>LNGK01000002.1:1957208-2366503 GCA_001510575.1 Knoxdaviesia capensis | reverse complement strand
CCCTCTCTCTCTCTCTCTCTCTCTCTCTCTCTCTATGACCTGTCTCTCTTCTTTCTGAACCCACCCCCTTTCTGCTCTGGCCTTCTCCCTCAGTCTTGTATTTTCTAGTCTTGTCTTTCTCTTCTTACTTGGGAGTCCTGGGGCCGTGCTTTTTCTTTTTCGTTCTTCTTCTTTCTACTTGGGCCAGGCGTTAATCAAGAGTGGTACTTTTACTTACGAACATTTTTTGAATAGTATGACCGTTCAACCTTTGTTTTTTTTTCTTCTTTCTTCAACGGCCTCTGTTGTTTTTCTTCTCTTCACTCTCTTGTGTGATCTGTCAGCCTTGGAGGCAGACCCTAAGGATATCAATATATTTCTCTGTTCTTGATTAGCAAAATGATAACGGTATTTACTGATTGATATTTCTTTTTGTGCGTCGACTTGTGAATGTCTGGGGGACTATTTATTTGGGCCTTCGATCTTCGTGCCCTCGTTCTCTTTCTTCCTCTTCTTCTTCTTTTTTTTCTTCTTTTTCCTTTCTCTTCTCCATACAAACACACCTCGTTTGTTTAACCACATACTTTGAAGGTAATCTCCCCTATACTTACTTGGCCCCAACTAGAAGTGTTATTAACAAAAGATTTGACTTCGTCTAGATTCATTCTAGCCTCTTGCATCAATGTAAGAGACACTCACCCTTAAATTCCCCATTTGATATGCCGCTTCCCTCACTGCTCCCTCCATGCTGGCTGTGACTGGCTGCACGAGTTTGGTGGGGGTCGGCCGATATATATGTTCCCAATCGAGCCGCCACACTTGAGAGACGCAACAACTCCCATACGGCGAGACGCCAAATGCTGAAGATCTAGAGAGAATCTAGAAGAGAATGTGAGCAGCGAATGCTGTGAAATGTATGACTGACCATGCTGTTCTTACATAGTTTCTCCTCTTTACCCTTTCGTGGTTTTCGTTGATTTAAGTCGCCGTCGCCGCAACATTTGCCAAAATGCACTCAACTATCGTCACTGTTGCTTTCAACCTGGCCCCTGCGGCCCTGGGACTCTTGTTCCTGGCCTACGCCATGCCGGTTAGCGAGTGGGTCACCCACAAGGTGTTCCTTGTCAGCCGTAATATGAAAGATTGCGTCGGCATGATGCCGTGGACTCCGGCGGAAACCCCTCGCCGCCAGATTATCATTGGCCTCCGGACTTTTGCTCGCCTTATCGGCTGGTTCTGTGCCATGGTCATTGCTCTGACCATCTTCCTGCTCATTGATATTCCATGGAGCTTCCGCATCCGTTATCTTCAGCCGCATCTCGCGGCTGTCAAGAAGACCAAGGCTCTGGCCGCCAGCACCGAAGAGGATATCGGTGATGTTAGTGATCTTGAGCTTGACGATCACGAGCCCCGTGTCTAGTTCTGGCTTGAAGTCGACACTCGAAAGGCTTTGTGTGTAAACAACCTGAACGATCTTCTGGTCCTTATTCTTGTAAGTATTGGCCGTTCTTCTCCAGATTATCCCCATTGAATTCGATCTTGAGGAACCATACTAACCTTTTATTTGTTTTGAACTCAATGCAGCCACCACTGACGAACCAAATGTCCAGCCTGAAGCTGTTTTCGACGATTCCATTTTCGAGTTCTTAACAAAATAGAAGTTATTCCAAAATTCTTAGAGTTCTCACCATAAGATGTTCCAATTGTCTCATGTAAATTCCTATTCCTTGTCGTCTTCACATCTCGCTGTTTGGTTTCGCAACTCGCTCTTATGTTTCGGTGGCACAGCTGGCGGAGAAAATCCGGGGGCCTGTTGTGGTACGATGTTTATATGGGAGCCGTTTGTCAACCAGGGAAATGCTGCCCTCGGTTGCAGCACGCCGACAAAGCTTGGGCGGAGATAAGACTGTTAAAGGGCTGCATATGAGACATTGCATGTGGATGAAGCTGGGCAAGACTTTTGTTTCGAAAGTCTAATGGGTATTTCAGCCGAACCCTAGCATTTGTCCCTCCTCGCCTGTCGAGGGCACTCAGGCTTCAGGGTCATGATATGGGTGAAAGACTCGTGTTCGCTCGCCCGTCGATGTTGGATAAGTGATCGAATTCTCGTCGACTGGGATTCTCAACAACTTGGGCAAGGCAATAGTGAGGCATCTCGAGTCAACTGGATCATAGGCCGATGAGGCCGTGAGAGCCGAGCAGTAAAATAAAAATATCGGGAATGTACGATGAGTTGATTGACGTTATCTTCTCATGGTCTAAATGGAAATACAGGATGGAAGAAAAGGAGAAAATGTGGGTGAGAGTTGGGACAGACTGACTAATCTGAGACTTATACCGTGTAAGTCAATAACCCCCCTAACAACAATAATTCCAGCTTGACTGGCTCCATTCCACCTTCCCCGTTTTTCGGCCTTCCATCATGGCTCCTTCTTCGGCATTTTACCTCTTGCCCTGATTCTGTTCCGCTTTCAAAGCCTCCTGTGCATGAACTGTAAATGGAAGGATCGCTTACATGAATATATATGTCAGAAGTACCAGTCTACATCAGAAGAACGATGACATACATGAAAGACATCTGAAAGGACGCACCCCCAAAATTGACACTGCTGTCCGATTTTCAATGTCAGAGGCCGGCAGAATAAAGGACATCAGGAAAATGGATACCGCAAAGTTCCTTCCATCCTTCTAGAAGTCGAGGCTAAGGGTCCAGCTTATTGACACCCTAAAGCGGCAAGGTGCAGAAATGACACTCAACAAGCAAACACCCTCCCAGCACAAAATCTCCCATACTCCTCACAAGCAAACGCAACAGGAACAAGATTTCGTTTGCCAGCAAAACTCCCAAGGCCAAGTGAAAAGGCCAGCAACCGGAACACTGTGGGGTCTGGTCACGGCAGGCGTGACCAGCCGCGCGGTCCTGCCATTTGAGCAACATGCCTCGTTTGCTCCCTTGGCAAGTTCTCTCTTTCTCTCTCGAGAACCCCGGCATCGGCATGCATGCACCTTCCCACTTCCATCGGAAGCTAAGTACAGGTACATAGTAGGTACCTGTAAGAAAGGACGATCCAGGAATTCTTTGGTCGGGGTGGGGTTTGGTGGTGTCTTATTGTCAAGAATCCTCAATAACTGCTTAGCCCACCCAATGCTGGATAGACACATATTTCACGCCAATGTAACTGTCTCAATGCTGCCGTCCAGCCATGCCTTCCGTGTAGAGGCTGATCTCCCGCCTCCTCCATTATGTTTTATATTCAAGTGAGGATGTTCATCGGCGAGCCTTCCTGCCCTTGGGACTCTACTAGTCCGCCTTCCTTCCTTATTCACTTGTCCTCACCCGTCCTCTTCCTATCATGCTGTGGCAGGCACGGCTGGATGTACCTAAGCGGGAAAGTGCCTGTATAGGATATCGGTATATATACTTCCTCAGTCCCTCTTCCCGTTCGGTCCGCACCCGTTCTACTTCCTCCTTCTTCTTCCTCTTCGAGATTCATGATTTGTGAAGCTGTGTAACTGTGGTCTTCAACCAAAATCCCGAGTCCCCACCAAAGGCGATTCTCTTTTCCCCGTATGTCAGTTGAGCACCGTCTTCGAGGCACACAATCGCACTCTGCATATATCCCGAAAGCTCCACGAACCCTTTGTCGAAAATGCTCGGAGCCATCATCTCGAGAGGGTAAGTTCTCTCTGAACTGTCAACTCAACCTGGTCATCACCAACACAACTAACGCTTTGCTCCCAAAACACAGCTCCAGCCGAGGCCGTCTACCGTTGACAAAAATCGGCGACGCCCGGGGCTTCCTCCACTACCTACAGCCGAGTTCACTCCCGCGGATCTTGATGGTCCTACTTCCGAGTTTTCTACTAGATGCAATGTCCGATTCACCATCCCCAAAGGCCAAGCAACGAACCCTACACCCAACATCGTATCTTGATGGCCTCCGAGGCATTGCCTGTCTGATCGTGTTCATTTACCACTACACCGAAGACAATCACGAGTATTTCATGCACCCATACGACGCCCCGCTACGACCCGGCGAGTCTGCTTCGTTTCTACAGCTCCCCTTTATCCGCCTGATATACGCCGGCCGGCCGATGGTGCACATTTTCTTTGTCATCTCCGGCTTTGCCCTGTCCCTGAAACCGCTGAAGGCCATTCACAGCCGCGAGCCCACCAAGTTCCTGGCTGCTCTCTCGTCGTCCGTTCTTCGTCGGCCTTTCCGTCTATTTTTGCCCTGCATTGTGTCTACCTTCATCATGATGCTCCTGGCTCACTTCGGTTGGATCCTCACCTCGGAACCTTCTCTCTGGGGCCAGTTCTATGACTGGCTTAGTGATGTGACGGGAGAACTGACATGGCCTTGGGACTGGGATCGCAACAAGACAGTCAAGTACGGCCCACAACTTTGGACCATTCCTGTCGAGTTTATCCACTCTATGTTGTTGTTCTTTGCTCTCCTGGGCCTGTCAGCCTTGAAGACACCCTTCCGCATCGCCACCATTTTCATGTTGATGCTTTATTTTCAGTTGTGCATCAAGTGGGCCGCCTTCGAGTTCTTTGCCGGAATGCTTATGGCTGAGGAGCACATCCTACGCAAGCCAGACAATCATCTTGGCAGCCCAGTCGACCTTGGTCGTCGTACTATGGTGCCTGACTTTTGGCGCAGTCGCCGGTTGTCTCTCGTCAGCGTCCTTTCCGTGCTAGCTCATGGCTGCCTGGTGATTCCGGCTCTGTATGTTTGTGGGTGGTCTTATTACAAGTCAGAAATGGCCCCGCCAATGCAATGGATCCACGACCACACTCCGGGTCAGTATGGGAGCTTGGGATTGGCAGCCGTCCAGATGTACTGGCACAGCATTGCGGCGGTGGTCGTGGTGCGCAGCTTCGCAACCATGGTGCCGGTCAAGATGGTCCTCGAGTCGGCAGTGGCCCAGTATCTCGGGCGAATTAGTTACTCCGTATATATCGTCCATCTCACCGTCCTCCGGCTGAGCCAAGACCGCATAATGGGCCTTCCCCAAATGTCGCCGGCCGACCAATTTGGAACACCCATCACTGTCCAGTCAGTGCCGACTTTTGGAGCCGGAATCAAGGGTCTGACAGGAACCGACACTGGCAGCCAGAAGCTGGCCGCCTGGGTACTGGGACTGGTCTACTTCACACCCATGGTGATCTGGGTGGCTGACCTGTTCTGGAGGGCCGTGGATGCTCCGTCCATTGTCCTGGCGCGCAAAATCGAGGAGTTTCTGGTTCAGAAGCCAGCCATGGCCATGGAGTAATAAATCACGCAGCTCCTTCTCGATTTTTTGTCGTGTTCTTTTTTGGTTTCTTGTTCCGATTTGTCAAGTTCGTCACGGAACGAACGGTTCCTTGGATTTGCCAGCTTCTTGATTTTTTTGGATGTTTTTTTTTTGGACAACAGCTACTTTTTCGAATCCGGTTTTATTTCTTCCCTTTTGGTTCTTTTCTTTTGATTATTTGTCTCCTGGCCTTTTCTATAGTGTATATGCAGACTCCTATATTCTGTTCGGCTGAGATTTCTGACGGATAAGTCCGGATTATCGCGTCTGATAGCAGGCTTGCTTGAATGAGCATGTTGATAAATGCTCGGCCACCCTGCTCTTTTCTACAACAAAGTCTACCAATAGTCGACGCTTCCAAGCTGAAAGTTCTTTCGTGCCGGTCTTGACCTTTCTTATACACAACCCTAATTGAACGATCCTTCCCGGCGATACGTGGATATCTTTTCCCCCGGCCCAAACATCGGCCGTCATCTCCGCCACGTTCTTGCCCCGGAATCGGACCCACGCCCCAGCAAGTTCGGCGTTGGCTTTACCAATCAAGCCGAAAGCTGTTTTTATACTTTCAACGGAGAGTTTTTCATCCCGCATGTATTGGGAGTCTGGGCTCTCTTCATTTTATGTATTCAAGCCTCTTTGATACTCCTTTTTCTATCGTCAAATCTGAGTCAAGCCCTTGTCATACGGCGCATTCAGTGAACGGAGCTACAAGTGAGCTCTCCCGCATTGGACCCCTTTGCTTCCAGCCAAATATTCTGAGGTACATGCACCCTAACAAGCTGAGTTGCGTTGTTCAAATTGGCTGTGTGTCCTAGTTCCCTCCGGTGATGGGCCGGTGTGGAGTGGAGAGCCCTGTGGAGGGTCCGATGTGGAGTCCCGGTGTCGCCCTTATAGCTTGTTTTATCCCTGCTCGCTCCATTGAACGGCCCTCTGTGTCATTTGTTGGCACTATTTTTAACCCTTCCCTGGTTTTGCTTTTTTCCTGATGATGACTCCGACTCCGACTTTGATATGACTCTGAGAACACTTCGTATGCGAAATAATTCTGTCAATTGATACGCCTTTAACTCTTCTCTTCTCTTTTCCTTCTCCTGCATCACACACATCTGTGTCTCTTCTGCACTCCTCTGATTTGTTTAACCATCGGCTGGCTGAGTAACTCCAAAAGGTCCTCCCTCACTCCCCGCCTGTTCCCCCACAGCGTCGTTGTTTTCCGGTGACTTCTTCGTCTCCCTCAAATCGGCCCCAGATAATAATCAGGAAAAACCGCAACCATGGATGCGCAGTGTCACTGCGGCTCGATCCAGTTCAAGACGCCGCTGGAGAAGCCATTGGCTCTGTACATCTGCCACTGTACGGGGTGTCGTCTGCAGAGCGGCTCGGCGTTTGGCGCGTCGGCCATTTTCCCGCGCTTCGAGTTGCCGGCCGGCGATGGACTTTCGGTGTACACGTGAGTATTTTTCCGCCTTCGTGTTCAGTCCATTTTCGGAACCTCTTATCTTTTTTTCCGTCTTGAAAGTACCTATATAGGATGTATCTATTGTTAACACTCGTTCGCTTAGTCGGCCTACGGCTTCTGGCCAGACTCTGTACTGGTAAGTCCTATTATATAGGTGGTGATGCAAGCCGCCACCGGTGCGCTCTTTTGCCTTGCAATGAGCCCGTGAACCGGGATATCAACCTCGGCGCAATTCTGATCATTTCATGTGTCATTTTCAAACAGCTACTTCTGCAAAAAGTGTGGCACGCGCCTAATCCACACTACTCCAGTATGTCCCTTCTCTGCTCTCTACCTATATATCTCTCTCTCGGACCCGTGTCTCTGACTTCTCCTCTAACAGGGCAAAAACGTCGTGTCGGTCCGCGGCGGCTGCATCTTCGGCCTGGACTGGAGCAAGGCGGTGCACATCTGGACCAAGACGGCCATGGTGCCGATCCCGGAAGGCTCGGAGTCGCACTCCGAAATGTCGTCCTACACCGACTACGGCTGCTCGTCGGCCGAGTCGCTCGACCAGCCAGGCGAACTTATGGGCAACGGCACCGGGCTCGTCAACCCGCAGGGCGTGCTCATTCCGAATATTGCTGAAGAGAACGACTCCAAGCATGTGCTGCACTGAGCAGCGGGAGCTGCTTGAGAACCCCTCTCTTCGTGTTTTGGCTGGTGGGAGTTTGGCTAGGGTTAGTGTAAAATTGTTAGGGTTGTTGCTGCTGGTTGTTCTATTCGGAACATTTTTTGGGTATTGGGCGATAATGTCCTGTTCAGCTCTAGGATTTATTTTTGGTTTGCTTCTGGTTATCTGATTCGATATCGGACGTCTCTTGTTTTGTAATTTACCTTGGAATAATCTCTGCTCTCCGTCTCTAGCTCTAGTTCTCTGCGGTGTTGATGTCACACCCTGTCCGGGCCAGACATCACGTAGGAGGTTCAAGAAGAAACAATATAGGAGCAGGCTCTCTCATCTCTTTTCTTTCCCTTCACCGCAAGTGATTTTGAAGGGTACGTCAGGTCGGGTCCAAGCCAAGAACGTCATTTCTCACGCAAGATCAACTAGCTCAAGGAACGGCCCAGTGGTCGACTTGCTCCAGGGCTGGTTAGGGCTGGTTTATCTGCAGATGAACCCCCCAGCATCCCCTCATTCTGCGGGCCCAATCAAGTCAGACCTTGGAATCGGTAAATGGTACCTGAAACTGCCTTGTGATTTGTTTGTTTAGTTTCTTCATCTTCTTTTTTTATTCCCTTGTCGTATGTTCACTTCCTGCGGACGGTTCAGCCGGCAGTCAGCACACACGGATCCGCACAGTCGGTGGCGCTGGTAAGGCATATATGGATATATATAGATTTAATCACATGTGAAAGGTGTGGATAGACAGTCGCCGGGCTAGATGATAAGAAGGAACATTTGTCGAGACCTGAAACAAAAACCAACAGAAAACAAGCAAATACCCTCTCCAAGTCCATGTTTCAAACAAAACGCCTCATTCGTCATTTCTCCTTACTTCGGCGGCCTAACAGCCTCAGTTGAAACCGAGTCGGCATCCGGGGCGCCGGACTTTGGACTCTCGGTAGCGTGCTTTGCCGGGTCGAACACGTACATGGGGAACTCTAGCAGGATAGTCCGCTTGATGAACACGGGCGTGCGCTCGTACAGCCACGGGGGGAGCGGGATGAGAATGCTGGTGCGCTGGAGATAAGCCGAGTATCCGGCCCAGTCCTTGTTCTCCTCGTAGCGGCGCTTCGCTGTTGGACGTTCAGAGAGCGGAAGGCCAGAGAGAAACATGAGCAACATGGTAAGGACAATGGGCCCGACCACACTCGAATAGAGAGCGGCTGAAGCGCCAGCAGAGGTTACGCCAGCAACCGCCGGGGATGTGGCAAGTGTGTATAAGCCAAAATGGGACAGAATATCACCAAAGTAGTTGGGATGGCGCGAGTACTTCCAGAATCCCACCGTGCAGATCTTGGTGGAGTTCTTGTACTTGCAGCGGAAGATGAAGCGCTGGACATCACTGACAGACTCGATCACGAACCCAACAGCCCACATAACGATACCCGCGATATCGGTCGCCGTGCCCAGCGGCGGAGCAGCCACGCCCGACAAAGTCGGATCGGACAGGTCCACGACGCCAGCCTGCACGGCAGGCGAGTTCAGGATGGTGACGGGCAGCGACACGGTCCACACCCACAGCATCTGGAACATCCAGAAGCCGAGGAAGGCGAAGAAGCGGTGGCGCATGCCGTCGAAGCGGGTGTCGTGGCCGGTGAGCAGGATGCGCGTGAACAGGAAGCCGCCGAGGCGCACGGCCCATACGGTCAGCAGCAGCGAGGCGAGCAGCTGGCGCGGCTCCACGGAGAGCGGGTGGCCGCCGCCGGGGGCGGCGGCGCCGAGGAACAGCGTGAGCAGGGCAACAAGCACAAAATTGGAGCCACCGGCGAAGTCTAGACCGCGGGGTCGTGTATCATGTCGCATAAGCTGGGTCAGTAATCGGCGGCGATCTGATGCGATGTTTTTGCTCACATGCTAGGGGCATGCTAGAGAGGAGAGGGGAAGGGGGAGGGGACAGCGCAAAACGGGGAGGACACGGGGACACGGAGACACGGAGTGTTCGCTCAGCGCCCCTCTCCGTGCTGTCTATCCCTTTTGTTTCCCCGGGATTAACACGCAAACTTACCGGTCAACTTGTCAAACTGCAGAGTATAGGCAATGGAAAAGAACACCAGCTGGTAGGCGATGGTCACCAAGGCCGTGAGGCTGAGGTAATACGAGTCTAACACGGTGATTGCCATGGTTTTTGTTTGACTTCCCCAGATGTTGTTTCTTCGTTGGATATCTGTTGGAGATGTTTTTCTTGTTTGGAGAGAATGTTTGTGGAAAGTCAGGCCACGCGGGGCAGAGCCGTGAGAAGTTCACCGATATATGCCAGTATGTGAGAAAAAAGCAGAGGGCTAGAAACCCTTCAGATGATAAACATTTATCGAACAGTTCGAGATTCAAGTAGGTGAGAAAGAAGAGGAAAAATTAAAGGAAAATCAAAGCCCTGTATGGTGTGCCAGTGAGAGAGAGAAAAACGAGAGAACTTGCGAAAGTCATGAGAGAGATCGACTTGATGGAGAGGCTTTGCACTCGGGAATATTTCGTCCAGCCTAGCTCTGTGCCGGCCAGAATTAGACGTTTTAGCTGTTTGAATATCTGATTCCCCGTTCTCGCCTTTGGACCGGGACACTTTTTCGACAAGCACAAAAGGGGAAGCCGACGGGGAGGGAAGTTCTCTTTTCGTTTCTCTTTCCTTTCGGCCTTTCGTGATGTTCGTTCGGGGTTTTGATGATGGGGTCGGGAGATGATCGACGCCCAAACAACGCAAATAGCGAACGAAAAGAAAAATCCCCGGCAAAAGTTGGTGTAAGGGATCCCATCACGGAGGCCGGAGCGAAGTCACTTTTTGGCTGTAGGGACCTTACAAACGGTACTTATGCACGGTTGCAGATCATCTGTTTCGCAGGCTGAGTATCGACGGTCGGAAATATGCAAACGGGGAGACAGGGAAAAATGCAACCCTAGACCCTAAATTTCCATCACTATCGTCGTCCGGCCAAGCCCGTGCCTTCCCTTTGCTAGGTTTCCCGTGGCTCCATCGCTCCTTCCCAAACTCAAAAGCGAATACGGCCGGACGTTATTCCCACTCTCTTGTTTCTGACTCATATCCCTATCTCCTCATCTTGGTGATCTTTTTCGTCCTTCTTTTGCTTTTCATTTGACTTTCATTTTCCCTTCTCCTCACTTGTCTCTATCCGTCTCTTTTCCGAGTCTTCTTTTCTCATTTCTAAAGTCTTTCTTTCTGTGTGCTTCATCCTCAGCTTCATCTTCTGACAACTTATCTCCACCAAAAGAAAAAAAACTTCAATTTGGCCCCATGTCTGCGGACAAGACTTCAGTCGAAACTCTGCCACCATCCCTTCCATTTCACGGTCTGGGCCTGTGTTCAATGCAGTCCGAACTCATAACCATGTTCAAGTATTGGCGATCATTTTTGCCGTCTTTTTCACGATGGTTCCGAATCGGAGTAAAGAATTGTAACCCCCAAACCCAACCGGTTTCCTTCTCGGACTTTATCCTAAACCTCCGCGACAAACGGAATCCCCGAATAGAAAACACACATTCTCCATCGATCTAGACTTCGGCTTCCCCTGAACCCAACCCGCACGCCGGCGCAAGTATAAGGGCAATAAGCTTTCTACTCCGTACCAAGCTAGTGTTACTACTTATCACTAAGCTTTTTTGGCTTGCAACTTCTCGGGAGCTTAGCGTCGCACCACTACTATGATTGTGTGAAGTACAAGTGAGTACCTCAGAGTAGAAAACAAATCTCTTGCTGCAATCTTGCTGAACTGCACTCATCCTCAAAGTGGTGCGTTTTGTGCCCTGATGATCGCCATTCCTGCCCGCTTGGCTTTTATCTCTTGGCGTTTTGTGATTTTCGGCGCGTCCCAGGACTGACATTGAACCCTAAGCATTCAGATGAATGACGACAGGTTGACAACACGGTCGGACGGAGTGTGAATAAGCCTGAGATCAGCCCCCAAGGGGACAAGAAGCGAAAGCGAGACCGGGGAATAATAATCGGCATCGGCCACCGGCCGCCGACATGGCCGGGCATAAATTACTTTCTTGGGATTGTATCCACCGGAGAAATATGCCTTCGCAAACCCTCCTCGTGGTCGTGGACACTTTGAGCCCGACGACCGACCAGCAATGCGCGCGAAATGGAACTCGCGGGCCGCGAATCTCGAAGACACCCACCCGCCCACACTGCCGCTATTATGTGTATCGACATTCCGGTATTTGACTGAATCGAACGATGGTCTCGACCACCCCGACAGAGCATAATAATAGAAAACCCCCCCCTAGTCGGGGCCTGGCCCACGCATGACCCTGATCAAACAACGATCTCCTCTATCAGCGCAAAATCGATTCCAAGACCTTCACAGGTGCCTGGGGCCAAGCTGGATGATCAGCCCTGCTCACTGCTCGCTGTGTTTGCACATTGGGGTGGGCCCAGACCCTGTCAGAATGCGCCTTAGTGATTGGGTGCGCGGCCATCCTTCTTCCTAAACTCCCTTGTGTTGTCGGGGAGCGGTGCTGTGGTCCCCTGAAATCTAAAACAAATACCGTCATGGATCTCGTCTCAACACAAGGGGGGGGGCGTCTGCATGTGACTTAGTCCGCTCTACCCTATTTGATTAGTCCAAACCATTAACTAGCTTCAGGTGGTTCTCGCTGGTTCACTACGCTCACGGTGCTTTTCATCGTTACAGAAAGCATGAGGGTCGTGCTCGTCAGGTACGTGAACCGTGATGGCTCAAACAGAGACTATGGCGCACGAACACAACCACTAACACCCACTGGCCTGTCTCCCCCAACTACAGTACCTCTCTGAGTTGCAGCATTTGGCGCTGAGGCTGTGCGAGCCCACCACCAAGTATTCCTCGAATCGATCGAACCACAATACTCACAATAAACCCACCATGGGACAGAGCCTCACTCGTCACATTGAGGGTGTCGTCTTCTAATCTGCGATGGTCCTTCCTGTTGGCCGCGTTGTCTTCATGCGCGACTTGCAGCTTTGTTATGCGGCCGTCCAAAAGACCCTTCGGGGTATGTTGAAGAATTCTCAACACCGGTATACGGCCTTGACTTCCCGTCACACACACTCTCTCAGTCGTGTTGTTGCCTCCGAACGGGGTCTGCTCGGACAACAGCCAAATGGTGTTACAGGCTGCTGGGCTAGGCGCTTGGCTCACCTCTCACCATCTTTCATTGTGATCTTGAGATGCTTCTTTTCGTCACTCACACCCTCTCATGTTGTCCCGGACTTTCATAGGGTAGACCTGAAGGGCTTCGAACGCCCGTGAATGTCTGCTGTGTGCATCCAGAACAGAGAGGTCCAGACCAAATGCTCACTCGCGATGCCGGGCAGAGCCAATTCGGCTGTATAGATCCCGGCGGTGGACGTTGTCAGACTCCGTGCCTATTCTAAGGTTTTTGGGGGCATGAGCATTCCTACCTGATCCCGAAGCATCACTCACACTGACCATATGCACAGCAGAACTTACTGCTGATTCCTGAACCGTCTCTGAACCATCAACCCATCCGTGCTTTTTTGTTCTCACCCCCCCTGGCATCTCCGTCAAGGAGACGAGAATCTTCAAACTCCCAACGCCTCTAGCAAGGTGGCTCCCCTGTCCGAGACCCTTTTTTCTGGATTTTCCTTCTCTGACTCCCCTGGCCATAATGTTTTTTTTTTTCTCTTTCTCTTGGATTCTTCTGCCTTCAACATATGGCCCGTCCCCGCTGTCCCTGCTGGTACCCTTCCCACAATCACTGGGCACAGATTTGCGTACGAGTACCAGCGTTTGTGCGAAGAAGCGTTTCCTGTCCCAGAGATTAGTTTTTCTCCTTCATTCAGTAGGTCTCTTGGCTGGCCGGGATCCTGATCTTTTGTCTGCTTCTTTCGGGTGGCGTTCTAATGGCCTGCTGTCAAGCTGTCCACTAAAACGGCCCTGTTTCTGATACCTTGAGGCGTTCCAGCTGATACATTTACGTCTCCCACACCACTTCGTCGTCGATTCACTTTTTACCTTCTCTCCTTTTCCTCTCTCTTTTTCCTTTCCCTCTTTTCTCTCCAACCGTTCGCTTCTTTTGCGCAGGCTTCGTTCATTTCTCTTCTCCTCCCCTTAACTTCTATTCGTGTCTATCTAGCTGAGTCTAGATAGAATTTGGCTTTCTCGCCTCTAGAGTTTAAATCCCTTCGTTCCTTTGGATTTCTTCTTTGGATTTTTCTGCACGTTTTTTTGTCGATTTTCTTTTCTTCGGTGTGCTGCCGTTCTCTTACTCCCGACGATTCTCGATATCATTTTGTATATACGACGACAACATTCAATTGCTGGCCGGTCCGCAGCTTCACCAGTTCGTCACGAGCCGTCATTACTATTCTTAATCAACTAAGACTTCCAACAATTTTTTTCCTATACTTCTGCGCCTGACTCCCTGAGATTTCGGTCTTCTCGCCGCGCCAGTCCCGGTCATCCCCGGCCCGACGACATCTTATTACTTCCTTTCGACTCACTCTTCACCCTCTCTCACCATGCGTCCCAACGTGGTAGCTCTTCTTATCTCGGTCTCCGCCGTCCAGGTACGTTTGTTTGGTGGATTGTTTTTTTTCTACTTGGTTTTCTGGTTCTTGTTTGCTTGGCGCAAGTTCCCAGAGATATCTTTTTGTGTGTCAGTAGACTTACATGCATCTCATTGTAAAGGCCGCCGTAATTGGAACCGGCCGTGGACAACGGAGACCAATCTCGCATCTCTCCCGTCGGCAGGGAGGATTCTTCAATTCCCTGTTTGGTGGTGGTGGTGGTGGCTTCGCCAACGCTGCTGGCAACAACGTGAACAACGTTGTCAACGACGCCCCCAACACCGTTTCCGACGCTGGAAACGGCCTATTGGACGCCCTGAACGGCATTAGCAACGGCAACGTTGTTGACGACGCCGTCGACGCCGCCGCCGGTAAAGTTGACGACGCTGCCGGTAAAGTTCTTGACGCTGTCGACGCCGCCGCCGGCAAAGTTGACGACGCTGCCGGTAAAGTTCTTGACGCTGTCGACGCCGCCGCCGGTAAAGTTGACGACGTTGCTGGCAAAGCTGTTGACGCCGCCGGAAAAGTCGTTGACGACGCTGCCGGTAAAGTTCTTGACGCTGTCGACGCCGCCGCCGGTAAAGTTGACGACGCTGCTGGCAAAGCTGTTGACGCCGCCGGAAAAGTCGTTGACGACGCTGCCGGTAAAGTTCTTGACGCTGTCGACGCCGCCGCCGGTAAAGTTGACGACGCTGCCGGTAAAGTTCTTGACGCTGTCGACGCCGCCGCCGGTAAAGTTGACGACGCTGCCGGTAAAGTCCTTGACGCTGTCGACGCTGCCGCCGGTAAAGTTGACGACGCCGCCGGTAAAGTTGACGACGCTGCTGGTAAAGTTCTTGACGCTGTCGACGCCGCCGCCGGTAAAGTTGACGACGCTGCCGGTAAAGTCCTTGACGCTGTCGACGCTGCCGCCGGTAAAGTTGACGACGCTGCCGGTAAAGTTGTTGACGCTGTCGACGCCGCCGCCAGTAAAGTCGCCGATGCTACCAACAACGCCAATGTGAATGCTAACGGCGGACTCTTCAACGGACTGCTCAACACTGGCAACAAGTTCCTGGGCAGCAGGGGCCTCGGCAAGGCCGCCAACGTCAACGGCGCGCGAAATGCTAACGACGACCTGCTGTCGTTCCTGAACAGCGTAAACGTCGACAACGCCAACACGAACGACGATATTCTAGCTGCTCTTCTGGCCGGAAACAACAACGTTAACAACGTCAACGACGTCAGCACTGTCGGAAACGCCAACGACGATCTCCTCGCTCTGCTGACTGGAGGTGCGACTAACAACGTCGTTAACAACAATAACAACAACCTGAACGATGTCCTGGCCAACCTTGGCGTCAACAGCGTCGAGACTATTTCGACTGTCACCTCGACTGTGAGCGCCGCTCCTGGCGCTTTCACCGGCCTCAGCAACACCACGAGCACCACCGCCGTGGCTGGTGTCGCCGCGGCGACTGTTGCTGCTGTTCCCGCCGTTATCACCGCGGTCAGCGCTGTATGTTAACCTTTCCAACATTAGATGAAATGCCATGAAAGACAGACATGTTCTAACACGATCTTTTACCCCTTTTCTAGGACCCTATCGTCATTCCCAGTATTCCCGGTGTTGTTGTCATTTCCACTGGTATCGGTATCAACCTGGTCTCGGTCCCCGGACAGGTCATGCCCACCTTTGTTCCTCCTCCTCCGGCTGTGGAGACCCCGGAAGTGAACACCCCGGTTGTGAACACTCCGGTTGTTGACAGTGCGATCGTAGCCACCCCGACCACTCCCACTCCGGTTGAGCTTACCCCGACGCCTGTCGCCAGCGTTGATACACCTTCGGTGCCTGCTGCGCTCGAGTCGTCTTTCGGTAAGTCAATAGTCGTCCTCTGATTCTTTGCCCCGTTTCATCGGTTGAGGTCCAGTAACTAATATGTGTGATATTTAGCCACCGCCCCTGTCGCTGCTCCCGCAGTCGGCATTGATCCCGCGCCGACCGGCATTGTGCTCAACAACCCCAACGCCAACCCCGGCATTATTGTTGGCGGCGCCAGCAGCAGCAGCAGCCAGGGCATCGTCGTTGGAGCCCCTTCGTCCACCCAAGGCATTGTTGTGCCTCCGGTTCCCACCGACGCTGCTCCCGTCGTCGAGGTCACCCCCCCTGCCGCCGCGCTCCCTGAGCCTCTCGCAGCTCTTCCCCCGGCGCCTCCCGTCGATGCCGGCGCACCAGTGCCGGCCGCTGTTGCGCCGGCTGCGCCGCAGCCCCCTGCTCCCGATCTGACCGGCGTCCAGCTGAGCAGTGAGCTGGATCTTGGAAACCTTGGAAAATAATCGGCCAGTCAGAAGGTCTTGCTCCCTTGGTCTTGTTTCCTTAGGCCTTCTTTTTCCCCTCACTTCTCTGCCACCACATCAGGTCAGGGTCATGGTCGATGGGGAGAAAAAGAATGCCACCTTGGACAATTATATATATATATATATATATATAAAATCCTGCTCACAAACTGGGACCTTCGGTTCCTGTGACGACGTCTAAACTTTCATTTTTATACCTCTTTATATTATAATTTTCATATACATGGATGGTGCGGTCGGAAATGTGTGTATCCTGACGAGAAAAGTGAAAGACAGAAGATCAGTGTCAGGAAGCAGGGGTTTGGGCAGGGCTTTTATGTGTAGGTGGTCTCGATATTTGTACACCTCTCGCTCTCTCTCTCTCTCTCTCGCTCGTACTGGTGGTCCCCGGACAATGAGTTCCTGGTTGCGTTCTCTGAATGATTTGTTTTAGGAAATGTTTCCGCGCGCCCGTCTATAAAAGTTCAATGTTCATGTGTTTTTCTTGTTAATCTCTGGTTTGGGTCTGAGATTGGGGAGATTCCTCTTTAACACTATTTGAAGAAGCTGGGTGTTTCAACGTTCCATGGTGCGAGAGAATGCCTATTCTCTCGTACGTGGGTGCTTGCATCCAACTCAGGGGTTGGAAAATTGCAGAGTCGTCATGTATCTCTCTAAGGCGAAGCAGTTCGGTCACGGTTGGTAAAATAGTAAGAGCAGGGACTACTAGAAAGCCCAGAGGAGCCATGTGTATCATAAACAACGCTATCTATGCTGGGGATGAAAGTGAATTTACAGAAGAAAGTAGTGAATAAACATGACGCAACAGAAGAAGTTCCTGATGCTAGCGAGACACAAACTTCTGCTTTTTCGCGGGTCGACTAGCTTGGGTTTTACTCGCCTCTACCGAGCCCGAGTTCTTGCGTTTCCTCTCTTCGTCCGGTTGGTTCTGGTTCTGCCGCTGATTCTGCTTCTTCTTGCGCTGCGGTCCAGTCTGCGAGGCATCAGCAGTCGCGGGATCGGCAGCCGTCTTGGCGGGCCCAGCGACAACATTGATGACGCCACGGAAACCGGTGCGCTTCAAGCCCTCGTTGACGACCACAGCGCGCGGGTTATCGCGCAGGCCCTGGGCGGCCTGCTCGCGGTGCAGGCCGAACACCTCGAGCAGGTTGACCAGGTCGGCGGGGGCGCGCAGGTCGAGCGGGCGGGTGGCGGCGCTGGACACCACGATGCCGCGGCCGCGGGTGGCGCGCACCAGCGAGGCGAAGTTTGCGATCCACGTTGCGCGGGCCGCATGAGCCGCGGGGTCAGCACCAGCCGCCGAACCGGTGGTCCCTCCTCCCCGGCCAGTGGCGCGGACGAGGTCGGCGTAGCACACCTCGAAGCGGGCGCCGCGGGCGACGGCGGCCATGCACGGGGTGGGGCGGAAGGGGAAGGCGAAGCGCTGCGCCAGGTCGAGGGCGATCACGGCGAAGTCGGGCATCTGCGTGCAGGCGGCGGCGAAGGCCTTCTCGGTGGTGGGGCGCACGGCGAGCACGTCGTACAGCGGGAGCAGGGCCTGGAGGCGGTGGTTCTGCGCCGGGTCGGCGAGGACCACGGTGGCGCGGCGCAGGAGTGTTGGGTAGCGGCGCGGGTGGTGGTGGCGGTGGAATTGCGTGTGTGGGGGTTGCTGCTGCTTCGGGGGTTGTGGTTGGGGAGTGGTTGTGGTGGTGGGCTTGGTGAAGGGGGTGGATGAGTCCGGTGATGCGGCCGGCAGCGTAAGGCCGAGCTCGGGCACGGCGGGCGGAGGCGCGATGTTGGCGGGGATCGGGGCGGTGATGGTGCGGGTCAGCGCGACGGTCTTGTAGCCGAGGATATAGGCGTATGCCAGCAGTCCATCAAGGTCGGGGCCGTCTGCTGGCGGAGCGGCCGAAGCGGTTGGCGATGGGCCCCAGGGGATGTTGAGGTCGAACATTGTGATAGAGTGCAGGATGGGGGGGGCAAGGAGAAGTGCGGGGAGAGGCGGGGGGTGGAATAGACAGCTTGGGATGTACGGGCTGTTTGAGAGTTATAGTCAAGATATATAAAAACTCTGCGAGGTTTCGTTTCTTCGTCCTGGTGATGGTGGGTTTGAAGATGCAAAACCAACGAGTTTGAACTCACGACGTTCGTTGGAGATTTGCATGGAATTGTTATCGATAAGATAAAATGGGGACAATTCCGTTGGCCGCTTAACCCTGGTAACCCTTATTTGCCTGGTGATTGCTTGGCATCCCCTTGCTGATACACCTCTGAAACTTTGAACGGTGTTCGTAAACACCCTTGGAAAGCGCTGGAAGCCAGTCAGGCAGGGTCTAGGCACGTGTCTTGGTGAAAAATGAAGCTGAACAGCAACGGACACCGATGGGGTTTCCAAGATGCTGGTATGGTCATAGGGTTAAGCCCCAAGTGTAAAAACATCACCACTTTCATGTCAGCCTCTTGTTGAGCTACAAGACTATGCCCAGAGGCCATATACATTTCGGGTCACATGTATTCCGAACCATTCTGTAGGTGCCTTGTGTATCTCTTTACACAATCACCCATCCGCTTCCTTTGAGCAACACTCGTGAACTGCGCATGAGGAGTTGACTCTCTAAAGGACATTGGTCACTGCTAACAGTGGTTCTTTGGAAGTAATAGTGGTTTCGTCCGTTCCAAGAGCCCGCTTTCCTCCTCCAAATGTGCCATGACGCTCATCAGTGTGTTGATGGCGTCGGCCGTGGTGTTCTGGTAGTGGGATGCGGGCTTGCGTGTGTGGAGGAGAGTGACAATCACGTAACCCTGTAACCCTAACAGACCCTAGCTATGTCGACAACTTTTTCTAGCCTGCCGTCTCGTTTGTTTGCGGCTCCCTCCCGGTGTTGTCGTGTGATCTTCGCTCTCTCATCTTGGCTCTCTATTCTGCGTCCCTTCTCTTCCATTCTTCTGCTCTGTTCTTGTTTTCCATCGACTCTCAATCCTTTGAAACCAAATCGCACGAATTAATTCCTCGTTAAAACAAGGATATTGACGTCTGCTTTGGCAATCAATACACGTATCGATACGATTCCGCGCGCGTGCAAACGGGGTTGAATTCCTCGTACCAAATAAGCGATATCTGCGCGACTGCACTTGCACCCGTTCTTCTCGCGCCGTCTTTCTCCTTTCGTTGGCCTCTTCCCCTCCCCGCGATCGACTTTCTCCAAAGCCCGACACATCCCGAAACCCACCCTCCCACCCCCGTCGCATCGCACAATGTGTCTCTTCTTCGTGTTCGGCGAGCATTCGTTCCGCCGCGAGGTGGAGGGCTACGAGCGCATCATCTGCCAATGCTACAATTGCGGAAACATGGCCGGCCGGGTAATCAAGTCGAAGCCGTGGTTCACTCTGTGCTGGATTGTAAGTTGTGGAGTCGCGCAGAGATCCGGGGCGGGGCGGAGGGGAAACCCCCTCCCCCCCCCTCCCCCCCACCACACCGGGGCATCGAGATCGCCCGGAATCCTGCATCCTCAGCTCTTGCTAACGTTTTTTTGTCTTTCTTTCTTCTCTTCCTAGCCCGTCGTCCCGTTTTCGTTAAAGGGATACACCGACGTCGTCTGCAGTATCTGCAACTTCGCGCAACCGCTGGCCAACCGGCCCGACGTACAGGCCATGGCGAACGGCGGCGCCCCGCCTCCTGGCGGACATCCCGGAGCGCCGCCGGGATGGCAGGGGCAGCCGCAACATCAATAGCCGTTACCGGCGCCGTGTTTGGCTGGCGGAGGGGAGATGAGAAGCGCCGGGCTTGAGGGACAACGCGCGCTGCGGGTTGTGAGAGGAGGTCCAGGGCTGGCTCCCTCTAACCCTAGACCTCCTTGATCCCGTCAGCTCTCCAGAAAACCGGTTCTTCTGTCTGTTCTGCGGTTTCTTCATGTGTATATTTCCGGCTCTATGTTTTGTTTTTATTCGTTTGCGCTGCTTTTCCTCTCTGTGTACATTCCCCCGTCTGGTTTCACCCAGACCGCCACGAAAGTCATGTATCTTTTTTTCTCGGATGGATCCCTGTTATGTCCCATGTGTTCGTGTTCGAGCTACCTTCGTCTTCTTTCTCTTTTCTAAGTAATATATTCTGTAATTCCTCCAAAGTATCTTCCGATTAACTCGCCCCCTCAGTTACGAACTGATGATGTCTACAGAATAATGGCATGACGATTGTGTGAGCATTAACCCCAAGTAACCCTAGTCATTACTTTAGCTTCACTGGATTGGCCAATCAGAATCGGGACTAGATCCAAGCTTTATCACTGAACGAACTGAATCAAGATTTTGATAGTGGGCAAAAAAAAAGCGGAGATCATGCTCAGCATTTATTCTCGGCCGGATTTTTTGGGTTGTTCTCTGCATTCTTCTTCTTCTTCTTCCACTTTCTCCTCTTCTCTCGCTAATTCCTGATGTCGTATCATTGACTGATATTCCATCATGGCTTCAAACAAGTTGAACTTGACCGTCGGAGTAAGTCTTCGCTTTTTAGCCCTTGACATCATCTCTTTCACATCATCTGAGAATCACTTCCCAATGAAAGTTGGCACAAAAACAGCCACCAATAAACGCCTCAGTGGCACAGAACAGACGTTACATCTCGTTTCCAGAGAGTCAGAGGCAGTGGAAAAGAGAGCGAGATGTCCACTGCGGTACACAGATGTGAGACTAACACGTTTATCCAGAGTCAGGCCCGGTCTCGGCCTTCAGCACGAGCCTTCGCCGGCGGCCGGTCTCGCTCGTCCAGTTCTCCCGGCTTCCCCCCAGCGTCGCAAGGCATCTCCGTCGACAGCGTACTCCAGTTCAACTCCGATATCCCCTCTGGCCAGCCACGCCACCCTCCGGGCCGGTTCCCGCAAGGCCGAGCATCGAATCCCAACCGGCCGAGCCTGCAGCAACGGGCGTCCAGCCAACGAGTGCCGTCGCGATCGTCGCGCGTGAGCGAGCGGCTCGTGCTGATTCCCGAAACGCCCGAAGACGTCAGCGATGCACTTCTAGCCGAATCCGACGCCGAGTCGGCGGCGGCGGCGATTGCCCGCCAGCTGGCCGATGACGGGCGGCCGCTGCGCGACGACGAGCTGGACGCACTGCGCCGCAACGGCAACATCCGCGGGAAGAGCTACGCCGAGTGGCTGCCCAAGAAGCAGCGCGCCGAGAAGCTGGCGCGGCTGACGGCGTACTGCACGGCGCAGACGTACGACATCACGCGGTCGGCCGAGTTCCTGCGCAAGAACCACGAGGCCAAGACCAAGCTGTACGACGAGTGCCTGTATGGCATCTACTCGCTGCCGCTGCTGTCTGGCCACGACGGGTTCAAGATCCGGAGTCGGCCGATCATGCAGACGCCCGGGTCGTCGAAGACGCTGATCGACCTGGAGATCGAGCAGAGCGAGCGGCGGGATCACCACGAGGGCTACTTTGACCAGTACTCGTTCTCGACGGGAAGCCCGGAAACGAACCGACACATGATGGGGCCCCAATCACCCGATAAGTCGCGATACCAGCGGCCCTACGAACACCGTGACTCGGCTAATCACCGGCATACCGCATCGGAATACAACCGCCAGTATCACCACCAACATGAGAACGGAAACGACGAGCATTCTGGTGAAGCCGATAATAGGCCAGACCAGTATGAAGATGAAGACCACCATAACGATGACGGCGGTAGACACAGCGACGAAAACAGCAGTCGCCATTTCGAAAACGGAGCCCACGAGTCAGGCGATAACAGCAACAACCACAACGGCGAAGCCCTAGACGACCCCGATCATCTAGATATCGGAACCGGCACCTCAAGTCATATCCCAGAAAGCGCAGCAGCGCCAATAGACATTGAAGGCAGCCAGCCCAACGACCCCGCGAACGACAACAGCAGCCCCAGCCAACAACAACAAGAACAACAACAACAAGCACAGGCGCACAACCGCATCCTCGGCCGGCTTACATCCAACGCCAAGGACTTCGCCGAGCTGTTCATCTTCTCGTACGGCGTGGTCGTGTTCTGGAACTTCTCAGAGCACCAGGAGCGCGACATCCTCGCCGACCTGGACTTTGCGGGCCGCGAGGCCGGGCTGGAGCCGCTGCTGACGCGGCCGCTGGCGCTGGAGGACATCGAGATGGAGGAGTTCCACTTCCAGTACAACGGCGACGCGCCGCGACCGCGCGTGTTCAACGACATGATTACGCTGCTGCCCGGCTCGGACCACATGATCAAGCTGACGATTAGCCACGCCATGGCGCAGAGCACCAAGCTGTGTCACTTTGAGGAGCGCATGTCGGATACTATGATGGGCGCGCAGCACGTGCCCAAGACGCTTGCGCTGACCGGCAAGCTGAGCATGACGCGCACGGAGATTGTGAGTATCTTGGGCCGGCTGTTCAAGAGCCGGGTGGATCTCAACCTATGTAAGTGGCTCTTCTCTTCTCCCATTCCCCTCCTTATCTCCTCTTCTATCCTCCGGTGCGTCGGTCAGGAAAGAGTCCCCTCCGTGCTAACACCAACTGCGCGACACACAACCCTCCAGCCTCCAACATCCTCGACGTGCCCAAGTTCTTCTGGGACTCGGAGCCGACGCTGCACCCGCTGTACGTGGCGTTCCGCGAGTACCTCGAGATCGACCCGCGCATCAAGGTGCTCAACGAGCGCTGCCGCGTGTTCCTCGACCTGGCCGAGATCCTGACCGACTCCATCGCCGACACCAACATGAGCTCCATCACCTGGATCATCATCGTGCTCATCCTGCTCAGCATCTTCGTCACCATCACCGAGGTCACTATCCGCATTGGCATTCTCCAGCGGAGCAAGATCCCGCGCGACGACCGCCCCGGCGGCGGATGTGGAACCGGCGGGGTCGGTAGCAGTGGCGACCTGGCGGCCGTCGTCGCCGATCTGGCCCGCTTGAATGTCACCGCCGACCAGCTGCGCATGTGGAGTCGGATGTGGACCCCGGAGCAGCGGGACGGCGTGTGTGGTGGGGAGGTTATCGGGATTACCTATGCGGGGGTGTAAACAAAGCACCCAGCACACATCATAGTATCCTTCATTGCGTTTTGATTAGACTCAGTTCCCTAATTCTTTTTGGCTGTACCAGACTCACGTCACGAATACCAACAAATATAAGAAAGTTCAGCTCACTCTCTCGTTTTCACTACGAATCCAGAAACTATATACAAAAAGGTCAAGTGATGGAAAAAGATGTGAGATGTGAAACTTGTGGCATAGTAAAACGAAAAAAAGAAAGAAAGATGATAATATGGTATGCAGAATAAGGAAAAAGAGAAACACCCGACACCAGCACAGTTGAAAAGAAACAGAAACTCCGGTTCGCTCTCCAACCAACCCAACATGAAGATCAAACAGCCCATACACTCTCACCCCAAGATGATGCGCCACCATAGAGAGAGAGGAACTGTAGTAGTAAGATAAAAAGGAAACACCAGAACGAAGAACAAAGGAACCCCAGACGAAAGACAGAAACAGGAAATGTTCTGCTTTTCTTTTTTTTCTTTTTTTTTTTTTTACACGCGGCTAACAGCCATCGCCGGCCGCTCCGCATCGCGCTCCATATCAAACAGTGGCACGTACCCGCCTCCAGACGCGGCCGGAGACCGGAGACGCAGGCCCACAAGCATATCGCGCGCCCAGCTGGCCACGCCCCACAGCCCGCGGCGCCGCGTGACCGGCAGCGGCCGGCCGGCCTTCTCGGCCTCGACGGCGTCGACCATGTACGCGGGGCGCGTCCAGTTGCGCAGCATCAGACTGCTGAACACCACACTGACGGACGAGCAGGCCATGGCAGCGCCGGCGGCCATCGGGTGCAGGTGCAGGCCGAGCGGCAGGAAGATGCCCATAGCAAACGGCAGGCCGACAACGTTGTACAAGCACGCCCAGGCCAGGTTGAGCCTGATGCGCCAGATGATGGTCTGGCACAGGTGCAGCGACGCCGGCACGTCCATCATGTCGGTCGGCCGCATCAGCACAATATTGGCCGCTTCGACGGCCACGGCGGTGCCGCTGGACATGGCGATTCCAACATGGGCGTCGGTGAGGGCCGGCGAGTCGTTGATGCCGTCGCCGACCATCGCCACCACCTCGTGGTCCTCATTCTTCATGCGGTTCACAATCTCCTGCTTCTGCTCAGGCAACATTCCGGCGTACACGTCCTCCTCGGCAATTCCGACGGCGGCAGCCACCGCCAGCGCCGTGGAGCGCTGGTCGCCGGTGACCATCGACACCTTAATGCCCATGTGCTGAAGAACAGCCACCGCGGCCTCGGCGCCTTCCTTGATGGTGTCAGCCAGGCACAGAAGACCGGCGTATTGGCCGTTGATCGCCACGAAGATGTTGGTGGTGCCGGCCGTGACATCGACGTTGCCGCTGCTGGAGCTGCCATTGGCCGGCTTGCGGCGAGTCCGGCGGCTGTTGAGTTCCTCGGACGCCGTGATATCGGCGGCCGGAACCTCAACGCCGTTGCTGTGCAGGAACTTGACACTTCCGACCAGGACAGTGTACCGAGCTCGACGTCCTTGGTGGTTGGACGAGGATGAGAACAGCGACGATTCATCCGGCTCGACGCTCGCGCTGACACCCTGGCCAACCACGGCCGTGAACTCCCCGGCAACACCATCAATGGTAGCTTCTGACTCAAGTCCCAGTTCCTGCCGCGCCGACGCCAACACGGCCCGGCCAATCGGGTGCTCACTACCAGTCTCGGCAAGGCCGACAATGGTCCACCAGAGGCGGCTCTCATCATGCCACGCCGACGAGAGAATTGCACGGGCAACGGTCATGCGGCCGATAGTAATGGTGCCAGTCTTGTCAAAAATGACACGGTTGACCTGGTTACCATACTCCAGCGCGTTACCACCCTTGATAAGAATGCCATTCTTGGCTCCGACTCCGGTTCCCACCATAACCGCAGTTGGGGTGGCAAGGCCCAGGGCGCATGGGCAGGCGAACACAATCACGGAAATGCACAGCTTAACACACACCATCAGCTTGCCGCCGCTCTGTTCCATCAAGAAGATCTTGGGCGGGTCCGCAAGCACGTGGCTGAGCACAACCCAGACGACAAAGGTGAGGAGGCCGAGAGCAAGAATGGTTGGCACAAAGAAGCCGGCCACCTTGTCAACTATTTCCTGGATCGGCGCGCGGGATGTTTGGGCATTCTGAACAAGACGCACAATATGGCCGAGCTGAGTGTCGCGACCGGCACGGGTCACGCGGAAATCCACGCTGCCAGCTTCGTTGACAGTTCCAGCCATCATCATCGAGCCTTTTTCTTTCGCGACCGGGGTGGATTCACCAGTCACCATACTTTCGTCAACAAAGGTGTCGCCGCGGACAACAACTCCATCGGCAGGAATCTTGTCGCCAGGGCGAACAACGACCACATCGCCCACCTGGATGAGCTCGGTATAGATACACAGTTGCTCAACAGCAAGTCCGCCGTTCAGCTGGTTGTTATTGTCGCCATCTGCAGTAGAGAGCAAGTCCTGGTCCTCCTTCTTCTCCCACTCCTCAGCCACCTTCTGGGCAGCAATCGGGTCGGCGTAGATGATAGCCTTGTTGGGAGCCAGAGACATCAGGGTTGACAGAGCCTTTGAGGTCTTGCCCTTGGCGTGGTTTTCCAAGTATCGGCCGAGAGTTACAAAGGTGATCAGCATGGTGCAGGTATCAAAAAGGGTGCCCGGGCGCGTGTGAGGAGGGCACATGATGGCAACGCACATGGCGAGAATGCTGAAGAAGAAGGCCGAAGACGTTCCCAAAACCACGAGAACATCCATAGTCGGCGAGCCGTGCTTGATAGACTTGTAGGCCGACTTGTAGAAACGCCGGCCAATGCCAAATTGCACGGGGAGTGTCAAACCAAGGCAGATCACATCGCCAAGGTAGAGGCCCGGGATGATGACGTAACTGCCAAAGTCCAGGGCGGGAATCAGCATGGGGAAAATCATGTTCAGAAGGAAGACGGGGATGGCAAAGGCCGCTGACAGGTGAAGGGAGCGGCGCCATTCGTGAATTTCGCGGGTTTTGGCGAGGGACTGGAGCTGAGCATTATTGTCGTCATTATCGGCCACCAGGGCATTCAAGCCCTGAGCTTCAACCACAGCGACTAGAGCACGCAGGCCGACGATCCGCGATTCATGGACGACAGTCAATCGGCTTGGGGACAGACTGACGGAAGCCGACGTTACTCCGGGCAGGGCGCAAAGTTTTTCCTCCAGAGTCGAAGCTGCACTGGCATCAATATTGCCATAGAGCTTGAACTGGGCGGTGGAAGAACCGGTAATGGTTTCGCTAGAATCAGTCTGAGAAGAGACCACGGTGGCGTCAAATCCGCGGTCGGAAATCAGCTCGACGATCTTTTCAGGGGAAAGTTTTTCAGGGTTGTGTGATATCACGGCGCGTTCGGCCAGAAGACTGATGTTAAAGCGCACCAGACCGTCAACACCATCGAAAGCACCTTCAACGGCCGAAGTGCAGGCGCCACAGGTCATGCCTTCAATAGCGACAGTTGTGATCATAATCGACGGGGCGTCGGAAGCACCGTTGGCAGCAGAAGCAGGATCGGACCGGAGAATCTGCGACTCAACGATGGTAGCGCCGAATCCGCGGTCTTCTATTATCTCGGCGATTTGATCTTTTGAGAGGACGGTGGGATCGTGGTGGATGACGGCACGTTCGAGGGGCAGAGATATCGAGAACTGCTTCATTCCAGCAACGCCGTCAAAGCCGGACTCGACAGCCGACGTGCAGGAGCTGCAGGTCATGCCTTCGATGGCAACTGTGGTGACGGCAGTGGTCTCGTCAGAGCCGGCGGGTTGGCCGTCGGCCGAGTAAGGAAGGCCCTGTGATCTCCCGGCCAGGAGAGGGGACGGAAGATCGGTAGCGAGAACCTCGGCCTCGAAGCCACGGTCTTCGATGATATCTCGGAGCTGGTCGGCGGAGATCCGGTTGGGATCGTGCATGATGACGGCGCGTTCCATCACGAGACTGACCGAGACACTGCCGACGCCGTCAACGCCAACAAAGCCGCGTTCGATGGCAGACGTGCACGATCCGCAGGTCATGCCTGACACTCGCAAACTGGTGGTGGCCATGTGGGCGGCTGGAGATGTGATGGTTGGGCGTGGGGTCGAGGAGTCTTCCTTGGAGGGAAGTTTGAGATATGAGGGAGCCATGGTGGGCGCGAGTTTTGTGGTGTTTGAGTTTCGTGTGTGAAGAGGGGGAAGAAGGGCTCAGTGAGGCAAGGCTTTAGTCACGATGCAAGACGTGGCTACACACTGCACAAAAGCGTGCGCGCTTCGACTCTGAGATAGGCCTTCGCGGGTATCGGTGGCGATCGGTCGTCAACTATAATGGACACGCAAGCATTTTCCGGGGTTGAAGAGATTTTATCTGGTTCGGAATGCCGGCGGTGGAATGTTGGGGGGGAGAAGAGAAAAAAGAAGGCGTTTCGGAGGTTCGTTTGCTGGGTGAGGACTTCGGATTCCGGTTCAAGACGATGCGCGGGCAAACACAGGAAGGAAATGACGATCGGAAAAAGAGGGAAGAGCCAGCTTCCGGAAGATTTCGGATTTTTTTTCTGTTCTTTCTTTTCTCTTCTTTCGCGAGCAGACTCCGGCAGAGACACTCAAGGGAGGCACAACAACGGCGGAGGCATGCAGGTTGCAAGGGCAAAAGGCGAGGAAGCGAGAAATCAACCGTTGATGTCGGATTTTGTATGGTTATGTACACACAGCAGGAAGAGGGCAAAGCGGAAGGAGAACCACAACACCTGAAATGTGGTAACCGGCAAAGCACAAAGAGGAGAGAGGGAAAAGGCGGCACAGTTGCAGAGAGGGTGGGTTCGATGGAACGGCAGAAGACAAAGGACAGAGAACACAATTTCAAGACCAGATGATCTTCGAGTGTGGCATCTCCATATTCCAGATAGATTAAAGCGGCGGGGAAGACGAGGACTCGAGAGGATAAAAGTGGAGGATCGCGATGATGGTAATAACGACGGCAAAAAAGAAAAAAGAAAAAAAGGAGAGCAATTAATATATATACATAGAACTCCCCAAGACGAAGAAAGAGGGAACAAGGACAACACACGATACACAGTATCGCAGGAAACCGGAAAACTGGGGAAAAGAAGAAGAAGGCTGGCTAAGATAGGAGAATTTACGAAGAAAAGGAAAAAGAGGGAAAAAGTGAAGCCCAAAAAGGAAGACGACGAGAAGCACGTAATTGATAAAGCGACGATTTATCGCGAGCAATGAAAACGTTACAAATCAGCAGGAGCGACCGAGATCATGAAACAAAGGGCTTGGTCGGCGACGAGCTGTGATTGGCTGCACTCCGGGGGTAAAACAAGCTCAAGTCAAGCTTTGCGCGACGTTTTTACTGGCCGACGTCGCTGACCGGGCCATTTATAGCGGTGCCAGCCACTGAAGACGCCTGTAAGCTAGGCAGGAAAGATAACAAGAGTGAATCGTCAATAGCTTGTTATCAGCTGGTGGAGATTTAATGGTGCTTGTAGGGGTCAAATGACAGAAGTGTACTGCACAGTGCGGTTACTGTGATCGTGGACATGTTATGTCATGTATAGCGTTTGATACAGTACATATTTGGCTATTCTGAACACTGTATACATCTATCGGCATCCAACATGCCTACATCCCACCCGCTAAAGGCCAAATATTGAACACTTGCAGCACTGGCCGGTCTTGGCTGTTCGATGATATACAACAGAATGATCTGATCCCGACAACTGCAAAAGCTGCGATCGACCAGGGGAGGAGACAAAAAGGGCAGGACCGGCCAGCCACCTGTTTCTCAGAGAGGTTTCAGGAGGGTGCTGCCAAAGCCACAAACAAGCCACACCTCCGAACCAGCAGATCTGATTGACTCGGAAGGCTCACTTCAGACATGTTCCTGCCCTGTGGCGCGGCGGTGATACAGGAGAGAGAGTCACATGTTGGGGAGGGGAATGAGTGTCCAAGAATAGACGAGAGCTGTGCAGGGGCAGATTGTGTGTGATGGGGAGAAGGCCGACTAAGAGAATGCAATCTTGTGCCGTGTCTGGTGGTTCACACACCGATAATTACCTAACCCCAGCCCTAGCGCCGACAAAACCCTAGCAGCATTAAGGGTTCGCGGTTCTCCCGTTTCTTGCATTTCAACCCAGCTTCACCCGCCCCAGACACACAATAATACCAGCATTGAGCCCGGCGGAGGCCGAGATTGAGTTGACCTGAAGAACCAGAGAGTGTTGTTTGTGCGAAGAACACCCATACGTCCACTTTGTGATCTGGTGATTGACCGGCAGCCCGATCGCCATAAGCAATACCCAAATACGAGCTTGCGTTAGCAACAGGGCCTCACATACATAGACATACGATGCATCGTATCAAAAAAAAAAAAAAATGAAAACTGCTCGATTGGACTGACTGAACGTTCCTCCGAGGACACCCGCTGCTTGGGGGTGGGGGCAGTCTATGCACCAGGGGAAAAAAAGTTACTGGAGAGTTTCTCTTCCAAGGATCACCGTATCTTACACCAAGCCCTGGCCAGGGCTCAGATCCAACCGAGATTGGAAATGACGCCAAATAAGCAAAGAAGCATTTGGGCATATTGTATACCTGTGTAATAGTTGCAGTCGAGGTGGGTGGACAGAGGGAACAGGCCAACATGATCTCTATATATGATCTATATATAAACAGTCCCCGTTCTCCGGGTTGTGATGGATGGGGGCCGTCCGTCACGAAGGCTTTTTCTTTTCTTCCATTCCATCTCGATTGCTGAAGACCTTTTCATTTTCAACTTTTTGTGATATGCATTCGTTTCTCTCTGTCTGGAACCCGTTTCCGCGTTTCTTTTGTTTACTCGTGTCGCGACTCTATTTGCTGATATAGCCAACTACTCCAATAACTCTCGCCTTTTTCATCATGGCTCGTCTGACTTTCTCGATGGCCGCGGCCGCCATGCCCGCGGCCGGCGCCGTGGCCCAGGTCACCATGCCGCATGTTGTGACCCCCCGGGGGGGTTTTGGCTCGACGCGGAACCCTTCCGGCATACATCCCATCTTAGCATAAGAACGAAATGGATTCACAAGAACGAGAAATCTAACAGCGTCTTCCTTCGAAATAGCCCGCGTTCATCCATTTTGCTTTCGAGTTCACCTCGCTCGTGGAGGACTTCCGCGCCAGCCAGGTGTCAACTGTTCGTAAACACCGAGCTTGGGTTCCCAATCTTGGATGCCATTCTGGACAATCCTGGTCTAACTGCACCCACCGCCAAGCCGACCGCCTCGTCCCAGACCACCAGCCCCGGCAGCCCCGGGGTGACCAGCTAGCCCAGCTCCCCCGAGGAAGCGGGCGAGAAAGACAGCGAGAACAGCGAGAACAGCGAGGAGAGCAAGGACAAGGGCGAGAACAAGGACGATAGCGACCAGCAACACTGACTTGCCGCCCGCTGGTGGCTCGCCGCCTTTGTAGACTCCCGGCGGCAGCGCCTCGAACACCGGTGCTGGCTCGTCGACCACTCCGACCTCGGGAGCCCTGGAGAAGAACAACAGCTCGGGCACCGGCACCGGCTCGAACCACAACCCGCCCGGCGGTGATGCTGCGTCGGCCGCCGTTTCGCTCGCTATGGCCATTGCCGGCTCGGTCTTCGCCGATGCTGCCGTCGCTCTGTAAACTAGTGACGAAGCGAGAACTGCGGAGAGATTGTGTTTTTTTCTTGGTTCAAATGGTTGCTATGTAGTAATTTAGTCATAATCATTAATTCATAGGTATCGACATGCTTGATGCATTTCTAACGGGAGCATGACTTGACAAAAGGTTGGTCTGGATATCTAATCATGAGCTTAATAATCCGGGAGTGAGGTTTCCGAGGGCTGGGTGGAAATAGAGTTTGACACATCTTTTGCTGCCATATCTGCCATCTCGCTGTATCTTTGTATGAATTGTGATGTCTAATGCCACGGGGTAGTTCTCGGGGGAGCGTGAGCCGAGTCTGTGCGAATAGCGGGAGGCGCGTAGAGAGGACGAAGAGTTCTATCGAGCGTTCTAACTGAACGCTCAGTCCCGAGTATCGATCTCCAGGTCCAGCTGCACGCCGTTAGAGATACCATAGTCGCCCAGCGTGATATGGTCCTTGAACGGCCGCTCGCTCTGTCGGCGCAGCACGATGTGTCCCGCCTCGCGACCAATCCGCATCGCCACCATCAGCTTCAGCTGGCCAATGGTGTCGCTCGGCAGACACGGGATGGCCGCCTTGGTGCCCAGCCGGTCGTTGACGTGCACCACAATCATCTCCTGGCCGCCCACCGGCGCCGCAGTTGCCGGGGCCGAGGACTTCTTGGACGCCGAGGCCCGCGGGCGGTCATCTGAGCGTTTCGCATCGCCGCCGCTGCCGCCGCCGTCGCGGCCCCGGTCTCGCCGCTCGTCGGGCCGCCGCTCGCGGTCGCGGTTGCTTCCGCTGCCAAACCGATCTCCACCGCGCTCCCGACGACCGCTGCCATACCGGTCGGGAGACGTCTCGCGCCGCCGGTCGCCATCGCGTCCGGCCTTCCACCGGAACCCACCACCACCACCACCACCGCCGGGTCTTGACCGCCGGGGAGAGCGCGAGCGCGAGCGGGAGCGTCGCGACCCACTGTCACGGCCGCCATCCCCTTCTTCGCGGGGGCGGGCGTTATCTTGCAGGGCACGGCGGTCGGGGTGGCGGTGGGAGTCGTCGTCATTATCGTCGTTGTTGTCGGCTGTGTGGCGGCGTCGGTCGGAGTCGCGCGCCGGCGCGTCGTTTTTCCATCGGAAGCCACCGCTGGATTTGCTGGCCTTGCTCGATGGGGCAGCCCGCGGTGGCGGAGATTGATCCCGAGGCGATTCGGGCATTTTGTTTCTTTCGGTTTCGGCACGGATGTTGAGTGACGAGGGCTGGAAGTGTTAAGATAGCAATATGATGAAAGGTTAACATGAAAAAGGAAGCACACCAGATGCAAGATGAAGAGAAGTTCTTGTTTGGGATTAGGTAACGCAAAAGGCAAATTAAAAGATATATTAGGGTTACATGGCATTTTAGGGCTAAAGAGGATCGAATTTGGTGTCAGGAACAATAGCTATAGTGGACCTGGCCAGCTGTATTCAAAGCTTCCAGACACCTATAAAATTTCCATTTAGGCGTCAGCAGATGTTGGATTTATCAATCCCACTTATCACTACCCCACCTAAACTAACCCTAGACAATGTCACAACTGTCTCTCGTCTTGACTTCACTCCACTACCATTCCTTTTCCTGAGATCTTTGCCTCCATTTTCATTCATCACAAACCACCTTTACTCAAAGGCAGCCATGGAACAAACAAAGGCATTGAATGCCTTGGAGGTGAGTCTTGCTTTCCTGAAGTGATCCCCTCAGCTACACCTACTTGATAGCTAACACCTCGTTTTCCACCCACAGCCATTCCTGGTTCTGAGCAAGTCAGCCAACTCGGCCGCGGCCGCCATCGACCTGGTGACGCGAGCAACGTCGAACCCAAACACCTTCATCTTCACCGAACTGCTGCAAACGCCGTGCCTGCAGACACTCTCGCGCGAGCCCACCGCATCGGCGGCCGCATACTACACGCTGCTCCAGATCTTCTCGTACGGCACCTTCCAGACCTACTCGGCCACCGCCGGCCTGCCGCCGCTGAACGACGCCCAGCTGCTCAAGCTGCGCCAGCTCTCGCTGCTGACGCTCGCGCGCGACCCGACCAACCTGACGTATGCGGCCCTGCAGCAGGCCCTCGGCCTCGCCACCGCGCGGGACCTCGAGGACCTGGTGATCTCCGCCGTGTACGCGGGGCTGCTCGACGCCGCGCTCGACCCGCTGCGCCAGGCGGTGGAGGTGCACCGCGTGGCCCCGCTGCGCGACCTGGCCCCCGGCGCCGTGCCGCCGATGGTCCAGGCGCTGAAGGCCTGGGAGGCCCGCTGCCAGTCGACGCTCGACGACCTGGAGGCCCGCATCGACGCCATCCGCCGCGAGGCCGTCCGCCGCTACCAGGACAAGCAGGCCAGCGCGCTCGAGGTCAAGCGCCACGTTGTCAACACCGAGAGCGGGGGTGCCGCGGCTGCGAGGGCCGCACGAGGCGCAAACCGTGCCTCGCGTCTTGCTAAGCGGGGGCCCGGGTCCCTGGAGGATCGCATCGTTGCTGATGATGGCATGGATCTGGACGAGGACGACGACGCTGTGAAGAAACGAGCCAGCCGGAGAAAGATTTAGGAAGTCGCTTTTCCCTTACGTTAGGAAGAGATTTGCGCTGCATTTTTTGCTTGTAATCCAAGCCCGAAATAAAACTTGGAGTTTGAGGAGTTTGTGGGATTCATTCTGGAGCCGAATTACTCCGACATTTTCTTTTCTTTTTGATCATATCAGTTTCTGATATGCTACCAACCCACCCTGCATTTGATGGCATTCCTAGTGCCATTTCTTCCTTGTTCGTCTCACCCGAGACTTGTTCATTCTATTCTTCAAACTTTTGGTAGACTGGGGGAAATTACGGGCTACGTGACATGAATACAACACACAGTTTGTTCTATAATGCCACATTCTAAGAAGTGATAGCGAGTCCGGACTTCGTATTTACACCGCCGGAACTGCACGAGTTTGTACAGGTATAGCTCGATCAAAAACACCAAAAAATGTTTCTCCAAATATTAGAAGCACTTTCCTTAATACCAAAATCCATCAGTGTCATCATAAATATCCTCCAGCCCAGCTTCACAAGCTACAGAAATCGACAGGCCCAAAATAATAGGCGAAACAAAAAGAACAAACGCGCAAACGGAAAATATAGTTGAACGCAAAAGGAGTGCATGTGGGAACATAGGGAGATACAGGGGGAAAACAAAAAACACAACAGCGCTGGTACCGAGGGAATAAAAAGACGTTCATAATCATCATCACAAAAGGGAGCTAACCACCTAAGCCATCTGATCCTGCGTGGCTAACGGCGGCTGAAGAACGAAGGGGGTCATTCAGAGTGCAGGTGATAAATCCCCTACAGACGTTTGCCGGGCACGAAGATAAAGAGAACGCAGAGGGCAGCATCCGTGAGCAGAGTCACCGCCATGACAGTTACGGCACGGCGGATGAGAAGCTTGCGCACAAACGGCTCGCGGATCTTGGAGAAGTTGAAAGGCGTGTACTCGCTGAAGCCGACAAGAGCGAGGATGGGGTCCAGGGAGTACTGGTACGAGGCAAGGAAGTACACTCCAAATGTGAAGGGAATGATGACCTGTATGCAAACTTTATTAGCCAAGGGGTCTTCGGTGCACAGGAAAGAGGAATGATAGCAGGTATCCCGAAACAACTTACCCAGAGACGGTCCACACGAGACTTGTTGAGAAACAGCAGAATGAAAGCCGTCCAGAAGGCGGCAAACATGGACACAAGGCCGATGATCAGACGCATGACGAGAGTGGGAGGGATGAGGTTGCCCAGCGCCTTCATGCGGAGGAATCCAGGGAAGGCATCGCGCTCCATGGCCTGGAAGACGTAGTCCTTGGCAACGTCGAACACCTCGGGATCGTCGCGGCCGTAGTCCTGGATGGCGGTGGTGACATCCATCGTGATCGAGCCGGGCAGAATAATCTCGCGCTCGGCGCCGGGAATGAGGAAGGTGTACAGGATCTTCTCGGCCGACGCTCGAATGTCCTGACGCGACACGGTGTGACCAGGCGAGTTGGAATCGGTCAGGCCGCGCGGGGTGCTGGCCACCGGGGTTCCGAGGCCACGGCTGGCGACGGGCGACTCGGCCACCTGCTCTTCGCGCAGGAACTGCGACATCATGGCGTCCTGGTCGCGCTCCTTCTCAGTGCGGAACATCGACGGGCCGGCTTCGGCGGCGGTGATCTCGCCCATGCTTTCCAGAAGCTGGGACGACCGTTTCGATTGGGCGCGGTCCATATCGGGTGTCGACACGAGGACCGATCGGCGGAGTTCGCGAACGTAGTGGCGGCAAAGAGAGATATGCTGGGCAACATCGAGCCTAAACAGACACAACAATTCCGGGTTAGAGCAGGCGGCCGAAACACAGAGGCGGATCGTCAACTGCTGCACATTCAAAGAGGAGAGCCATACCAGAAATCGAGATAGTCGACAGATCGCTGCTGGTCGCGCATGTAGATGTAGAACGAAAACAGATCGACTGGCGGCAGAGTCCGTCTGCTCAGCACCTCAAAGAGGGTCGGCAGACGGTTCCGCGTGGGTTCGGGCGAAGGCGAAGCCATGGTGAGAGGCACCACAGGCTATTTCGAGCGTGATTGACGCGGTTTGGCAGTGGTGATCTGAGGACTCGTGAGCTGGTGGTCGTGAGGCCGGCAAAAAAAGGGGGGGCGGGAGAGGCAAAGGAAAAAAACGAAGGAGAAAAGAGACGATGAAAAGAAAATCCGGAAAAAAGAGTGAACCAGGGATTGATGCCAATTTGTACTCCAGACCAGAATTGAAACAAACAAAAATTAAAGACAGCTGCAGGAATGGGGAAGGGAAAGGAACGAAAGACAACTTGGGAGAGAAAAATAAATGGCGGACCACAAATCTTCCTTAGGCGGTTGGATCGATGATCAAACTTGAGACTCTGGATAATTGAGAGAATCCTTTGTATACAGTCAAGAGATTGCTGAACCACCGTGATCACCAATCAGAGCACATCTGGCCGACTATATAGTTCTGACCCACTGCATGACAAAGCGCATTGTTCCTGAATCAAAGAGCTTATCAGCCTGGCCAATAGTAGCCCCGTGATAAAGCCAAGTCACATGCAATGCACACGTGACCTTCCTCTATCTCTTGCTTTTGGCCTTGATTCTTATCTTGAAGCCCACCAAGTTAAAAATGGATTTTTTCATTTTATTCAAGCCCTATACCATTCACGTGACGACAATTTTTTGGCGCACACCAAGCAAAAGATTCGTGCATCAAGGATTGTTAACCACCTGTGCAAACCCAATTTTCCAACATCTCCGAAAGCCTCTTCTCCTCACATCGAACTTTTTTCTACCTTCTCCCTTCACCAAACCACCCGACACAATCCGTCATTGTTGTAAGAAACGCCGTCCTTCTTTTCCAGTGAACTTCCCCCGTTTTGATCGATCCAGACTCGGCGATATCTTCTCTTCTCGAAAACTTCCGCTCCGAAATATCGTCGGCGTTCTGCGACTCGGTCTTGACGACGATATCATCTACGACGAGTCAACCCAAGCCACAAGGGGCCGAGCGTTTAGCTAACTGGAGTCTCTTTTTTTGTGATTTACAGCCTCCCATTCTCGGTCGACCGATTTTGAACAATGTCTTCCACTCAGAAGAAGGGCACCAGCCGCTCCGCCATTGCGGATGTGGTCAGCCGCGAGTACACCATCCACATGCACAAGAAGGTCCGTTGATGATGGGGAGAAGGCTTGGAATCCAAGTCGTTGAGATTCCCTGAGACGTCTCTATGTACCGGAGGTCTCGAAATCTATTTTGATAGTAGCTGGAAATGCTGACTTCAGGTTTTGTTACTTGCAACAGATGCACGGCACCACCTTCCGTTCGCGCGCTCCTAAGGCCATCAAGGAGATCCGGAAGTTCGCCGAGCAGGCCATGGTAAGTTCATAGCAACCGACCCCGCGCGAATTCGCATCCCACCACAAAACAAACAACACCCGAGACGGCAACTTCACCCGCCACGGTACCCCGCCACAGCACGACCGACCGAAGCAACGAGACACCACACAAGCCGAAGCCGAACCGCGGCTAACCACAGGACTTTTCGTTCTTCTCTCTCCTTTATAGGGCACCTCGGACGTCCGCCTGGATCCCCTGCTCAACAAGAAGGTGTGGGAGGGTGGTGTGAAGGGCCTCCCCTACAGACTGCGCGTGCGCATCTCGAGACGCCGTAACGACGAGGAGAACGCCACCGAGAAGCTGTACAGCTACGTGCAGGCCGTGAATGTCAAGAACCCCAAGGGCATGCAGACGGTTGTTGTTGAAGAGTAAAAAAGAAGAATCAAAAATCGAATCTCTAAAAAAACGAATAAAATTCTCATTTGAATCAGCAACGATCTCTCTCTCTCTCTCTCTCCGTCTCTCTCATCCCACCCTCTCCTCCTCCTTTTTAACGTTACTCTTGTGTTTTTTTCCCTATAAAGTCGGCAGTTCTTGGGGCATATGTCTTTTATATCTTTTTTTTCCTGAATCGATTTTTTCGTTTCCCTCGTTTCTCTTTTCCCGCTCTGGATCTGGGGTGGTTCTGTGTCTCTGACACAGTTCCCCCCATTGCGGTTTCGACGAGCTTCCTTTGGCCGCGGGGCTGATCCCGTGGCGGGCTACTGCCGTCTGCGTTTGCTTTTGGTCGAGCGTTCCGAAGAGGCATCCCGGACAAGGTGTGGAGGGGAACGGGGGGAACAAGCAAAAAAGAAAATGATGGACGGATTCATGGTTCCGGACTATATCGGGCTTGGTATTTCGGGGAACGGAATCTGGAAGCTTCTACCCTTTTTTTTTCAACGGAGTTGATTTGGTTCCATAGCATTCACAGCCGGTAGATATCACGGATATGTGAAAGCCAATGTCATTCCTGTTTTTTCGTACGTTCTTTGAACCTTGCCGTGGATGTCGCTCGTTGGTATGCGAATGCAGTATGGTAAACAGTTGCAGTCATAATCATGAACAATCAAGCACCACTCTAAACGGGTGTAGATCAACGCAACAACACAGGGATCATTTCTAGACTTGGAGGCATGCCCTTGAACCATACTCGACTCCCAGAACACCGGACAACGCAAGTGCGAAACGATAGACACGAGAAACGAGGAAGCGGATGGAAATCAGAGGCACAGAGGAAATCAAGAACGGCTTGAAAAGAAAAGACAATATGCTTGCCGATACTCCTTGCATGTAGGTAGCTGAGGACCTCCCCCCCTATCCTTCCGGTGAAGAGGAGACAAACAGCCAGGAAAAAAAAAGGCAACACAAAAGCAAGATCCGGGAATAAAAAAAACAGCCAGAGAGACGTATAAAAAAAGCAAGAGAAGAGCACGCGGGGTCATGACGGCAGTTAATTATGTAGTGTACAGGTGTAGAACGTGCCGACGGTTGACGACATGGGGCTTTGGGGGGCGACAGGCCGTCTAGTCGTCGTCCACATCGCGGTGACGGGCAAGGACCTTCTGCTTGAACTCGGCAGGGTTGCTGTCCCAGAGCTCGGCAGCTTCGCCGTTTAGCGGAGAGGCACTACAGACAGAAACACGGGGTTAGCAACGGGGGCGCCTTCAAGTGTATTGCACCAGCACACAAAGACCGAGGCAGGGGTCTCTGGCTCACTTGTTGGGCTCGCCGAGCAGGCTCTGCAGGCTGAGCAGCACCGACTGGGTGTTATAGGCGGCAGTCCACTTGTCCTTCAGGATATCGAGGCAGATTCTGCCGGAGAAGTCGACGTTGGGGTGGTAGATCGGGGTCTTGAACAGGACGGTGGGCGGCGCATAGGGGTAGTTTGACGGGAAGGCCAGGGTGAGCTTGAGCACGAGACCGGCGTAGGGGGTGTCGGCCGGGCCCTCGATGGTGCCGGTCCACGAGAGGAGGTTGCCGTCGGCCGAGGGGAAGGCCGAGACGCCGGGGGCCGGGGACGTCATGAGTTGCATCAGCTCGTTCTGCAGTCTGTGTTGCCATTGAAGGTTAGGCTAGGTCGTGCAATGGCTGGGCGTGGATGTACTACTGTACCTCTTGGTAACATTCTGGACGTCGTTGGTCTTGCGAGCACCTCCCATCTTGGCCGCAGGCACACTGCCAGGAGCAGAGTTCTGGCTGTTTTCGGCGGTGTAGTCCATGGTTGCAGATTGCAGGATAATAACAGGCAAGACCTTGAAAGAGAGGGAATTGGGATGGAATACAAAAGAATCAAGCGGCTGGCAGTGAAGTGGCGGGAAAAGAAGACAGACAGCCTCTAGAAGACGATCGGCGTTCGAAATTGGAATGGGGAGAAGTATGTCGGGAGCGAGGGCGGAGCTGAGAAGGATACAAAGCCGATATAAGCAGAGAAGTCGGTGAGAAAGAGAGAGAAAGTCGGATGAAGCTGATGATGTAAAGAAGGACAGGTGAGAAGAGAGACAAGAGCTGGATGAGGAGGAAGGAGGATGTTACGGATGGTTTAAATACGGAATACAACGAAGAAATGAAGCGCGGTGGGAGTTGATTGAGAGAAGATATGGAAAGGGCGGAAGACGAGAAGAGACAAACGCAGCAGAAAACGACAAAGCTTTTGAAGTTTGGTAATCTTCTTTTTCTTTTTTCGTTCCTTCCATCGTAGACTTCATCAATCTTCGTTGGTTGATGCACGTTGGAGGGGCTAGCTTTTGTTTACCATGGCAACGACGGGAGGGAGACGCCGAAGGGACTTGAAGTCGCAGCCAAGCGTGTATGTGCCGACATGTACTGGTGAGGTACCTTATCGGCCGCTTATCGGTCAGCCGCACAACACGCCAGTGGGCGGTCGTGTTTTCAGCGGCCAGGACCCACTGAAGCGAGTACATCCAGCGCTTCTATAGGCTGTCAGTGGCCGGTGGTTTAGGGCTTGCAGGCCTAATCTGCAGGGAGGGTGCGGACGCAAAACAAATAACAACCGGGAAACTGCCAAACTCGCCACTGCCAATCGTTTCCAGCGGCCGCAAACGCGTCCAAACGACGTGTCTTGGGTAAGTGGGATCTTAGGGTCAAGGGTTATGGAGCCAACGACGAACGACTTGGTGCGTCACGGCCAAAGCTGCAACCTCAGGGGGGTTTTTTTCTTACTCATCAACTCTTCCTTACGGCAGTTCATATCTCCGCGACGTCAGTACACTTGCCCATGACTGAAACAAAAGTCAAGAAGAACAAAAGTCAAGAAGAAAGGTATATTAATACACATGAGAGAAGTATGGGAACAAAAGAAAAGAAAGTCACTGATTCGCCCCGAAGCTATGCTTCTCCACACAGACGAGCCAACTAAAAGGCAAACCGACCGGTCTTGACCTCCTTACACAGGCCAGCCTCGCCGCAGGCCTTGATGAAGTCGAGCAGCACCATGTCGCAGCCCTTGTGGGCGACCAGGTTGAGGGTGATGACCAGCGGCTCCTCGCGCAGGGAGATGGCCGAGTCGTAGGTGACGACGCCGATGGGCACGGTGATGTCGACGAGCTTGGCGAACGGCGCAATACTGGCGCCGCGCATGGGCACGAACGGCGGGAAGTACGGGAAGGTGATGACGTCGCGGTACTCGGGCACGCCGCCGCCCTTGTCGCTGATGTGGTACACCCAGAAGCCGTCGGTGCAGGTCTCGGCGTTGTAGGGGATGACGTGGGTGTTGATGAAGTCCTCGAAGGTCTGGCGGCGCGCCTCGGCGGTGTCGCGGGCTGCCGACGTGAACGCCGGCCCGCTGGTCTGCCAGACCGTGCGCGCGGCAATGTCCAGCTCCGGGAAGCCGCCGAACTTGTCGGCGTAGTCGGCGATGAACTGCTTGCCGAACAGGTCGTAGTTGTCGTGCGACGTCATCGACGAGATGCCCGACGAGAAGGTCGACAGCGTCTCGTTGGCCGACACGTGCTCGAGGAGCAGCTCGGTCACGTTCTGCGACTCGATCGTCATGCCCATGGCCTTGGACACGTCGGCGAGCCAGCCGTTGATGACGTCCTGGGCAGCGGTGGTGTTGACGGGGAAGAACTCGGTCTGAAAGAGAGACCGATGTGTTAGGTTGGTCCCAGAGACGGAGGTGTAGGAGGGGAACACTTACGGGGTAGATGATCTTCTTGGGAAGAGAGAACTTGCCCGACAGGTGAGCCTTGTTCGACAGTCCCATCCAGGCCTGGCCGACCTCCTGCATGATAGCCGGCGAGCGGGCCATGAATCCAAGAGAGTCGAGAGTGGTGGCGCTGGGGATAACCAGGGTCAGGTCAAAGGTATCCCAGGTCGGGCGGAGACTGAAACATGGGAGGAGAACTGTTAGCTAACTGGACCAGAGAGAGAGAGAACGGCAGAAAACTTACCCATAGACACCAGCACGGTCAGCAGGGTTACGGACACTACCCAGGGTATCCGAACCAATGGAGAAGTCAAGGTACTCGTAGGAAGAGATCGAAGCCGCAGCGCCGTAGCTGGAGGCCGAGAGACCCAGGTAGCCATCGGCACGCGGGTTCCACGCGTAGGCAAAGTCATCCGTCTGCCACGGCCAAGCCCCGAAGGCGAAGACCGTCAGCTTGGTCTTTCCGATGAGCACGGCACCGAGGTCCAGCAGGGTCTGGATGGCGGGGGCGGTGGCGTTGGCGGGGGTGTCGTAGAGACGCAGCATGGCGCGCGAGCCGCCGCTGGTCAGGACGCCCGCGACGGGCATCAGGTCCTTGGTGGCGAAGCGCAGGCCGGCGAGCGGGTACGTGGCGGCGTCGAGCAGCGCGCTGTACAGCCGCGACGGCACCGGCACGACCAGGCCGTACTGCGGCGCCTCCCACACCGACACGTACGAGAACGAGCCGTCGTCGTTGGGCGTGAACGAGCTCATGAAGGCCTCCTGCAGGTCGGGCACCAGCAGGTACACCTTGCGCAGGGCGATGGCGGCCGCCGACGGGATGCAGCCGCCGAGGGCCGCCACGTACGGGCCCGGCGCCACCACGGCGGACTGCGGGACGGTGATGATCACCGCCGAGGCCGCCGAGCAGGGCGACACCTTGGCGGTTCCCTCGGGGATCACGACGTACTTGACGCCCAGGCTAACCAGGTAGTTAACGGCGTCGGTATCGAGGACGGCACCGTCGGGGAGAGACAGGTAGACGGCTGCGGACGATGAGTTAGTCGGTTTCAGCCAGGCACGAGACGGTGTTCAGGGCTGGCTATTGTTGCTTACCCTGCAGGAAGTCCTTGGTGTACACATCATCGGCCAGGTACGTGTCCATGAGGCCGGACAGCACGGCGCCAGTGACCTCGGTCTCGTTGACGTAGAACACGGTAAAGGCCACCAGCGTCTCGTTGGCCGGCGGCGTGGCCTTGCCCCAGTTGGGCGAGTCATGCAGCACAACGGGGGCGGCATTGGCCGACGGCGGCACGTAGTACTTGGCCGACGACGAGCCGAACGAGAAGCTCAGGGCGCCGTTGCCGGCGGTGCTGCTGACCACCAGCGACGCCGCCGAGGCGGCGGCCGGGAGGAGCGCCGCGAGGACGGAGAAGAAGCGAGAAACCATTGGACCCTATTCTCTGCTGGATGTTCAGTCTCTTTGTGATTCAACCCCGGGAGTGTGGTTGGAAGAGAGCGAAGAAGAGATAGACTTGACAGGTCGGTGGGAGTTGGAACCTTTCCAAAGTGACGGCAGTATTCGGCAGACACCCCGGGGATGGCAGCCTCTTTATATACTGCCCGCCCCCGCCGCCCAGTCTTCCTTCGATTTCTGCGTATGCGTATAAGTGGGAGAGCGGAGATCAACACACGCATCTTGGTGTCCCCTGCTGGCAGACCCTTTTTTATCTAATCTATGTCTTCTTGGTAATCGATGTATAAACTCGTCGTCATATCATGGATACCGGCAGAGTAAACATGCAGCCCATATATTCGTGGGCTGGCTGCATACGAGTCGGTCGACGGCACGTCTTCGGCCTCAGTCTATTGGAGGGCTAAGGACAGACATCGTCGCTTTTCGGCAGGGATGCATCCTGGACCTCGTTCAGCCTTCTTCGGCATTCCGCCTCACCTCTTGTTTTCTAGTCAAAGATACCGTTAGAATTTGTCAACACCGGCCTCTCGGCTCCCACACCCCAATTTCCCTCGATGGAGAGAAACTAAAAGCATGCGGAATCCGGGACTCGATATGCAGGTTCACCAGTCGTCGTCTGGCGTGGCCCCCAATCTTGGCGGGAGGGTTTTGTCCATTGTCCTAAGATAACAGCAGCAACAGTGAGCAGAATCTCGAAGCAGGGTCCCCCCGGAGCTGCGGAATCGCCATTGACTGATTCGCGTTAGTGGAGGCCTGGCAGGGTAAAATATTCATTACAGTGATGCCGGTATGGTGTAGAATAGCTGCTCTGACCCCCTCTGGAGACCCCAGCAATGTGGGCCGGCCGGAATAAAACTTCCCGTCGGATGTAGCTATCGCCGACGGAGCAAGCTTATCGCATACCAGATCCAGAGCCTAGGGCCCAAGACTATTTAAATTCAGGTACACGACCGCTTCACCTTGGTTCCTGCAGCACTAGCTGAGGTCGGCACAAGTCCACCACGAGCATGCTATGCGGGCTAGCCTTATCATGGTGCCTCAATGGCTGGGTGTAACTCACCCGATTCAATGGAATTGGTGGGAAATGCTCTGTGACCGTATGTTAGTCCTCGGCCTCACCAGGCTCTCTGGCTCATCGAGGTTGAGCCCATTCCACATTGGAGGGCCGATGTGCGGGGTGGGTGCGGTTGCGCTTGCTGAAGCCTGAGTCGGTATTCGGTGGCCTGACTGACGATATATGTGGACTGTCCCCATTACCTCGCTACCTTTTTGGCTCCGAGTTGAAGAAATCCGAAGAAAAAAAAAAAGGGCCAGGCATTCCCTTGGATCGAGGCAGTGAGTCCGTCAGCCGTCAAGTGAGAGGAGCGGAATTCGGAACGGAGCCCCATTCCGTGCGTGCCTGCTCAGCTGCCACGCCACGTGATTTAGAGTCCAAGACTGATCACCAGCGATGAAGAAAAAAAAAAGAAAAAAAAGAAAAAAAAAGAAAAAAAAAGAAAAAAAGGAACACAATGCACGAGAAATAGAAAAAGTTCCCGGAGAGAGGGGAACTTGATGGTCCCTCTATACTACCAATTCGGTGTGGAACGCCGCAGGGTTGCCTTCAGGGACACACACACACACACACTGGTCACCTCTCTCGAGTCAGGAACGGAACCCGGCTACTTTCGTTCCTTGGGTGTGTGTCCAAGCTTGAAGATCCTAACACCCCGGGCCTGTGAGGTGGTTCGTGGGGCTCTTCCGGACGGTCAGACCTGCTCTGGAATCTAAAGTTACAGTAGAGGCTTGCTGCCGCCTCAGAGATCAGGCGTACCGTCATTGCCTTGAAAAGTCGAGTATGTGGAAGGTTCTGTCTGCATGGGCAAATGGACATTGATTATCTTCGACTAGCCAGCCTTGGTGGTCATTCCAGCGCCGTCCACGCACTCGTACGACCAATATCCAGGCAATGAATTCCAGCATCAAGGGTCCGGGTCTCGGTGCCCACTTGAACCACCACATGGAGGAGAGATATCCACCCACGCAAGTCCGCCATGCGCTTGCCCTCAGCGAGCTCGTCCAATCCGGAGCCACAGAAACGCAGAGTGATAACGGCGGATAGATCACCGGCGATCAATTCATTACGTGGGACAATCTGGAGCGGAATGAACGGCGACAGGGAACCGCCACCCAAAAAAGAAAATGCTGGACCGTTAGGGTTTGGAGTAGGGTTACCAAGTTCGAGTAAACAAGATCGTAATGGGCAACGGCAGCTGTAAAATCTAGGCAGAGACCGATCGTGGAGGGAAAATCTCAGGCACAAACAAAACAAGAACGCTGTTGCTACTACTAATCACAACCACCAGACCATCTCTCTCGTTCTTTCTTTTCGTTCTCTCTCCTGTCGGATCAATAAATCCTCTCCCGTACATTCACGTTATTCCATGATCTTTTCCCTCGGCATCTTCTTCTTCTGCTCTGGCTATCTTGTGATCCAGACCGCCGCACCGTCGGCAATAGACAAGAAAACAGAACCCCGGCGCGCGTCCCTCTCGGGGATCTTTCACTTTACACGTGTCTCGGTCCGTCCGTCGACGCGTATCCACCGCCGGATTCCGTCTGCCGAAAGAAGATACGCTTTTGGCTGGGGCTTAGACCGGCTCACTGCCTTCTATCACTCACTTCCTGCTCTTCCAATATGGTCAGTTCAATACCGTGAACGTGCTTTGCAACGTGCTTTGCTCTCTTCCTCGCTTCTCTCCGTCTGTTTGGTGTCTGCCTGTTGCTCTCTGTTTACACCTGTGGGGACCCTGCACCGCTACCATGTTTTGCTGGTGAAGTGGCGGTCCGGCTGTTAGTGCCCCGCCATCGCGAGGAACCAGGAATAGCTTCAGAGCGGTTTCACCCCACTATCTCGACGACCACATGCCACATGCAATTCCCAGCTATTGACCACCTCAAATGTATCAGATGGGATATCATATCGTGTCTTCGTGAACATTAGCTAACACAGCAACCGTGTTACTCTCCTCCAGTCACAATTGGCTCCTCTCCCCTCAGATATCCCCTTCCGAATTGTCTCGAGGACAATAGGTCGGGGAGCCTATGCATCGTAGGTACTCTCCTGACACACACACACACACACACATATATATATATATATATATACCTTCCTGATATACGTGCTCTAGTACGTCTCCCACACTGACCTCAGCTCGACTACAACTCTAGCATTAAAAAAGCCATCCCGCTCGACGCCCCCACCCCCGTCTTTGCCGTCAAGCTGATCCACAAGGAGTATGCCGTGAAGCGCGGCAACATCTCCGAGAAGCAGCTGAAGATGGAGGTGTCGCTGCACTCGTTCATCGGCCAGCATGCCAACGTGATCGAGTGGTTCGCCGCCGGCGAGGACCCGACGTGGCAGTGGATCGCCATGGAGTTCGCCGACGGCGGCGACCTGTTCGACAAGATCGAGGCCGACGTCGGCGTGCCCGAGCACATCGCCCAGCTCTACTTCCACCAGCTCGTCGCCGGCGTCAACTTCATCCACTCCAAGGGCGTCGCCCACCGCGACCTCAAGCCCGAGAACATCCTCATGTCCGACGCCGGCACCCTCAAAATCGCAGACTTCGGCATGGCCACCATGTTCTCCTACAAGGGCCAGCGCAAGTCTAGCAGCACCCTGTGCGGCAGCCCGCCCTACATCGCCCCCGAGATCCTGCTGTGCCGGAGACCCCCTGCCGCCGCCCACGGCCGCCATGCTGCCGCTGCCCCGGCGGCGAAGTACGACCCGGAGGCCGCTGATATCTGGTCGTGCGGCGTCATCCTGTTCGTGCTGCTCGTCGGCAACACCCCGTGGGACGAGCCGTCGCCGTCGAGCTGGGAGTTCCAGGAGTTCCGCCGCACCGGCGGCCGCAGCACCGACCCGCTGTGGGCCAAGATCCCCGCCGACACCGCCTCGCTGCTGCGCGGCATGATGAACGTCGACCCGGCCGCGCGCTTCTCGTTCCCGCGCATCCGCCAGCACCCGTGGTACACCCGCCCCAACCCGCTGCTCTCCGCCGACGGCTCCGTCGTCGACCCGCTGCACCTCGCCACCCAGATGCTCGGCAACCTGCGCATCGACTTGGCGAGCAGCCAGGAGGATGACATGGCTGCCGTGGCCACTGCTATCAGGTCGCGCGCTGTGTCCGCGTCGTCTTCTGGCATGGACCTTGACTCCGAGAATGACGGTCCCGCTCCCGCAAAACCCGGCCCGGGCGTCTCCGCCAGCCAGCCCGACGTCGCACCCATCTCCGACACGCTGTTCGACTGGGACCGCCCCGCGCTGCGCTCGCTCGGCGCGTCCGCCATCTCGTCCACCCAGCCGATCGGCCGCGGGGACCTCGACCTGCACGCGCACATCCCCGCGCCGCCCAGCCGCTCCTCCGCCACGGCTGCGCGCGGCTTCGCCACCAGCAGCAGCCCGGGCGTGATGCGCGACCTCCTCGCCAGCGAGCCGACCATGAGCCAGTTCTCGCAGCAGCCCGGCGTGCCGATGACGCTCACACAGGCCGCGCGGCGCTTCGCCGACATCGTGCCGGCCGAGTCGCTCACGCGCTTCTTCTCGCACGTGCCCCCGCACCTGCTCTGCCAGATGCTCTCCGACGCGCTGCACCAGCTCAGTGTGCCGGTGGCGCCCGTCAAGCTGGACGCCGCGGCGTCCCGAGCGGACCCCCACGTCGCGACCATTCGCGTGCGCGCTGTCGACGGCCGCCGCCAGAACCTGCACGGCGAGATCCATGTCGATCGCCAGCAGTGGGACAGCGACGTCGAGCTCCTGGATGTGCGGTTCGTGAAGGTCAAGGGCGATCCGCTGGAGTGGCGGCGCTTCTTCAAGAAGGTGGTGGTGTTGTGTAAGGATGCCGTGTTTGTGCCGGAGGAGTGAACACCGGGGGGGGCCGTACTAGCTGAGTGAACAGCCAACCCTCCAGGAGGGACATATAGACCCATTGTCGATGTACATCCCTTAATGAAACCCGTTAGATAGACAAATTGACGACAAATGAACAGCGTGGTCCGCTGGTTGGCAGGTGATAAAACATGCATAGCATGGTCCCATTCGAAGGAAACAAGAAGGGACACACAAGAAGCAAAGCCCATACTATTCTTTACCGCCCCGTCATCACCACCCATCCCACGCAATCTATGCTATATCCTGATAGTACACCCGAATACCCAGCCCAAACAAAACAGTTTAAGAAAAGCCCTTCCCAAGAAACACATATCCAGCCAGATGCAAAGAAGACAAGCAAACAGAGCAAACACTCCACACGTACAGGTTCCAAATTACACGCGGATAAGAAACGCAGAACGAGAAAGGTGCAGAAAGCGAAACGATGCCTCTCTTCAGAAACACACAAGCACCAACCCAGGACTGAAGATTGAAGTATCCATCTCGCGAAGGTGAAACAAAAAGGCAAAGCCCGTAAATATCCCAGAATTAAAACGACATGTAGTCCATCATAATATCATTAGAAGAAGAAAAGAAAAGAGTCAAGGGGGGAATGCGTCACTCTACCGCCCCTGGAAAACATAAAGCGACCCCCCGCCCCAGTGCCCGTTATTTGCATCCACCGCCGCCATCCTCGGATCCCGCAGCTCGACCCCGTTCCGCCCGCTACCACCATACCCCTGCGGCACGTGCTGCTGGCGCAGCGACGATGCCGGCCGCTGATGGAGCTGCTGCAGCTGCTGCAACGGCGGGAGGGGACGCAGAGGCTGGAGCGGGGGGAGGGATTGCCACGCCGGAGTCTTTGAGATAGGCGGTGGCGGCGGTGGAGGCTGTTGCTGTTGCTGTTGTTGTTGTTGTTGTTGTTGTCGGACGGGGCGGGCGGGGGTCTGGCTGGTGAGGGAGAACGGCGAGGACGATTCGGATGCGCCGCCGCTATGGGTGCTCAGGTTCGAGAACTGGAAGGTCAGGGATGACGACGAGTCGCTGCGCATGTTGACCGTCACCGACGGCCGCACGTAGTTCGAGCCTGCTGCGTCGGCCGGGCCACCCGATATCTGCGGCGGAGCGGTAGGCTGCGGCGGCGTTTGCCGCATGAGGGGAACCATCGCCTGCGACTGGCTCAGACCAAAACCTGCATGGTCGTTGGCGCGACCACCCAGGCTATCAGGGCTGCCGTTCCTGTACATGCGGTCCAGCTCGCTTGCAGTCTCCTGCAGTGTGCCTCTCCGACTGCGAAGCGGCGGCGCTGGGGGCCCGTCGAGCGGGTTTGGCCGGAACGGGCTGTGCATGGCAAACGCCGACTCTAGGAGACTGCTGCCAAAGTCGTCAGGGTCCCGCCAATCTCCATCATCGCTTTGGGTCATCCGTGGCGGCGAGGGCGGACTATCCCGCGGGGCAACTCCGCGAGACCCAGAGTAACCACCCAAACGCTCACTCAGGCGAGAAGTATTGACTAGGTCCTGGCGGTCTTGCTCGTGAGGAGAATACTGATGATGTGTAGGCTGGCGTTGGTGATGATGCTGGGGCTGTTGCTGAGGCTGCTGGTAGTAAGGAGGTTGTTGTTGCTGCTGCTGCTGCTGCTGCTGCTGCTGTGAGTGCCGTGACCGTTCCATCCCGGATCTCCGTTTCTTCACCTCCTCCCACGGCATCGGCTCGTAGTGGTCCTGGTCTTCGCCGCCAACATTGACTCCCGACGAAGTCGACTCGAGTTCATCTGCCACTGCGGCATTTCGGAACCGATTCAAATCCGCCTCCATCTCCCGCAGGTGCAGCGTGTCCGGCCCCGTCCAAACGTCAATCATCTCGGCAATCTGGCGGAACCCCTCGGTGTGGCCGCCGTTGACACGAGCCTTCAGGCCACAGCAAATGAACAGGAAGCTGTGGATCAGTTCGTGCAGGAACGTGGAGATGAGGAGCCGGCGGGTGTACTTCTGGCTGCGCAGGATTGGCTGCGACAGGATGATCAGGGTTTCGTAGCCCCCCTCCCGACTGCGTCGCACCGCCGTCGTTCCAATAATGCGGCTGTCGTACTGCTCGGACTTTTCGTGCGACCAGTCCCACGATACACGACGGGACAGCCGGTTATTGAAGAAGATTTCGTTCGCCGCCGAGAACAGACTCTCCAGCGCGTCGTCATCCAGCGAGAACTCGGCGTCTTTCGACCGCGGCACAATCAGAGACCGGAGGATGCGTGCGTGTCTGGACGACGCACGGCGTTGTGACAGGTAGATGTGGTCCCTGACCAGCTGTGCAGCCTGACGGTCGTCCATTAGGTCGATGTCTTCGCTCTCCAGGTATGACGAGTCGGACGAAATGCACAGGCCCGACGCGGTGCGCTCCATCGACGCCATCTGGCCCGCTGCCTGCTGTGGCTGATGCCAGGACGCGCGCGATGCAGACACACGGCTGGCAAACGGAGGGGCGTGTTCGAAGACGGGCGGCTGGGGACCCCGTGCCTCCGCAACCAGGCGAGAAAGGGGATAGAAGCGGGTGGCCAGCGGCCTCTGGCGTTTGTTGGCGAACGGAGAGTTCCATGATGAGTTCCCGAGGTTGCTGCTGCCAAGCTCAAACCGCGGAGGGACCGAGGCCGGCCGGATGACGCGGTCGTTGGGTCGACTAACGGGAGGAGGCAGTCTGCTGAAATCGGGTATGGGATCGGTGTCGACTACCCGTCGTTTGCCTCCAATAGGCTGGAACGGGTTACTGCTAGCCACGGCATGGTTCATGACCAGGGCCGAGGCCCCGTCATGCGGCCAGGCCATGCTGGCGTTGGACCGGCCCGATATGCGGCCGTGGTTGCAAGGAGGGGAGGACGACAGGAATAGGGACAACGATGAGAACAGCTAGGCCTGACAGAACGCGGCCAGAATGTGAGTTGAAATCAAGCTATCCGGACCGGGCCGCTTCAGGCTATTGCGGCTTCCCTTTTTGTTCCGTGATGGTCTGTCCTCAACTGAGTCTCCCACGCACACAGAATTATGATTGGTACAGCACACCCAATTTTGCCACTCCGATCCCCCTCTCTTCGACTCCGTTTCGAAGGTGAGTGGGTGGGCAATTGGAACCAGGATTTTGACAGTCTGCTTCGTTTTTGCTGCCCTTTGTGGCAGACTGTCTTGTCTCTGTGCACTGGTGGTTGGTGAAATCTTATATAGAGGAAGAGGCCCTCCGGTGTTTTGTGTTGCCGCCAAGTTGGAATGCTCTGTGTCACTGAAGCTGTGTTCTGGTCAGCCCCTGTCTCAAAATATGACCGGTCATGAATCTGGGTCTTTGTTCTGTTGATCTCCCTTTCGGGGAGTGCTGGGTAACGGAGTTAAAGAAGGAAGAACACAGTGAATCGGCAGTGTCTTGGAGAGAGGGTCCCAACGAAGTATCAGTCAGGGGATTGACAATTTAAGATGAACAGGGGGGCATACAGACAGACAGGGAAGGGATAGAGAGAGGAAGAAGGTGTACGAAGAGAGAAACAGAACGAGAGAGTGAGCGAGAGGGAAAGAGAGAGGGAAGACCAAAAGGTGGTATTAGACGGTCTAGGGGTAGAAGCGGAATACACGGGTTAATTCGGACTTCTAGCAGAAAGGACGGACGGTGGTGTTGTTGTGACTGACTTTGATGCGCTGGCTTGAAGGCAAGACAAGCAGAAAAAAAATCAACAAACAGATCGATAAGGAGAAGTTCGCTGACGAAGAGAGAGGAACACAGACGGCGAGATGGGGTAAGGGTCATGCAAGAGACACAGATTGAGTGAATGTGTTGTTGGCGTGCGTGTAACTCGTGCATATGTGGGCTGCATAAGTGTGTGTATGTATCATGTATATGTACCTGTGGCTGGAGACCTGGCTGGGAGAGAGAATCAGGACTGACTGGTCATGGGAGAGGCAGAAGACGAGGGCAGAACAAGGTGAGCAGAGAGAGGGAGATAGCGAGGGAACAAAAGAAAGAAAAGTATGCAAGATGCGAAATCCAACTGCAGCCAGCGACAACACAACAAAGACGCACTGTAACAGTGTGGGCGAATCAGGAATTGGGCCGCCACTGACCATGGTGCAGCTTTGTGGACTCGGCGATGCCACGCAGCACACGTAGACTCGACACAGCGGCCTCGAGAAAAAAAAATTAAGAGACGCACGCAGATAAAAACGAGCATATTCGCTGGCAGAATTTCTGGTGAATCACCGTCGTTCTCTGGATCCCCACTTACAGTATCAAAAGCAGTTGTTGACTGGTTGGAATAGGCCTCCTTGTCTGGCTGACCGAGAGAGAGCTCTGCATCACTAGATATGGATGGGGACTGGATGTCGGTTTTGGATGTGTTCACTATCGTTCAACGAGAGAAAGAGAACAGACACACAAAAAACAACATAATAATAGGTCGAATATCTGCTGGTGCGTTGGGCCGCTGGCTGCCTCGGGGCTTGCCCCCGTCAGATCCTATTCGGCGGAGGTGTGGCATGGAGGGGGTGTGGCAGCGCAGCTCCAGGGCCTGGTTGGGAATAGTATGGCGGTGATATCACGGCACCGGGACGCAACGGCTTTCATGCAGAAGGTGGAGGGGTTGTTCGACGATTTCGGGATCGAGGCGGCCGCAATTGGCTGTGTGGGTTTGCATGTGTATATGGCAACCGGCGGGAGGACTGTGAGAAGAGTCACGTCCTGGGTCAAGTCTGTGTGTAGGTAGAGTAGAAGATGTCAGTGCAACCCACAGAGAGACCACTCGATGTGTATACAGGAAGATGTAAGTGGCTGACTGCCAGATATTGGGCACTCACCACACCTACCAGCGACGAGATGCGACACCCTACCTTGAACGCACCAAACGCAATTTGCAGGACATTGAAAAAAATCAGTATCAAGCAAGAGCACGCGAGTGCGAGATCCGGTGGAATCTTTCTTCCAAGACAAAAGCGGTGTGTGCGTCGATCCAAGACTGTGGAGGGACTTCGGGGAGAGATACAAAATCTCCAGCCAACCACTGCCGGCCAGCACAGCGGGTTCGATGCGCGCCTTTGTAAAGGATGAAAATAAAGGCAATGTGATTGTATCACCGTCTCGTCACTGCGAAAATCCACTTTGATATCTCGCCAGTGATATCTGCCTATGACTGACATCCAGACCGTCCGGACGGGAAGACACACCACTCCCCAACAACCACCGCTGGCAGGGATCGTCGGGTACGGGGGGACCCAGCTATAACGCATCACTGGAAAAGAAGAAATACACAAGCTGTCAGTGGGACTCTCAAAGCGTGACTCCATCTCCAACTTACCCGCAAAAAAAAAACCACAGACACTGTCCTCCCCCACCCAACGTACCCGTACCGGACCTATACACCAGGCAGGTATATATGGCATGTATGTCCCAGCTTTAGCATCGTCCTGCATGTGTACACAAGCGGATTTCTTTTGCCCAGTGCTCGCTTCCCACTCCCCAGTCCGGGCCTCCCTCCTCATGCAGTTGCTGTCCACTGAACAAGCCAACCAGACCTGTCCCGCTGCACTAACTGCAACGGGCCAGATTCTTTTTTTGGGAGGGAGCTCTGAGCTGGCGGACACAGACCAGAACACGATGCGCGTGGGGAAGAGTCGACCACTCAGTCTCTCTTGGCCTCGAGTCCCTTTCCTCCCCCGGTGACGCAAACTTGAAATGAGGACTCAAATACCTTGATCGTCGGTATACGAGAGCTGGCGGTCTCGACCTGTGTCCTGTCGTCCCCATCTCTCTCTCGGAAGAGGACTCTTGCTCGCCTCGAACCGGCTGAGGGACACAAACCCGAAAGGGATTGCCCCGCTTCCCACAACCCCAGAATCTCGGTGTCCGGGAGTCTGGACCCCGAGGACCACGAACGGCCCTGCTAGGAGAGGCAGGCCACCAGCGATTCCATCCCCCTCCAAGACAACGTGGACGTATCACACCCCAAAAAAGAGCTCGGCGAAGCCAAAGATATCAAATCTGAATGCATTTACCCCTCCATGCAGACTTTTCACGCAAGGCAACAGACAAAAAAAGGACCTTCACGTAATCGGACTGAGGGGCGTGTATCTAGGTAGTTTGACGTTTCTAAACGGGAAGGCGCGGCGCTGAGTTGTCACTTTCCCTGTGCTGCACAAGATGTATGTATGTAAGGTCAAGGTACGTACACCTTTTGAAACCTGCTCACCATCATCCTGCATTTCTGTGCCTGTTACGCACCTAGCGTGTACTGTTCATGTAGCATGGCCGCCCTCGGGATACTTGCCGTCAAGGTACCTTGCATAGCATCGTGTATCATTCATGTTCGGCTGCGTTGTCAATCCGACTCTGAGATGTGGTGATGGGGTGGTATCACGGTGTCGCCCGCTTTTCTTTTCTTTTTTCTTCTTTTCTTTCTTCTTTTTTTGCGTTGTCCGGATATACAGTGCATGCACTTGAGTTGCAGACGACATACACACAGTCTTACACCGAGAAAAAACGAGGGTGAAATCCTCGCTATAGCTTCATGAAACAAAACATTGCTCGCTGGCTCATACAATTGCTATTAACACACGCAAAGGCTTAGAAAGTCCAAGAACAAAAAGGAGAACACACAAAACACCAAAACAACAGAGATAGATAGATAGATGTCCGCCCAGATTTATCTGATATAACCCTCCGAAACCACCGCATGCCATAATCCAAAGAGAGGGAAAGAGAAACGTAGACACCTGTGCTAGCCCAAAAACGCAAACGCCGTAATGCCCGCATACAAAAGGAAGTATCGTGGGGAAGAAAAGACTGCCAGCCTCACTCCACGCGCAGTCCCAGGCCCCGCACAATCCGGACATTGTCTGCCTGCCGGTCTAGAGCGCGCCGCATCGCCTCCGAGTACTCCTCGTAGCGCCGCTGCACATCCGCTTCCTCGTCGCTGAGCATCGCCTCAGTCTCAAAGTCTGCTGCCGAAAAGTTCTCGCGGCCCGAGAAGCGAACCATGCCGAGCTTCTCGCCTGTCCAGAACACCAGGTCATCGGAATTGGCGTCACCCGGCCGCATCATACTCCTTGTGTCCGTAATATCTGCAGTGACACCCCGCCCAAAGCCAGCACCGCGCAGCACCGTCTCGGTTGAGAGAAGCTTGCGGGCAATGTCGCCGCCGGCCCCGGTGCCAATGAACTTGCGGCGGATCTCCGTGATTCCGTCGCGCTCGAACCACTTGACAAAGCCCTGGCCGTCGGAAAACACCAGCCGGTTGCCGTGCGTGGTCGCCGAGAGGATCTTGGACGAAGCGCTGCACTGGCGGTTTTGTATCGACGTGGCCGAGTTCTTTGGCCCCGGCCCGTTCCGGTTGATGACTTGGGGGCGTTGGGACGAAGACTCCTGGAGACCGTAGATCTCCAGCGACCCCTTGCCGCCATACTCTCCGCACGCAATCAGACTGTTTCCCTTGACTCGCTTCTCGGCGTTGATGGTTTCCGCGGACACCGTTCCCCATCTTCGGGTGTAAATATTAGTCGACGAGTAAGGGTGTTCAGATATTGTCAGCGTCGACAGCCTCGACCCCGAGTGAATGGACCCGACGATAGACGGGAACTTCCGCCGATCGTAGTGTAGAATGCTTGGGAAACGCCCTCCAACGTAGATGTCATCGGTTACAGTCCCGTCCGATGCCCCAGAAGGTACATGGACGATACTGAGAGGCGTGGGCTGTGATAGAGACGCATACTGTGGCAAGGGGGTGGGGTCGAACAGCTGTCGGAAGATGTCGAGCTTGTCGTTGTATCGGCCATTCGGGGAATTGACGGAGGATCGCAGTCTGTAGTCGTGGAGATGGATGCCAAGGGATGTTCCGACGGTCAATGGGACTCCGGGATTGCATGCCGACAGAGTATTGATCGACCATTCGAAGGATTGACAATGGACGGCTTCGAGGCGGCTCAGATCAACTTCGACCACATCTAATCATGGGGACCAGGCAAACAAAACGTTAGAAATAGTGGCTCTGACTGGCCCCAAAAAAAACACAAACCGGAAACGACTTACGGCTCTGGACGGCTACAAAGGCCCTGCCGAGGTGGTGGTCGATACTGATACACTCGGTGACTCCGCTGTCGAGCATTCTTGACCGCTGCGAGTTCATAGAATTAGGCCCGCCAGTGTAGAACAGGATGCCGGGTTTGCTCTGGGCCAGAGTCGAGCCTTGACGGCGGCTGTCACTGCCCCGCACGTCCCACAGGCACACAGCTCCGTTGTCCAGGGGAGACACAGCAAGGAGCATGTCGCTATACGCCGAGGGAGTTGGTGCGTATAGAGCGAGCCCACGAGGCTCGACGTGGATATCTTCTTGACCGGCCGTTTTGTAGGGTTTCTGCATCCAATTGACTTGGATGGGAGCATGTCGGTGAATGTACTCGTCGTACCACGGCGTGCGGTCGGATGGGAACGACTGGTCCCAGTTTGCCATTATCTGGAAGCGAGAAGACACGGAAACCGGAGACTTTCGGCGGGGAATATGAGGCCGTACCGTTGACGGGGCCGCTATGAAGCCATTGCCGGTGGTGTCGGTATCAATGTCCATGGCATCCCCGTCGCCGTCGTGGACGGCATCGGCGCTGGGTGGCTGAATGCCGGAGGGAAAGTGGCTGATTCCGGGCACGAGTCCGGCCCGGACGTCCTGCCAGCGGTACTTGACATTATCAATGAATCTCGAATCTATCAAGCATTTCCATTTCCACAAGTTGTCGTCGAGGCAGGCTTTTCGCAAGCGGCGGGACACTAGTTGGGCGGTGACGATGGATTTCTCGTCTAGGACTGGAGGCCAGATATTTGTCACAGGTTAGCCAATATCAATTGTCACATCAGTTATGCGCAAACAGTTTTGAGGAGGCAGCTGCCCGTCTGCAGGAAGCCGAGAACACAAGGGTAACAGAAGCCCCTCTTGGGAAAACACCAGCAAGAATTGCCGTTTCGGTCCCACCAGCTCCAGACATTACTTCAGTGAAAAGCGGAGGGCAAGCACGGCTTGGCGGGGAACCGCACGATGCAGCCACGGTCTGTGACACTGTCGGAAGGAGATACACGGCTTATTGGAGGAGAGCTCAATTACGAGACAAGCCGGCCCCAGGAAGAGCAGCAACAAGACTCGGGCAACAACCACAAGAAGGCAAACAAGATAGACAAACATGCAAGGGAAGAGAAGACGACAATGAAAGCCGATTGAACTCACAAGATATGATGTGGAACAGGATCTCATCGGGAAGCTGGCAAAGCATTGTGGGTGGTGTTTATCGGTGCAAGCACTACAAAAGCGTTATGGAGGGTTGGATTTATGTGGGTACGTGACGAAATAGCAACAACAGCGGGGAGAATCGAGAATGGACGACGAGCTGTGGCTGATTGATATAAAAGGCAGTCACAAGAACGTATGAAAGCCAGCTCTGGAGGTGCAAGATGCAGCAAGTGGAAGAGAGAGCGAAGAATGGAGAAGAATAGCACGTTCTTCGCCGGAATGGTGAAGGGTGGCGAGTTGGCTGGACCTTTTTGCGACGGAATTTTATTGGAGATGGAGCTCCCACCGAGGGACGCCGGGTTGTCGCATGCTATAGCGGACGAAAAAACGGGAGTGAAGAAGACGACCGAACAACGGCGACGGAAGCAGAAGTGCGTGATAAGGAGAGCATCGGACGAAGGAGAGGGAAAAGCACAAAAGAGGAAAAGAGAGGATAGAAGGCCAACAGAATCTAGAGAATTAGAGATTTCCCCGGCTGATTACACAAAGCTGGTAGTGTAGTCTCCGAATGGGGACGAAGGATGAGAGACCCCCCAAACGACGGGGATAAATATAGCCCACGCCTGGACTGAGACTGTTATTTCTGTTTAGGGCAAAGGAGAGGGATATGAGACAATCAGAAAAGTGGTTAGGCGGAGAGATGGAGAGACATGAAGTGACAAGAGCTGAGAAGAAGAGAGACGGCAGGGCGAGAGAGACAAGATCCGTGAGGAGGGGAGTGAGGAGAGCGAAGACAAGAACGGGATAGTGGGCGGCGGGAAGCTTCGCCGAAGAGAAAATCAGAGAGCAGGTATCACAAGAGCAAAAATGAAAGAAAAAGCAGAAAATAGAAAGGGGACATATGACCGGGAGTGAAGCTATCGAGGACGGGGGAAAGACGGGATATAAGAGAAAAAGGAAGAAGCAGAGGGAGACCGAAGGATGAAGATAGGCGGAAGCGAATAGAAGAAGAGAGAGCTTCAGCAAAGAAGAAGCGATAGAAGCGACAAAAAAGGCTGTATGAGAAATCACATATGCAACTGTACCTTCCTTCCTTCCCTCCACCATGGCCCCAGAGAGTGCAAAACTTGGCGAGCTGGGTTACATCTCCGCCACTAAACTTCGGATTCTGGGAGGGGCAGCAGCGGATTAACTTGGGAGAAGGCGCTCCTGCCAGTTTCCAGAGCACACACATTTTGGGTGCCTGTTTTTCCAGGCGTGAAAAAAGAAAGCCCCAGGCCCGGGCTTATGTAACCAGCCGCCGGGCCTAGACCGGATGATCGGCGTTGTGACCTGTGTGACTTTTCGTTTGATTTTTTTCGTCTGTGTGTCATGAAGCCTCTTTTCTTTTTTTTGTTGGGTCTCGTTTCTGATTTTCTCGCATCCCCTATTTCGGCTGCTTTCTTTTGTTCTTCGTGACCCGGTTTGGCTAGACTGTGCAGCGATTCTGGGCATTTTTCTTTTTTTTCGATTATTGATTCGGCCGGTGGTCGACTCGTATCCGGCCTTCAGGATGAGCCGCTTCTCCCCTCATCCCCGCGCCCGCTGTTTGCCATCCCGCTGAATCACCGGTGTTGGTTTCAAGCTTAGGCCGGGGAATACGAGCAGCAGAAAACTGGCACTCACACTCTCTCACGGCTGCTATCTTCGGTGTCTTCGAGGCACCCGCGTGCTCCAGCTTGTCACTCTGACACCCCACTCACCCACCCGCTCACGCCCGCACACAAAGAGAGTGCCCTGTACGCACTTCAGCCGACACGCTCTGGAACCTCACTGCTTCTCGCGCACTCTCCCTGTGACGCCACAGCCAAGAAACGTCGCCTCGGCAAATTCGATGGTCGGCCTGGACCATGCAGCAAAAAGTGGACTTTCCCCTCTGTTGTAGTTCTCTCTCTCACACACACACACACACACACACACACACACACACACAACTGTCCATAGTACTGTACTGTACTGTACCTACTGTACAAGAACACCCGCATTTCCACAGCCTCTGTCGGATAGGGCGCTTGGTTCCAGGCTGTTGGATGGCTCTGCCTGTTTTCTTTCTTTTTCTTTATTCCTCAAACGTGCCGGGGTTTTGACGCTGCATAGACCTGTCTGAATCCTCCATACCGTACTCCGGTACGGCGGTTCATTCTTCGTGCCTCACTTCCTCCGAGCTCGTTTGGATTTGCGCTGTGTTGATCTGGCCCTTTCATTTTGCCCTTTTGGTCTCATTTGCTCGTTTGCCCGCTCGCTTTTATCCACGGTCGCATCCCGTCCCTTCGCTCCCAGGATCAGTAATCCCTCCGATACGATATGTCCCCGCCTTTTTTCTTCCTGCCCGGGGGACCCTCAAGTCATATCCCCCCGCCCGAGATCCGGCATCGCCAAAAAGACGATGACATCGATGGTGGGAAAACTGATCAGACGATCCCCATGTCCGCCCGCCCTGTCCTGCAATGTCCACGTCGACTAATCCGCCCCGTCGGTGCCAGTTCACCACTCTTGGTTCCAGACCCTGCTGGATTTTTTTTCCTGCCTCAGTAGAAGCTTCTAGAGAGGCCAGCCTATCGAGTCGTCGTCTCGTTCAATCCTCTTTCACCCCCCTTGTCTCTCTCTTTGCTATCTCCCACCCTTATCCTTGACACCTCGTCTCTGCCCTGCTACGGAGGGAAAAACACCACAAACACACAAACACACAAACACAAAATAGCCGGGACCATGGGACAGACACAGGGTCTAGATCGGCATGGTTATGGGACTTGTGCTTGTTAATCATGCAAGCCGCCACATTTCTCAACCCTTCCTGCATCCCTCACTGCTTCCTTTCAGCTGTTCTTCTTGCGCTCTCCCTTCTGCTCATGTTCTGGATCGAACATGGCTTGGGATATGCAAACGCCCGGCCCCTTCTCCCCCCGAAAGTCCTTTCGCCCTTGATTCAGGACCAACCATTCCACAGCAGCCTACGGATAGAGCACCCACGCAAATCACATCGCTGCAACAGGTCTCAGCCGTCGGTCGGGCACACACCTCAAGTCATCACGATGTGTCGAATTTTATTTGTAATGCCAATGAAGCCCAAGCAGTAAAAAAACACAAAAACAACGTAACCGGGTAAAGTCGAGACAAGAAAAAAGAATAAAGAGCACCCAAAGCTCTTGATTTGACGTTTGTATCATAACTCCTGTAAACATGAAGGAACACAAAAAGATTGCCCATACAGAAACCGGCGGCCGCCCCCAGTTCTAAAATGAAGTCCCTCGGTCCCCCCAATCTTCTGCCAACTAGCCCGCACTCCGAGGATCGAACGGCCGTCCATCATCATCGAATTCGGCCCACTGGAAGTGCGAGCACCCCTCTTTCCCGGGGATATTGCCAGCATGGCACATCCAGAAGTACTTGCCGTAGCTGGCCGCCTTCTTCTGCACCACGCGCAGCACACACGCGACATTGCACTTGCAGCGCGGCGTTTTCGTCGGGTGCATTTCCGGCCGGTAGAAGCGGTACGTGATGTTGATGCGTTTGTTGCCGGCGATTGGGTGTGGGTCGATGCGCTGCGCCGGCAGCACGCAGTGCTTCCACTCCTCCTGCATCTCTGCGTGCATCACTAGCAGCGAGTTGTGCGGCAGGTGTATGGAGACCTGGCCACGCATGTCGTCATCTTCGGCCGCTAATGGGGCGGCTGCACCAGTTGTTGTCGTTGGATTGGCCGTGTTTCTAGTGTTGGTAGTGTCTCCATCGGGGGCTGTGGTGGTAGTCGTGTCCCGGGGGGTGACCCGCCGCACGCGAAACTCGCGCGCAACTCCCAGCGAGAGGGAGCCGATAATCGGCCGGGGGCCCAGGTACGTGAGCTGGTCACTGTGCCATCCCACACTCTCACGTGGCCCGTTGTAGCAGTTGATAAAAGCGGCGTTGGGAATCCACGGCGCAGGTGCCTGGTGCTTCAGCTTGGTTCCTCCGGGATACTTGGCGCGGATCCTCTCATCGACCGCCTGGTTCACGGCATCCTGCACGCGCATCTTGACCTTGAGAAGCTGCGGACTGATGGCCCTGACATCCTAGACAACGGGCCTTTCTGTTAGCCAAAGGACCCAAAGGACGTTTCCGCACCCACCTTTGTACATTAGGAAGCTTGGCAAGTGGCATGATCTTTTTTCTTCTTTTTTTTTTCTTCTCTTTTTTCTATCAATTAGATCCCGTCCAAGGGTCTGTCTGGGCCTGGAATTGGTCCTCGTGTTTCCCTCCCGTATAGCCAGGCGGCACAGAGGGAGGGAAAGACAACGCCAGGTCACTGCCGGCAAGAAACACTCATCGAAATGAAGGACTTTGAGACATACCGTCAGTCGAGACCCGTTGTACTGGAACTCCGTGCGTTGTTGCTTGACCTCCTCGGACGACTCGACGAAGAGACACATAGTGTGCGGCGACGACACCACGTTGTCAAACAGCTTGAAGGTGGCCTTGGTGAAAGTCTCCGACTCGACAAGGAGTTCCCGGAGCAGCGAGTTGGCTTCCTCCGGCGGCAGGAAGTTGTGGATCACCGAACACGGCGCGTTCTCGAACACGTCGGCCGGGTCGTATATGTGTAGCGTGCTCCCGAGCTTTGTGCTCAGCGGGCGCTTTTTCGCGCTATCCTCTCCGCGGAGGTGCACAAGCGACTGCTGCACGCCAATGGCTGCGGGGACTCCCGAAGACGTCCGGCTCTTCGTCGCCGCCAGAGAGTGGGCCAATGACGCCCGGGCTTGCTTCACGCAGCCGTCGTGGGCCAGCAGAATGTCAAGAAGGACATCATGGTCGACCGCCGGGTATACCGACGACAGGATCGCCAGCTTCACGTCGGTCGGCTCATCGTCGGAGGGGTCCTTGGCCGGCGGCGGTGGTGGTGGCGGTTGCTTGCGTTTGCGTGTAACAAAAGCATCCATCGTGTGTTTTGAATGTGTATGGCCATTCCGAGTCCTCAGGCAGACGACGAATCGGGAATATTATCCTTCTGGGAAACAGGTATTATCGGGGCGGAATGCAACTCGTAAGAGGATAAAAGAAAAGAGGAAGCGTCGCGGAACACAGAAGGAGAAAAAAGAAAACGAGAAAAGCCACGGGCACACATGAGCATGGCAGAATAGTGGGGTAGAAGTGTGGAAATAGGCTGGTGAGATGTGAATATAGAGAAAAGAAAAAAAAAAAAAAAAAAAGAAAAAGAGGCAATCGCAGCTGTCCTAGAATCCCGGGAGACTGATTGAACTCATCTACGAAAACTTGACCTCCCCGAGGATCACTTTAATAATAAATTCCTCGGGGAGAAGAGAGAGGTCAGAACACGGAGGTTAAGGTTAAGAGAAAGGGTGGTCAACAAAAGTGGGATATGCAGGCTTGTTCAGTTGCTTACTCCCTTTAACCTTTTCCAGGCCCAGGATGGTCCTTCGTTCCAAGTTCTGGCATGCTATAATATCGGTGGCCTATATGGCCCTCTGGCCGATGGGTGTGATCTGGAGGTGAGACGATGGTCTACGGAATGTCCCTCAGGCGATATCCACCGTCGCCCGCGTTCGGGCATAGATCTTCGCATGGAGGCAAAATCGCACTGTCCTTGCCGCCTATTCGGCATGGTTCAATCGGGAATGGTGATGTTAGTTAGTTGAAGACACCTGAGGATAATAGCAGAATCAATTCAACCGATAAGAACTATACGCCGCCGGCTCTCCCGGTCTCGGTGACCTCGACGCCGGGTCGTATCCGGCCCGTGTCCGGTTGTGCCCTGGACGGGTTGAATATCATAGGGGACGGCTTAACAGGACACCACAAATGAATATCTGGACACTCAATAGTGGGTCAATCGTGTCAGTTGTGTTACAGTGAGCATCTCCCGCAAATTCCATTCCATTGAAGCGCCAGCATAACGCGCCATCACGTGTGAGAATCACTCATCTTCACGTGATGGAAATTCCAGTATGCGCTTCCCCACACACACAGCACGGTGACGGCATTTCCATTCCCGAGGTACCGGAATTTGTTCTTCTTTTCCCTTCATAAAATCCTCTCCAGCTTTCCAAGATTCCCGCATTTGACGAAGAGCTGCTCCTTCTAGCAAGACAACCCAAAACAATGCTCCTCGATCGGAGGTGACAAGCACCCCAAGTCATAGATCACAAGGCGTTCTTCGCCGCTCAAAACATGCTGCTGGATTCAGCGCCGTCTTAACCAATCTCTCTGGAATCCCGTTCAGCCCCTCCTCCTCCCCCCGCCATATTATTACAATAAAAATCTCCGCCCACCATGGCTGCTATGCTAGAGTTCCGCACGCCAGGGTTCAACCCTTACGCCGTGAAGTACTCGCCGTACAATGACTCCCGAATCGCTGTGGCGTCGTCGTCGAATTTCGGCATTGTTGGAAACGGCAAGCTGTTTGTGCTTGGCCTGACGGCCGCCGGGGTAATGGTCGAAAAAGCGTAGGTTGGCGTCAGTTCTGCCCCGTGCGGTCGAGGGGAATGAATCGGCCGGGACTGACATGTGCGCCTTTGTTTGCCTCTCTCCAGCTTCGACACGAACGATGCACAATATGACCTGGCGTTTTCTGAGATTAACGAGAATCAGGTTGCGGTTGCGTGTGGCGACGGCTCGATCAAACTCTTCGATACCACCATGAATGACTTCCCGGTCATGAACTTCCACGAGCATAACCGCGAGACCCTCTCTGTGTGTTGGAATTCGGGCGTCAAGAGCACGTTTGCCTCCAGTTCGTGGGACGGCACGGTAAAGATTGTTCGTCTCCCTCCGTCATGCACTTCTCTTTGTTCTCATCACCAAATGCTTACCAGTTGATGTTTTCGTCCATACAGTGGACAGCAACACGCAACACATCGATGCGAACCCTTCCAATCGGCAGCTGTACGTACAGCGTGCTGTTCAACCCGTCGAACCCCTATGTTGTCTCCGCCGTGTCATCCGACTCGCACATCCGCCTGTTTGACCTGCGCACACCAGCCTCGGCGAAATACCACCTAACCACCATGATCCCCGTGCACGGCCCCGGCCCGGCCGCCATGGGCCTGCCCGCAGCGCCGTCCGAGGTGCTCTGCCACGACTGGAACAAATACAACCACTCGGTCATCGCCACTGGTGGCGTAGACCGCGTAGTGCGCACATTTGATATTCGGAATCCCAACGCCGGCCCGTTGTCGGTGATGGAGGGCCATGGCTACGCCGTGCGCCGACTGTCTTACAGCCCCCACGTCAGCAATGTGCTGCTGTCCGCAGGCTATGATATGACTGTGCGGTTATGGCATGACGGCACTGATGTGCAAGATGGACCGCCAGGAGTGAGGTTTGGGCGGCAATTGGGGCTGATGAACCGCCACACCGAGTTCGTCACCGGAGTGGACTGGTGTTTGTTTGGCGCTGGTGGATGGGTCGCCTCGGCCGGCTGGGACGAAAGAGTATTACTGTGGGACGCGAACGCCTTGTTACAAGGCCGATAACACGCCGTATATATAGAACATGTATAGATGACCTCCTCTGTGAACAGACGGCCTCATCTCCAGTGATCCCGCTGCCCCGCCACAACTTGGCCCAAGTTAAGGTGTAACCCTACGTTTGCCACCAAACGCGCTAATACCAATCAGGCTAGACGCCAGTTTGTGCTGACTGAAATTTTATGTAAAGCACGCGCGCGTGTGAAAAAATGTTCGCTATCAGTCTCACCACTTTTTTTTTCCTTCCACTGCCATCTTCTTCCTTCTCACAAACTTTTTTCCCCCTATCTTCATCCTCCTTTTCTTGTTTGCATCCCGATTCATTCTTTTCTGTTACTTATCGGCCTTGTTTGATCGATTGTACTATCTGTATTGTATTTGTGTTCTTCAATTCACTTCCATTCTTTTTCTTTTCGCCGCCGTTCAATCCGAATCGCATTTTTCACTACTCTTTCCCTTTCAATCCTCACATTTTCCCTCTATCAAGATGCTTCGGCAAACTATGCGGCGATGTGCGCCGCTGGCACAAGTCAGTGTAAAGTTTTCGGCGCGACCGGCGTTTTCTACTGTCACCAGCAAATTTCAGCCCAGCCGGACACCGGCGACAGTAAAAAGCCTGGCCACGCCTCTCATGGCCAAGCTGCAGCAGGTTCGCTACATGTCCGGCAATGCGACCACCGAGGCGCCGGAACAGGAGGTTCAGAGTGAGGAGGAAGAGGCGATGAGATTCCAAGATCTTCACGAGCACGGAATCCACCCCAACCTGATCCGTTCAATCACCGAGGGCCTGCGCTACACTCACATGACTGAGGTGCAGTCGAAGAGTATCGTTCCAGCTTTGGCTGGCAAGGATCTGTAAGTGTGCAATGGTTTGAAAGCCTACCGGCAATATTTTATTTATGAGAGTCGATTCTAATCCTGCCTCTCTTCCTCCCAATCCAGTGTCGCCCAGGCCAAAACTGGTACCGGAAAGACCATCGGCTTCCTTCTTCCCACCCTTCAGCGCATGATCAACGACGACCCTTCTCTTTCCCACCGTAGCGCTGCCCGTTCTGCCACTCTGGACGATGTTCGTGGTATCATCATCTCGCCCACGCGGGAGCTTGCCGAGCAGATCGCAGCGGAGGCTCGGACTCTTGTCAAGGGCACCGGTCTCGTTGTCCAATGTGCCGTTGGTGGTAACCACAAGGCGACCATGCTAAGAGAGGCGCGCCGCTGGGGTTGCCATCTCCTGGTTGCCACCCCCGGTCGCCTGAACGACTTGCTCCAGGACCAGTCTTCGGGTGTTGCTGCTCCTAACCTGGCAGCTTTGGTACTTGATGAGGCCGACCGTATGCTGGACGCCGGCTTTGTTGATGAGCTTGATTCGATCATGCGCAATCTGCCCGACCCGAGAGACAAGACTCGCCAGACTCTGCTGTTCTCTGCCACTATCCCTGGCGATGTTGTGCAACTGGCGCGGAAATTTGTGCGGGCGGACGAGTTCGAATTTGTCCAGACTATCCGCCCTGACGAGGTCCCGACCCACCAGAAGGTGCCGCAGAAGTTGTGCGTTGTCGATGGCATGTACAACATGTTCCCCACGCTTTACGAACTGATCGACCGCGAGAGAGCTGCAGCCATGGCCGACCCGAGTGCCCTCCCTTTCAAGTGCATCGTTTACTTCCCCACCACTGCCATGGTTGAGACCGCGGTGCACGTTGATAGTGCGCGCCGCCGCCAGCTTAATATCCCTCGCACAGCGTTCCCCATGTTCGGCATCCACGGCAAGCTGACCCAGGCTCAGCGGACGCGGGCGTCCGATGGGTTCCGTCATGCCAAATCGGGCATCCTGTTTTCGTCCGATGTCACTGCCCGTGGAATGGATTTCCCCAACGTCACTCATGTGATCCAAATCGGCCTCCCGCCCAATGCTGAGCAGTACGTGCACCGTCTGGGCCGTACCGGTCGCCAGAACAAGGAGGGACAAGGCTGGTTGCTGCTCTGTGAGCGGGACATGCCGACGGCCCGGCGCATGCTGCGGTCGTTGCCGCTGACCGCGGACAAGTCGCTCCAGAGCGCGCGTGTTCATCCTGGCAGCGAGGAGGCGAGCGCCGCGCCGTTCCAGGAGATGGAGGCGGCTTTTGGCGCCGTGCCGAGCAGCGTGCTTTCGGCATCGTACATGTCGCTGTTCGGCCAGGTTGAGCCGCGTGAAGCTCAGGAGCTGGTGGACGATATCAACACCTGGACGGAGAACACTTGGCACTGGGAGTCGCCGCCGTCGATGGCATACAGCGCGGCCCAGCGCCGCGGCATTGCCAACGTCAAGGGCCTGAACCTGACGGATGCGAGACGCCCGGCGCGCCCCTCTGGGGACCGGGACGACCACCGTGAGCGCGGTGGTTGGGCCGGTCTTCAGGATGCCTCCCAAGGCGGTGGTCGTGGTGACCGGTCATCTGGATTCGGCGGCAGCCGGGGTGGATACGGCGGCGGTCGATCCTCTGGATTCGGCGGTGGTCGGTCGTCTGGATACGGCGGCAGCCGCGGCGGATACGGTGGTGGCCGGTCGCGCGGCAACGATGACCATGGCGGAAACTCATGGGGACGTAACAACGAGGGTCCGTCTTTCTAAGCATCGTCGTTAGCGCCATCCCCTTGTCTCTCTTTTTCTTCACGCATGAACGGACCTTTTTTCTAGATTCCCACTCTTTCACATCTAGATCTTCGGTCTCTTCCTCGTGTTTTTATCATCTACCTTCTCTTCACATCATGTCGTTTTTTTCCCTTTATCTCTTTTTTTAAAACCCCCTTCGCTCTTCTCTTCTCTTTTCTCTTACCCTCTGAATGATGAGGTATCCCGGAGTCCGGATCGGAGGATAGATCACCACCATACAAACAAGCAAAAAAAGATCTCGTCCGCAATGGAGGAGATTTCTAATTTCACTGTACACTACTATATATGGGGCCGTTTTAACATTTCATTTACGGGATCTTACGAACGGCGGCTTTGTTTTCAAAATCAGAAATGTGGTGGGAATGGGATTGAGTCTCGACAGATTGAGATGCGGCTGCCATGCTTTGTTATTGCTCTTATGTATCTTCTCTTGTCACTCACTCACTGCACATCTCCAACACCACCCCCCACCTACCAACCCTTCTACCACTTTCTTGTATACTACATGTTACCAAAAATCGCTGCTTTTTAATTTATAGACTGGTCTTATGATGTAACTTCTGCATATAAAATGCCATATGACATGCATCTAATCTCCGTGGGTGACGCATGTCCAAGAACCGGTTCCAAAGATGTGTGAATAGCTTCAGATATACCGAACCGTAGCCAACAGCCAAAGGCAAAAGGAAAAGGTTCATGGTGTAGGTAATCCCGAGGAAACAGAAACTCCGATATTCAAAACCTAGCTGATGGTTTGTCTGTGTGAACGAAACATGATGAAAAAAAGCACTACAGCAAGATCATGGGCAATCCGCCGCATTGAGGTCCAAACTTGGAGAAATAAAGCGAGAACAGCAAGTCAAAAGGACACGAAAGAAACAAGACAGAAACAACCGCACATTCTCTTGGAGAAAGAAATAAAATAAAAAAGAAGAAAAACGCCTCACCCAATTAACCCCCCTCCCCCTCTCCAGAAGTCCAGGAAGCGCAAAGGCAAGACACCCCGTTTAGAACATGTCCTTGCTCATATCATACGACCACCCGCCCTCGCGCCGCATCTTGTCCCGCGCAGCCAGATCCTTCCGAATATCCTCCTCAGTGAGCCGGTCCGCGCTGCTCCAGTTGGCACTCGACGTGCGCACCCGGAACTTCTGCCACCGGTCGCGGTGGTGCGCAAACGTCTCCTCCATGCTCAGCGGCGCCGGCGGGCCGAAGATGGCCGTCGGGTCGATGGTCTCCTGGCGCATCAGCTGGCGCCGCAGGTCCGGCGAGTCGGTCCACGAGGCTGTCAGCCCGCCGCTCTTCTTGTCGGCCGCGGCCGGCGCATCGTAGTAGCTGTCCTCCTCGTCGTAGTCCTGCTCGTCGTCCGTGTTGATCTCCGGCAGGTCGATGTTCTCGCCGTTCTGGAAGCGCGGTGACGACTTGGCCGCGGTCTTGACCACCGACTTGATCGTCGGGTTCATCGGCCGCGCGGGCGTCTTGAAGTGGCCGGCGTTGGCGGGCGTCGGGACCGGCACGGCGCTGACCGGGTTGGGGGCGAACGGGATCGCCGTCTTGGACACCTGGGCCATGTCGAGCGGGTTCATCGTCTTCGGACCCGCACCGTGCTGCTGAGTGTGCACGGAAGACTTGAACAGGTCCCGGGCAGCACCAGGTCCGTTGGCAAACGCACCAGGGAATCCACCCTTGGCGCCGGACAGGTCCTTCTTGAATCCGGCCGACGGGCGGACCGGAGGACCCTTCATGGCGGGCTGGGCCTCAACCTCCGCCTCCACCGCCACATCGCTAGTGCGGCGGCGTTTGGCATCGGTGCCCTGGTACGTCGGTCCGTTGCGTGTCTGGCCATTGCGCACAGTTCCAGCGGCATTGGTCGAAGAAGGAACCGCGGCATCGTCACCGTCTTGCGCCAGCGGGCGCTTCATGGCCGCCTTAGAGGCAGCGGCTCCCTGGGCTGCTGTGGTCGCCGGGCGTCCTTGATCCTCCTGAGACCGGGGCACGCCAGTGTTCATCAACCGCGACGGCGGCCGAGCTGCCTGGGCTTCGGCGCGTTGTTGCTGCTGCGTGGTGGACGAAAAGTCCGGTGCTCCGTGCTGTTGGGCGCGCGGCGCCGGCGGAGGTGCGCGGGTCTGCTTGGCCCGCTCAATGGCCGCCTGGCGCTGGCTGGTCTTCTTGGTCTGCTGCTGGGCGCGTTGTTGCTGCTCCTCCTCCTCCTTCTCAGCCTCGAGGCGGCGTTGCTGTTCTTGGCGGCGCTGCTCCTCTTCCTGCAAGGCAGCACGCTTCCGCTCAATCTCCGCCCGCGCGTCGCGTTTGCGCTGGGCCTCGCGTTCGTCCGCCTCCTTCTTCTTTGCCGCAAGTTCCAACGCCTTGTGGCGGCCGGTCGCTCCCGCGCCCACCGAGCTCTTGAGGCTCTGGGCCGACGCCTTGGTCTTGAGCGTCGGCTGGCTGGCCTTGGAAGTAAGCTGGGGACGCGCACCCGCGGCCGCGTTCTCCAGTGTCTCCTGCAAATTGGACGGCATCGCTGCATTAGTGGGATGGTACTGCGATCCCATATTGACTCGGATCACCGTGGGGGGCGCGGCCTTGGCCTTGTTGATGCCGTCCTTGGTAGGCTTCACGGGCCGGCGAATCTCCTTGGTTCTAGACGGGCCGCCAACCGACCGGGGCACACTCGGGGTTGGTGCCACAACAGTAGTCGTAGCATCAACCATCTCCACATCTTCGTCGGCGGCCGCGGCCGCAGCAGCAGCCGGTCCCTTACGAGGGCTCGTCCGCGTAGGCTTGGCCGGAACACTGGCGGCTGGTGCAGTAGTGGCCGGAACAGGAACCGGAACGGCCGATTCAACCCGCTCGGGCAGAGAGGCCTTGGACGCGTTGGCAGCAGCCACACGCTGCTCCTGCTCCTTGCTAAAGACACGGGCCTTCTCTCGCTCCTGCTCACGAGCCTTCTGGAGCTTATCCATCTGCTCGGTCATGAGCTTCGCGTCCTTCTGCTTGCGCTTCTCCTCCTTCTCACGCTCAGTGGAAGCACGAGTCTTTCGTGGGTTCGACTGCGAGCTGACCTGGGACTCGTTGGTGGGCACCCGCTTGGCCTGGAGGTCCGGATACAAAACTTCGGAGGACACGGCCGATGGAGCCAGAGACTCCGTGGACGGCGCAGCATGAAGTGCGAGGTTGACCATCGAAGGGGACAGCATTGATGTCTTGCCCTCGGCACTCAACACAGCACTGCTGGCAAGAAGGCCTCGCGAGCTCTTAAGAATTGACGACAGCTTGTTCTTGACCTGCTTGAGCGGGCTATCCCGCAGAGCTCGCGACGGAGACTTGAGGGGAGAATCGAGGATGGCATTCTCCGACACCACGTCAAGCGACGTTGACGACACCGAGAAGGCCTTTGAGGTGAGCACGGCAGTTGTGGGAGCTCCAGTCTGAACTCCCGGCAGAGCCGATTTGTTGGTCTGTCCAATAGCACTGGTAGTACGATTAGGAATGGCCGGAGCCTTGGAAGGAGACGGGGGTCGCGAGTCGAGCTGGCGCTGCTTCGGGAGGGCGGAGGTAGCAATAGGAATCCGAGGCTTCTCGGTGTAAGCATCCGGAACTGGCTTGCGCTGGGGGCTGGCAATAGCAGGCGCAGTGGCTAGTTGTTTCATGGCCGGCTCAGTGAAAACATCGTCATGGCCATCTTCATCAGGGAATGAGCCGGGGAAAGAAGTGAGACTGGCTGGCTGGCTATCGATATTCTGTGACGCCGGCTTCGGCTCAGCAGCTGCTGCAAGCTGAGAAAGGCCACCAGAAATAGCAGGCGGGTTGTGAATGGACTTGGACAGGCGTACAGCCTTGGGTTGAGACTGGCCCAGCTTGCTGATCTGGTCTTGAAGTCTCTGAGTGTAGGTCTTGTTGTGATCAGTAGCGCCAACGTCGGCTTTAGCGGTTGACGGTCCGGCAATGTTACCAGCAGGTCGTCCGGTATCTGCGTCCTCGTCCTCATCTTCATCCTCGTCATCCATCCGCGTGTTGCCAAAGCTCTTTCCCTTGGCTCCAGCGCCGTAGTAGCTGGTCCGGATGTGGTCCAGGTGGCTTGTGCGGGAGGTGCGCGCACCCAGGCTCTTGTTCGGGAGAGGCTCGCGGGCAGGCAGAGAAGCAAAGTTGAGGCTGCTCTTGCGCACAACCGGGCGGATCGGGCTCGAGTTCTCTTCAGACGGCGAGTTCGAATCATCGTCGTTGTCCTCGTCCTCCGAGGCAGACTCATCGATGTCCATTTTGTCGGTGGTGAAATCCAGTTTGGCGGTAACTGTCGGAGGAACGTATTGCTCAACAGTCATGACGTTGTAAAGAGGAGACTTGATGGGAGATCCGCGCGATTTGGCAGGAGAGGGAGACGACATGGGATCTCTCATAGGAGAAGACGAAATCACGCTCGGAGATGTGACTGGGGCCATCTTCGGAGACCGCATTGTCTTGGTCTGCTCTTCTTTGGCCGTTTCGAACGTGTCTTCGGGAGACGGGACATGGCGCGTCTTCGTGGGGCTGTGAACATCGAGAATCTGGGGGATGGAGTTGAACACAACGTGGCCGTTGGGCTTCCGCTTCTCGTCGCGCTTAGCCGTCGGGGGGGTGTAGCTCTCGATGATCGGCTGCGAGAAGGGCTGAGTGGGTTGGGAGAAGGCTTGTTGGGAGAGGTTTTGCGACTGGCTTCCGTAGTATCCCGAATCATGGACGGGAACTTCTTTTAGCTGCGGGCTACCAAAAGCGTCCGGAACAAAGGGCGAAGTTGTGATCGGGGCTGCGTCGCTCGCAATAGGGTCCATGGCCACGTGGACCTTGGGCGATTGTAGCCGTTGCAAGTGCTGGGCAAACGGGTTCGGCGCACCCTTGGGGGTTGTGGAGAAAATATCGGAGAGAGGCTACACACAATCATATTCACACACTATTAGCACCCAGGTCCCATTTGAGCCCCTCAAAGAGTCGGCATCGAGTCCGAGGACGCGTTGACTCACCACACGAGTCGCGCTGCCGTTAGCCGGTGCGAGCGGGGCCTTTCGGGCAGTCCGTGGAGTCCGGCCACGCAACTTTCCAGGAGTTTTGAAGAATTCGGCAACATTGCTATGGGAACAAATACAGATAAGTGTTAGTTGTGAGTTTCTCCAGTCAAACTAGACCACTATCAAGAACAAGGGAGCCGCAAACATTTCGTTCTCGTTGAAGACGCTGGACATATGCTCGTTCAGCCATTCGAAATCGTTCCGGGCCGAGAATGAAAACTCTTCAACCTCGGACTGTATGATCTGGACCGCTGAGTTCCGTTCTTCGGCCACCCACGGCCCGGAACCAACGGCCAAACGCGTCCCTCTTAACGACGCCATTGCGGAGTGAGGAGGTGTGCGTGAGGACGGCGAAGTCGGCGATGGGGACCCAAAGGTATCGGCTGTAAGGACAAAGGAACACGCGTAGGGAAATGGTTCAAGCTGAGAAAACAAGCAGAACCATCAGGAGTAATCGATAATCATCCAACTAGAGAACGACAAAGAAACGCAAGGTCATGACGATAATGATTTTGGTGACGCGCAAAAGAGACGAAACAGATGCAGACGGAAGAAAAGGGGGGGAAAAGAGAGCGGTAAACAGAAGATAAAAAATCAAGAAAGCAAGAAAGCAATTCAAGAGGTTCGCAAAAGCTGTACAGATATCAACCAACCACAACAGGTGTGGAAATAGAGTGAATTGGAGTTGTATGGTGGTTTTATGGGAAGAAAAAACAGTGAAGTCGGAATAACACAGAAAAAGCGGCTGTTGGCGATTGTTTTGACGCTTCCCAATCCGGAAAGGCGCGCATAGCTGGGTTCCTCGCGCTCCTATTGGTCGCAGGGCCGTGGCACGTGCAGATAAGGCTTATCGACGATTTACACGCTAGTCCCAGATAGGACTTTTGTTTACTTTAAAGTGGAAGGACGCGTTGGTATTGTGCCTTCCTCGCCCAAACACTCGCCAAATATTCACATATCCCATATAGTACACCAACGCACATAGAAACTCCGGTATTTGCATGGCCCCGTTTGGACTCGAAATATTTCCTTATCGAAACATCGACCCCTCAATGTTTTGGTTTGGTTTTTTATACCCAACATCACATCACGACTTTTTTTTCAATCCCAAGCCTTATCCTTCAGTTCGTTGCTTCACCGCTTTTGACGCCCATGTTTCACTAGAGTCTTTTTCATATATCCTCTTTGATACCATCACCTCCCATTAACTAGTTGCCACACATCGAAGCGGGCGGTTGTCTCGCTCACAGCCAAAGCATCCATCATGAGAGTGACGGAGGTAGTCATAGACGTGAGTTTCTCTCGCCAAAGTCGCATCTATCCAGGTGTATGTGCTGCATTGTTTTACGGTTGCTAACACCGGGAATCTCTTTGGCGTTCACTATGTGTAGGGCTTCAAGTCGTACGCCGTCCGGACGGTCATATCAGGATGGTAAGAAAGAGCCGGAGAATAGAGAACCGAACGCGAACCCTACAGAGCGGCTTGACATCTAACTATGTATCAGGGACGAGAGCTTCAACTCAATCACCGGCCTGAACGGTAGTGGAAAGTCAAACATCCTTGACTCGATCTGCTTCGTTCTGGGAATCACAAACATGTCGACAGTTCGCGCCCAGAATCTTCAGGTTCGTCGGTTCCTCCAGTCTACCACTCTACTCCTTCCAAGAAGCGATATTTGCTGACTCTATATATAACCCCTCACAGGACCTCATCTACAAACGCGGTCAAGCTGGTGTAACAAAGGCCAGTGTCACCATCGTCTTCGACAACCGGGACAAGTCGAAATCCCCCATCGGATTCGAAGAATATGCCACCATCAGCGTCACCCGCCAAATCGTGTTGGGCGGTACGTCCAAGTACCTCATCAACGGCCACCGAGCCCAGCAACAGACGGTGCAGAACCTCTTCCAATCCGTTGGCCTGAATATCAACAATCCCAACTTCCTCATCATGCAGGGTCGAATCACCAAGGTCCTCAATATGAAGGCTGTCGAAATCCTCGCCATGATTGAGGAAGCCGCCGGCACGCGCATGTTCGAGGACCGGAGAGACAAGGCCATCAAGACCATGGCCAAGAAGGAGATGAAGCTGCAGGAAATCACCGAACTCCTACGGGACGAAATTGAGCCTCGCCTCGAGAAACTTCGAACCGAAAAGAGAGCCTTCCTCGACTTCCAACAAACCCAGAGCGATCTCGAGCGTCTGACGCGCATAGTGGTGTCCCACGACTATGTTCGTCAGCAGGAAAAGCTTACACAGTGCTCGGCCGATGTGGACGGCACAAAGCAGCGCCTGAAGGAGCTGGAAGAGTCTGCCGCCAAGCTCAAGAGCGAGATGGCCCATCTTGAGGAGGACGCCAAGCGGGTCCGGTCCCAGCGCGACAAGGAGCTGAAGAAGGGCGGTGCCGCGCAGGCCCTGGAGGACGAAGTCAAATCACAGGCCAATGAACTTGTTCGTTTGGCAACTGTTGCCGATCTGAAGAAGTCCAGTCTGGCTGAGGAACAGGAGCGCAGTGCTGCCCTTGACAAAACCGTTGCCGAGCTTGAAGCCGTTCTTAAGGAAAAGTCGCAAGCCCACGAGAAAGTCAAGAAACTCCATAGCGCAGCGAAGACCGAGCTCGACCGGTTAAGCGCAGAGGTCGAGTCCAAGGAGGAGCTGTTGCAAACCTTACAAACTGGTGTTGCCTCTCGTGAGGGCCGGGAAAACGGTTACCAAGGCCAGCTGCAAGATGCGCGGTCCCGGGCAACGGCGGCGGTGACTGAACAAGAGCAGGCGCGCCTCAAGATTGCTCACTTCGAGAAACGGCTTACGGAAGAGGTTTCGCGTGCCAAAAAGGCAAAGGAGCAGATGTCCGGCCAGCAAAAGGAGCTTGACGCGCTGAAGGAGCAAGCCAAGAAGCTGGAGGCCAAGCTCACGAAACTGGGTTTCGCTCCCGGATCCCATAGTGGTCAGAGTGAGGAGGAGATGCTGGCCAAGGAAGCGAGTTTTGAGCAAAAGCTGCGGGTTCTGCGCAAGGAGGCCGATGCTCTTCAGCGCCGCGTTGCTGGAATCGAGCTCAGCTACTCCGATCCCGAGCCGGGCTTCGACCGTGGCCGTGTCAAGGGAGTAGTAGCCCAGCTGTTCTCAGTTGCCGATGGCGCTGACGACAAGGCCGGAGCTGCTCTGGAGGCCTGTGCCGGCGGGCGCCTGTACAATGTTGTTGTCGACAGCGAGTCGACGGGACGGAAGCTTCTCCAGAACGGTCGGTTACGGAAGCGCATTACCATCATTCCCCTCGATCGCATCGCCCCCGTCAAGGCGTCCCAGTCGGCCGTTTCCTCGGCGCAGAAGCTTGCCCCTGGCAAGGTAAACCTCGCGCTTTCTCTTATCAGCTACGAATCTCAGGTTGGGTCGGCCATGGAATACGTGTTCGGCAACACGCTTGTTTGCGCGGATGGCCCTACGGCTAAAAACGTGACTTTTGATCCCAACGTCCGATTGCGCAGTGTGACCTACGACGGTGATACCTACGACCCCTCTGGAACTCTCTCCGGTGGTGCTGCCCCTGGAGGCTCGGCCGGGGGTGTCCTCGCAACCCTTCGCCAGCTTGCCGGAGTTGCCCGTCAGATGGCGGAGATCGAGACCGAGTTGGTTTCTCTCCGGGAACAGATGGCCAAAGACCGCGCACGCCTCGACGGCGCTCGTCAGCTTCAGCAAGAGTTCGACCTCAAGTCCCACGAAGTTCGCCTGGCTGAGCAGCAGCTCGGAGCTAGTTCTGCAGCGGGTATTCTTGCGGAGGTTGAGCGCATGCGCACCGAGACAGCCGAACTGAAGGAGGCAGTCACCGAGGCTGGCAAGCGCAGAGAAGCGGCCGAAGCTGACGCCAAGCGGATCGAGGCCGACATGCGCGACTTCGACACCAACCGTGACGGCAAGCTGGTTGAGCTGCAAAAGTCAGTGGATAAGCTCCGCAAGGCCAGAGAAGCCGCCACTACCCAGGAGCGGACCGCTCACCGACAACTCCAATCCGAACAGCTCGATGCCGAACAGGCAGTAACGGATGTTGCCGCCGCACGCGACTCGGTCTCTGATGTGGCAGCGGCGATTGCCGCCGCCCAAGCCGACATTGCCCAAATTGACCAGCAGATTGCGACGGCAAAGAAAGCCCACGACGACGCCACGGCCAGACTAGAGAGCGAACGTGCGCGTCTCAACGTGTTCGGCGACGAACTCCGGGCTCTCGAGGAGGCGCTTCGGTCCAAGAGTGCGCGGGTAACGGAAGAATCTCTCGAGATGCAGAAGCTGGGCCACTCGACTGAGCGTCTAGCCAAGGACAAGAACGACGCGGCGGCAGTGCTGGCTCGGCTTGAGCGCGAAAACGAATGGATTGCCGACGAGAAGGACAAGTTCGGCCGTGCGGGATCGGCCTACGACTTCACCAAGCACAACATGCGCGAGTGCCGGGCGTCTCTGGCCGCGCTGGCAGAGCGGTTCCAGGGGCTGAAGCGCAAGATCAACCCCAAGGTCATGAACATGATCGACAGCGTGGAGAAGAAGGAGGCGGCGCTTAAGAACATGATGAAGACGGTGGTGCGCGACAAGCGCAAGATCGAGGAGACGATTGAGAGTCTGGACGACTACAAGCAGAAGGCGCTGCACAAGACGTGGCAGAAGGTCAATGGCGACTTTGGCCATATCTTCGAAGAGCTGCTTCCGGGCGGCAGCTTTGCGAAGCTGGAGCCGCCGGAGGGCAAGACCATCAGCGAAGGCTTGGAGGTGAAGGTGTGCCTGGGCAAGGTGTGGAAGCAAAGTCTGACGGAGCTGAGTGGTGGCCAGCGGTCGCTGGTGGCGCTGTCGCTGATCATGGCGCTGCTGCAGTTCAAGCCGGCGCCAATGTACATTCTCGACGAGGTCGATGCGGCGCTGGACATGTCGCATACGCAGAACATTGGCCGGCTGATCAAGACGCGCTTCAAGGGGTCGCAATTCATTGTGGTCAGTCTGAAGGACGGTATGTTCCAGAACGCGAACCGGATCTTCAAGACGCGGTTCAGTGAGGGCACAAGTATGGTGCAAGCCTTGACGCCGGCAGACATGAAGTAGAGATATTCGGCCGGAGGTTTCGGGTTTACGGGTAGGGTTTTCATGTTGGGGTTGGTCGGCGGTTTAGGTTCTCGGGGAGGTCAAGCCTGTTCTTTCTGTCACGATACGTACGCGGTTGGATTCTCTAATGTTTTGTGTTTGGTCTGTTTCTATTGTCTGTTTCTAACGACGTGATTTGAAAATGCTTTCAACGCTTGATTCCCTCCATGTTCGTGTTGTTCACCCCCGTTTGTATATGTACACTTCAGATAGCCGACACGCCCGATTCCGTTTCATGCAACCACCATGCCAACCTCGAGAAACGAATCCGATTCGGCTTCAGTCACCTTCGGAGTCAGAACCAGCCCGTCTCCGGATTGCGACACAACTCGGTATTTCCAGTCCGATGTGCAGCTCGCCGTGCCCTGGTCGAAGCGGACTGTTGAAGGCAGCGATGGTGGTATAGAGGAGACTATAAAGACTGTGAGTATAGGGCTTCAAGGAGGATATCGGGGGTAAGGGAAACCTACCAGTGATATTTGCTGTCACCGCGCCGCCCTCGGCCACTGGGGACCGTAATCGAATGGTGGCCTATATACAATTCAGAGTCAGTATCGAAGAGATCAAAGGCACGTGGCAAGGCCCAGGCAAACTTACACTTGCGGTCTTGTCAACCACGTCATCCCTGCGCACCATGAAGATTCCCAGGCGATCGCCAAAGCCCAAGTACTCTCCAAACTCCGGCATCAGCTCACGGGTCAGATCGGCGCCCTTGACGACAGATCCATCGGCCATTTGCAGGTCGTGCCAGCGGCCGTCGAGGTCGGCGGGCAGGGTGGTGGGCAGCAGGGCTTCGGTCTCGGGCACGCCGCGCGGGCCGCGGGCCAGCTTCGCGCCGACAATCTCGAGCACCGCGGACAGGCTCATGCGGCGCGGCGGGGCCAGCGGGAACCGCATGACCACGTAGCTCTCGTTCGGCGCGCGGTCTTCCAGGCGGCCGCGCGCTTTCACGGCATCGGGGAGCCACACCTCGACGGCCACGGCGGCGAGGCGCGCGCGCAGGCTGGCCGGCACGGCGGGCGCGGTTGGGTCGAGCACACGCCATTCCGGGGTGGTGGCGGCAGCCACCACGGCGGAGGACGTCTTGGAGTCGGCGGACTCGTCAGCGGCAGAGGGCACGCCGCCGTGCAGCGCCAGCACGTACAGGCGGTCGAACTGCAGCCCGCCCGGGAGCACCTTGGTCTTGCGCACGGCGATGCCGGCGCAGCCGGCCACGGGGAACACACGCAGGTCGGTCACCGCGCCGGCTGGCGGCACGGCGGCAGGCGAGGCGGCCGCGGACTTGGATGAATTCGCGGCGGTGCCGCGGCGGCGGCGCATGCGCCACGAGCCGACGGCCGGGTCGTCGCCGAGCATGGAGTGCGACTGCATCAGGGCCTCGCTGACGACGATCGGCACCGGCGGCACGATCAGCAGCACCGGCACCGAAAAGGCGGCCAGCGTGAGCAGCAGGGCCACCCACGTCAGGGTGTCGAAGCTGCGGATGGTGTCGATGCAGGCCCAGAACACCTCGAGGAGCGTCTCATCGGCGGGGGGGGAAGCGTCCAGCGCCATACTGTAAGGAGTGTGTGTGTGTGTAAAGGCGGGAAAGGGGGAACAAGGAAGGATGATCAGGATCAGATGGGATGGCAAGGTGGGATGCGGGAAGCAGACTGCTATATGAGAGGGTGATATAGGACGGCGGGAGCTATCATTATACAAGGAATGTCGGTGTAGAGATATGATAGAGTAATGTGAAGCTATTCGCAGATTCGCGTCCGTCTTCTCCCGCCCGAACAAAAAGAAGACCACGCAAGCTGTCTGTTTCGATTTGTTTTGTCGGCCCAGAAGAGGCCAACTTTGAAACGACCCCTGACCTGACCAAGTGGATTTTGGAGGAAGTTCGGAGTCTGGGTGCACAGACGTTGAGTGTTAGGGTTAGGGCTGGTCATGTAGGAAGAAAGGCTCCCATATCACAGCGCTGTACGCTAAACAACGCGTTCATCTTCCACTACCCGTGCCCGTGAATATACAACTATTCAATTGTATGTGCTCCAACGCCCTCTCCGATGAATGGAGAACAATAGGGATATCAGCAAGGGGCTCTACTCATCCCGCGCGCCATACACATACACATCACCACGCAACCCAGGCGGGAGGAAGAAGAAAAAACCAAAAACAACAAACCACAGAAGAGAGCTACGCTACCACTACAAAGACGATGCTGCATGGGCCCTATCACAGCCCGGAAGCTGCTGTCACCGAGATCAAATGGTGTCATTTTTCGGGTTGGTTGGTGTCTTCGGAGAGGATGAACCATGGGAAAGCAACTACTGGGCGTGAGTACGAACAATCCTCCGTATGGCGGCGGGTGCGTCGCTCTCGTCTCGTTGGCCGGCGAGAGAGACGTAATGTCCCTACGTACAGTACTGTACATACGTGGTGTGCAGATTTTCAGCTGATGGTCCAGCTGCAGGGAATCTGTCACTTTTTTTTTTTTCTTTCTGCTTCCTTTTTAAGGGAATCCTCTGGCTCTTTGTAGGATGGATTGAGTGGTCTTCCCACTAAGTAGAATCGGGCCTTGGCCCCAATGCAACCCCCAACTTTCCGTATGCAGTTGGGTTTTCTGGTCAGTCGTCGTGCATATCGGGCCCGAAAAGATTTTCTTTTTCTCTTTCGATGGGAATTTTTAATTTTTAATTTTTAATTTTATTCTTTGTAGTGGGGAATATATGCACAGTACATGTATGTGCGGTGTTTTTATCTGGACCCCTCAGATTCAAAGAGCAGGACTCTCTTCCTCTCCTCTGGGAATGCCCGGTGCTGGCCACGGCAAGCCTGGCGTGGCCTGCGAGTTTCACTCGTGGTTCGGTCGAAGGAACGGGGAGAGGGGTCACTACTACCATCGTCAAGATAATACAACCACACACGGAAAACCACCCGAATGCTGAACACTTTGTTCATTCTACTGCAGAATGATCTAGGCCGGGCAGGGGGGTGGGTTCGAATGGTCCCCATGCAGACCGGGGAACCTTCGTAGGTCCAAGTTCCAACAGCAGAAATCCAACGCACGAGACATTGGCCTGAGCTGCCAAGCCGGAGCGTCCAAAGGGGGGAGGGGGGCAGAATTTGCCTTCTGCAGCTACGCGGCGGCGATTGTATCTCTGGACGGGATATGGACAAACGGTAGGGGAGTGCAAACGCCTGAGATCAGTTGTGTAGTACACGAAGTACTATACAGAACATACTGTATGTACAGTAGTATGTACTACTACGCATGGACATTCCGCGTATTCTCTCACCGCCATTGACTGACTTCCTTCTTGACGGAACCAACCAACGGAGGAAGAAACAAGACAAAAGAACACGACAGCAAGGGAAGGCAAGCAGTGACGATCATTTGTGACAGCGAGACGGATTCTAGACCATACGCCTAACTTCACTGAATGTGGTTAAGTCTCCCCCTCGACGCGCATTTCAGCAGCATGGGAGTCTAACCGCATTGATTCACAAACACACACCTTCGCTGTTCTTTCAATTTGCCGCTTGTCTCGCGAACCTCGAATCCTTCCGAGAGAAAACCCCCCCCGCCCCCAGCAAGACACTCATGATGCAACATGTGAGAAACAGACACTCTGGGACCCCTCTACGCCTCCCTGTACAGTATGTCTTGGGCAGTTTGCTGCATGTTACACCGGCTATCCGCCTTGAGCCTCTTTAAATTCTCGTATGTAATGTCCGAGAAGAAATCCATGGACTGCCCATAATTCCCAATCTTGCTTCTCCCAGGTCAGGTTTATTGAGAGCGGGCGGATTTTTATTATTATTGGGGCCTCACTGCAACGTACGTGCGGGCATAAAATGGGCAGTTAACGACGGCAGCTGGGAGAATAGTGGTAGAAAGCTGTGCACTCGTACATAATAAGTGATCCAACACAGCGTTACAGTGGACTGAACAAGCAGATGCACTCTTGAAGACTAGACCCAGGGGAGAAACAACAGCAAGCCCATGTAGGATCATGTTCAACCGTATGCGAGTAGGGCAGCCATATTAGACAGAAAAACCTAAGATTGAGATGGCCTGGCACATGCAAGGCCCCTCCCTCAAAGTCCAAAGGATTCTGACAGATCTGTACGGGCTACCTATGTGCTATATGTAAGTGAGGGGGGAACATGCAGATAGCTGAAATTCGGCCCCTCTCTCGCGGTATTCCAAAATCCCGAGCCTTCGGGGCTTAAACAGCGTTAGATCCGACCAACGGAAAGGAGGGCAGGAGGGCACTAGAGAGTTCAGACGGGTAGCATTAGACGCATGCTATTGCATGTAGTCTATTGTTAGCCCCTCAGCATGTGGCGCGGACTTTTGAAGGCATGAATTTTGGGCGGTCCACGGTTTAACGCGGCGTGTGCGGAAGGAATCAATCCATCCATGCGGGCACCGTGGCACGTCTGCACTGCCTGCCGCTCTTCAGCTTTCTGGGCCAACAGCCTGTGGACTACAGAATTACGTGCCTCGGGTCCTTTCAGGAAACAGAAGTCCACAGTGAAAACGGGATAAGCATATGGTCCTAGACTGGGGGCCCTTGAATGCATTAGGTATTGAATGTGCTGTGCAGACTTGGACTCTGTCCCTGTGCCGTTTATGGTGGGCCGGATGTTTCGGGGCTCTAGCACGGTGAGCTATGGGATATTTGAGATATGAATGCTGGAGGACCTCAGCCGCGATCTGAGTATGATCTTGGCCAGGCATGATGCTGGCTGACAGAGAGAGGACGTGTCATAAACATGGTAGATATCTGTGTGGACTGGGACTTGGCCGCTGGGATGACGAGCCAACTGTACAGAAAAGTACCTCCAATCCGGCTTGGGCCTGTGATGTTGGTGATGATGAACAGTGGCCATCGTACAACTGGGGCGATGCCTTGCACATGTACAACCAATATACAGCACTGTTCTGTTCCGCACATACTTACACGGACAGTCCCTTGGTGGTTTCTCGGGTATTCTTCCTTCTAAGGTTATGTCGTTGTCCGCATATAGATAGTTGAAATCGGACGACGAGACATAACCGTCATGCAGAATGGCCATATGTGCTATACCCGCCCCTGGGTGTCCTCATGTATCTGACCCTCGCGATATCGGCATGTCGTTGACCTTAGTTGCGGTCTGCATCGGGACGGCCTCGCGGCGCTTGCCCGGACGGCATCCGCGCCAACGGCCAGTGTTCGCTCCTTCCTTGACACACTTGCTGACCTGATATGCCATTAAACCTACATTAACCCGAAGATATCACTCAGACTCATATCTCTATCTCCATCCTCCTCTCAATTTTTTTCTTGTCCCCGTTCCTATTACTTCCTATCATCACCGCCACGACAGTACAGGCCATTGGAGATCCTTCGGCGGTTCCAAGTTCCTCCCATGTGAACCACAACTAGCTACAGGTATAGTACAGGCACAGCATGCCCAAAACAAAAAAAAAAAAACAAAAAAAGAAACCCACATCGCCCGTCCCACTCCCCGCCTCTCAAATAGCCCCCCTTTCCATCGAATCCATCATTATTTCCTCCCGTTAAGCGTCATTAAACTGGATGGGTACACGCCCGCTCTTTATGTCGGCCTTGTCAGGCCCACTGACTGTGACTTAGGTGCGTGGCTGTTTGCCTATAGGACTCACCATAAGACACATAAGACACGCCGATGAGCATCTCCGTCCGACAAGTGCCCGTTACTAGCAACTGACTGGCCCATCAAGTCGGTGACCACAAAACACTTTCCAAATCATTTCCTGGATCCTCCTTACCCAAGGTTGGACAGAGCTTGGACGTTGGGATCTCGGAGTTTCCTGTTAACCGCTAACCGCGAGCAAGTTTTCACAGGGGAGGAGGGGCCCAGATAAACCCTGTGCTGCCGCGCGGTGGACTCGTGCGCTGCATCTCCAAAACCATATCGACAATCCATCCTTCCTCGATCCACTAGACTATCTGCTAATGCTATACACACCTAGGCATGCCTACCACTACCGCAGTCTACTCTACCGCTTATCCGACACCCTTGCTTGTACCCCCCCCTCTTCGGCCTTTGGAACTCATTTTCCCCTCTCCAGAAACGGCAAGCTGAAGAAATTCAATCAACAGCATCCCTGTGGTGCGTGTGTCTGTGAGCATGGCTGACCTGATGCCTGAGATGATGTTATATGACCTCTGAAGAGAGAACAGGTCCGAGCAGAGAGACACAGATACTTGAGCTTGTTACCGAAGTATATGGCGTTTTCTTCTCTTCAAAGACTAGAAAAAGCCTGGATCGGTGAAGTGAATTCTGCTGGACGAACTGTCTTTTCATATATTTTCCGTCCCCTCTTCAGCTGATCTATTTCTGGAGTATTTTTCCTAATTTCGCCTCTCTTTCCCTTTTCTCAACTCCAGATCCTCCTCCTCCTCCTCCTCCTCCTACTCTTCCTTCCTGCCTCTCTCTTTCTTTCTCTGCAGCCTGTTTCCGCTTGGATTGCCGACAAGCTGTGGGTTTCCAGGATTCGTCAACTTCTGAACATCTACTGTACTGTACATACCATTTCCAGCCACCGACATACTAACGGCTCTGAGGATTCCAGAGAACTCTCCCCGGCCCCCGGAAAGAGAGTGCCGCCGATCTTTGTGAAACCTTCTGATTGTTGTTCTACCACCTTGACCGAGCGTATCCTCCGGCCTTCCAGCAGCCGCCTGCTTCTCGACCCGGCATCGGATACGAGCCCTCTGCTTACACTCAAAAAGACCCTGTGTGTTGGTCTTCGACAATCGTCGGGACCGTTCTGATTCTCGTATCATTCTCCACCGCCTCGAAGGTGCCGCCTTTCACCCTGTTCTCGGCCTCCGCGCCATCATCTCTCTTACCTTAATCCTTGCATTCCACCGACGGCGCAAATCTCAAGCTTGGTTATTTTCTGACCACACTGCCTCCATGTCTCTTTCTCTTGTCTCTCCCCCCCACCGACCATCCATTCCTGAACTGCCAATACCACCTGGACTGATCTTCTGCGGCATTGAAATTCCTATAATACCTCCCACTACCCCCAACCTGGAATAGCTTGCATCTGTCCTGTCTATTTATATTTTTATTCTTTGCTGAGTTCGAGACCGAACTCTTCACTGCATTTTCTTCTCACCATTCCTCTTCTATTGCCCATCACAGGCGCAAAATCTTTTCCTTTTTCCCCCCTTCTGCTTCTCCCCCAGCTGGTTGCCGTCCACCTTTAATTCCCCAGACGTTTATCCCTCTTCTTGGCTTTCAGCCGAGCCTCTTCTCCTCCAACGCGGTCCTCTGCTAGCTTTATGTTATCAATCTATACCGTATTCCTGCCTCATACATACTTTAATGCCCATTGCGAACCCCCGGCTACACGCGGAAGAAATGCCATCATCGAAAACTCCGTCTGAACTGTACCAAGAGAGCAGAACCGAAATCCGTCTGGAATTAGCCTGCGCTAACTTCGGGGCTGGAGGTGTTTTTTCCCCTTCCTCTTTGAACATTTCTCCTTCTTCATCATTTTCTTGATTTTTCTTTTCCTTTTCCTTCCCACCCAACTTTTTCCTCTACACACCCATTCGCGGCCTGTTGTCGCTGATATCCTTCACCATGGGGGACTACTATCACCACTTCCTCTCGTCCATGTCGGCGATTGGAGGCCCGGTGCCTTTTCCTCCTCATTCTGGCGCCGTTCCTGGGGTTCCAACACCGATTAGCCCATCTGATCCCACCAACCTGCAGTTTACAAACCCACCATACTACAATGTTATGGAACCGATCATGTTTAATGCGTCGAAATCGCAACGAAATCGCCGGAAAGCGGCCGGGCCTGACCATGTCAAACATCGCCGAACGCGCTCCGGATGCTTTATGTGTCGGAGCCGTCGAGTCAAGGTATGCCCCGTGTGGCAGTTTTGCTGGGAGAAGAGAGAGCAGGGTACCGCATGGACTCCTGCCCTTGCGTGCGCTCTTCCTGTTTCTCCTCGCGCTTCGCCTTATCTGTATCTGCTGTATCCCACCCCAGCATATCAGCATCCTACTGTATACTGCTTTAGAAACATCTATATTAACTGCCAAAATCACCCATCTAGTGTGATGAAGGAAGACCGATCTGCGAAAGTAAGTTCCTAACCAATCATTAACACGGGTTACCTTAGCTGCATTGCTGCATGATTTTTTTCTGCATTGAACCACTACATATGATAGGCTGTGCGAGGCAAACAAACAGAAGACCGTCCTTCCTAACATAGTATGATCTGTTCTGCAGGATGTCGGAAGGGCAGCCGAGAATGCGTCTATCCCGATCCCCCATCAGGAAAGGGACAAGCCTCCCAGAAAATCGCGTCGACCGAAACCCCCTCGGCAGAAACTTCTGCTAGCCCTCCAGACTCGACCCAGATTGGAGGCGAAAATCTCTCCGGCAAACTCCCAACCATCCCCGACGAAGAAGAGGAAGAAGACGACGACGAGGACGAGGATGAGGACGAGGAGGATGACGACCAAGAGGACGAGCAACGCATGTCCCCGAACGCTAATGTGCCGCGCACGCATGCCTCACCCAACGCTTTCGTTTCTGATCAGCCGTCGCCACCATCATCAATCGCTCCATCGTCAAGGGATCCTTCCTCGCCTTCCGCCATAAACCCGGCGAATAATCCGGCCAGCCCATCTTACACTGCAAATACACCCCAATCCAGCGGCCGCAGCAGAGGCTCTTCTGAAGCGACAACTGCGACATCGACCACGGGCACCACTGTTCCCATTGACCCTCGATATCCGCAGTGGTCTCACCTTTCCCGGGATATACAGTTTTATCTGCGCCACTTCGTCGAGAACATGTCCCACCATCACTACTGTGTGATTGTCGACCCAGATGACTTCTTCTCCGATATCTTGCCCGCCATGGCGCTCCAAGACAAAGCCCTGCTTTATTCTCTGGTTGGGTTTTCTGCATACAACGTCGCACTGCAGAATCCAAAGGGAAAGCTGCAGGATTTCCTGCAGTACTACCATGTCAGCGTGAAACTTTTACTCAACTTTTTGCAGTCCAAGGAGCAGGCCACTGTCTTCACTCTCTTGACAGCTCTTCAGTTGGCCACAATTGAGGAGTATTTTGGCGACTGGATCAACATCATGGGCCACCAACGTGCTGCCTATGCCATGCTAAGCTCGATCTTTACTCCAGACTCGGTGGTGAAGTCGCCCGTCGGCCGCATGGCTGTCGCCTGGTATTCTCGGTTTGACTGCTTCGTGGGAATTATGGGCCAATTTCCTACCGTCCTCCCCCGTGTCTGGTTTACTGTCATGGCCGACGAGACCAAGAAACGCTCACTCGAGGACCCGTCTAACCTGCTGTTGAAGCTTGACGAAGCCACGTCGAGGTTCCGGCTAATTTCCAGAGACATGGCGATTCTCTTTGCCAAAGAAGGCACGAAACCACTGACGAAGGAGGAATGGGACGCCGAACACGACAGGATCTTTGCCGAGATTATGCTTCTGAGGGAGTCCTTGGATCCGGCCTTGACGGACCCCGCCTACCTGGTTAGCGATTTTAGCTATGCCGTCCCGCTGACCCCTGACAACATTGTCGACCCATATGCTCCAGGACAACTCTACAAACACCCACTGTTTGCCACGCCGTTGTTCATGGCCGAGTGTAACTCGATCTTTATCATGCATGCGTCGCAGTCGCGGACTTTCTCGATCGAGCAAATGTTCCCGCAGATGGTCGGTGTGGCATATTCGATCTGTCAAACATTCGAGGCTGTCGAGCGGTGGCCCGGGAGCCCCAAGGGCAGCCTCATGGTTATGCAGGCGTGTCTCGGCATTTCCACGCTGTTTCTACCTCATGACGAGCGACATCATAACTGGCTGCGGAAGAAGTTTGCCTTGCTTGAAACTATGGGGTGCGCATCATGCTCTCTAGCCGTCTCTCTCTCCTCCCCGCCTATCTTTCTAATGCTAACAGAATTTCTTTCGCTAGACACATCTATCCGATTGCTGCGAGAACTAAGCTCAGCGCTCTTTTCGGCAACCCACCGGGCATGACGTGGTGGTTTCCCAACGACGAAGGCTTTTCTGCGCTCCTCCAGAGCATCCGCGAGTTTGCCGACGAGCGGAACCAGGTGGCTGTCAACTGGCGTGCGGAAAGCCTGCTTGAAGTCAACCATATTCTCGACAAGCTCTCTCTCGGCTCCTCCCCGGTTTCACCTCCGGATTCGACTTCTAGCAAGTCGCCTTAATCGGCTCTTTGGTCGATCATGTTTTGGTAAATGTGATACATATAGTCTGAAAGGACTATTCATGACGTTATTCTATCTTATCCATCCATCTAGCCTCAAGTTGATGTGAATTCTATTTCGCGTAATGATATCTTCTTGTAATTGTATCTTTTTATGTCTGTTGGAGGAATTGGGGGGCTTTTGTACATGTATGCATTATATTTTCCTATTACATTCTCACATGGTTTTACAGGTTCAAAACGGGTCTGGGACTGGAATTCGGAGACCTGGCATATGGTCTGGATGATACCCGCGATATATATCTTCACTCTCTCCTCTTTTGTGGTACTTTGCTATGATTTCACTCTTGTGGCTACGGTATTTTCGGCGTGTGAGGCTATAGAGATTCGTGAAATTTTTGGGTTCTACTCAGCGAAGCTCTGAATAGGGGATTTCATCATACAGGAGCAGTTGGTGCAACGAGGCGAAGAAGACCGAAGACTACTTGAAGAAAAGAAACACCGGAGGGAGAAGAAGAAAAAGGCCGGCCATGATATCAAAATCAACACCCATACAACGAAGGAAAAAAAAAAAAAAAAGACATCGAGCACCACGAAAAACGACACAGAGCGGAAACATTAAAGACGTGAACTCCAGCAAGAGGAGAGACGAACCCGGGTTGGAAGCACAGCACCCATATTCATGAAACCCTAGTTCTTCCTTCCTTCCTTCGACCGACACGCCTCCCGTCCTGACATCCCGTTCTAGAAATATTCATTGCTACGTGACGGAGGAAGAGCCCCGTTTACTTCTCGCTCTCAGGCTGGTCATCAGCATCCTTCTTCGACGCGTCGGTTGAGGTCGGGGCAGAGGTGGGTATCTCGGTGGCGGGGGAATCATCAGGAGTGGCGGCTTTGGCGTCCGCGTCGCTGGTGGTGGTGGCAGCGGCAGGTTCAGGTGTGTCCTCTACAGACTCGGCCGCGGCCGGGACGTCAGCGGCAGACGAGTCTGCAACAGGCTCAGAGACGGAGGTCGAAGCTTCTTCGGGCTCAGGCACAGCGGGGGCTGCAGGTTCGGTGGGCGTGTCGTCGGGCCCGTCAAAGGCCAGGGACTCAGGGTCGGCAGTCAGGGGCGTAGCGGGGTCAATAGGCTCGGGCACACTAGCGGCCGCTGGCGCCACGGGCGCGATAACAACCACCGAGTCCGACCGCGACGGAGCCAGCGAGGCTGTCTCAGCCTCTTCATCATCGGCCGCCGCTCCCTCGCTGCCCGTGGTGGCGGTGGCCTCGTCCACCATCACGGGGACCTCGGCCACTTCGGGCTCGTCCAGCGAGATCCGCATGTTGCGCAGCCGGTTCATAACATCGGCGGCGGCCTGCTGCTGCTGCTGCTGGTCCTCCTCGTCCAGCTCCATCACCGTGTTGACGGCGCTGCCCACCGACGGGTTGCTGCGCACGTGTCGGCGGGTCGTTAGTCTGGTGTGTGCGGAGTCTTCCTCGCCGCTATGCGATGCTAGGCTGGGGGCGGAGTCGGACTTGGGCCCGATGATGGGGAGAGTTTGAGGTTTCTGCACGGGCGGGGCGGCCTGGGCGCGGGCAGCAGCAGCAGCAGCAGCAGCGGCGGCGGCGGCGGCGGCAGCGGCAGCGGCTGCTGCATCTGCCGCTTCATCGTGGGACGATCGCTCAGACTCGGGGGCCTCGAGGCCCTCGGTGACGGGCGGCAGCTTGTAGGTATCGACGGGGAGCAGGTCGTTCTTGTCACAGACGACCTTGAAGAAGATGTATAGGCCGGTGTTGTGGTTGACGGTGTTGAAGACGTCGCGGTGCAGGTACCAGGCGTGGGCGAAGATGCGGTGGAGGCGGCGGAACACGTTGACGAGGTTCTTGCGGGCGATGACCTTGGCCTGCGGGTCGGACAGGGCGACGAAGCGGCTGGGGAAGATCTTCTGGTCGGTGACGACGTTGGCGGCCCAGTCAAGGGTGTGGCAGCAGTAGTCGATGGCGCAGCAGCTCTTGGGCTGCTCGTGCACGGCGCACAGGAACTGCCACTCGGAGGCGCGCATCTCGGGGCAGGTGGCGGCGCTGCACGGCGGCGTGTCGAACAGGAAGCCGACGACCACCTGGTTGCACTGCACCGTCAGGAAGCGGCACAGCTCGTAGAGCCACAGCGTGGCGTCGGTGCCGGGCGGCGGTTGGGCGATCTTCTCGGCTGCGGCACGCGTGATGGGGATCGTGTTGCTGGCGGTGTGGTGGAAGTGGAGCGCGGCGAGGTGTTCTTGGAGCTGGAAGGCCGAGTCGAGCTGCAATGGAGGGGAAATGGGTGAGGGAGTGGTTAGTATCAATGCCACACGACCCCTCTGGGCCCATCTTCTATTGCCAACTATCACCACCCACCACCCGCCAACCTCCCCTCTGCCCTGATACCAGGGACTCCAAAGCACTGACCTCATTAAGCGGTACTAACGGCGGGCCAGCAGCCATATCCGCCGCCTTGGTTCCGGGATGGATTCTCCGCTTCGAGTTCGCATCGGGCAGCGATGGGTCGGCGGCTGTGGCGGCACTACCCGGCGACCCGGAGCCGATCTGGATCTCGGTGGGCGGCGGCGGGCTTGGGAGCCGCGGGGAGCTGGGCGGCATTGCCATGGCTGTGTTGATATGTGTGGATGCAAACGGAGAGAGCGGAACGGAGCGGCGATCTGGGGGGGGCGATTTGCCGTTGTCTGGCCTCGCTGTCGTCGTTAAGGGGGGACACGGCGGTATCGGCGGGCGGCAACGATGCTCTGGGCGCTCTCAATCGCGGGAGCTCGGACGCAGTCACAGCTCGGTGGACGCGCACAACTGGTGGGGGAAGGATAAACAGAAGAGCGTAGAAGGTTCTATACAATGACTCAATTCGTTCGTTCCCAAGAGGTTTGAAGGGTAGTGACGGAAATTGCGTGGAAGGGGAGGAAAGAAAAGTACACGCGACGTTTGTCACCTAAATTGAAAGGGTTGGTTGGGTTGGAAAATAAAGCTTTGCGCTTAAAGAGGACCAAAAAGGAAACCCCCCAGGAACCCTAAAGCTCTTGCCTTGCTTGGTTACTGGGTCGCTCCTTCCAGCGCTTGCGAGCGGCTGAGGAAATCGTATTTTTGTTGTCCCTAGGCTGCTCTTTCCTCAGTTACAGGTCCTCACAGTGTCACACTGTACGGAAACACTGTATTTCGGTCGGTGTTCTTAACCCGAGTTTCTTGCCATGACCATGACAAAATCTTTCTACAATGCCGAGATCTAGTCGAGAATCTTCGTTCCGTAATCCATAACATTCTCTGTTCAGACGAAGCAAGCAAGCAATTCTTTTTTTCTAATAGATCCCCACGCTCTCTTTTCTTGTATAAACTCGCCGATCCTCTCTGTCTTGAATTTTGAACCGGTGTTCCAACCCCCGCCAGCTAGCTACCATGGACTTTGATGATGATGATGCCCCGCCAGAGCTCATTGTGGCTTCTGAAACCGCTGTTGAGGGCCTGGCTGAGAAACGAGTGAAAGTCCCGATCACCATTGTAACAGGTATCTTTTTCAACACAGCTACTACACGACTTCCCCGTCTGCCATCATTCCTGTGCCATATGGGGTGATATAGGGCGGCGGTCCCCGCGTTTGCGCTCTGTCTAACATGTGACTAGGATACTTGGGATCGGGGAAGACCACGCTGCTCAACTACATCCTGACTGCCCAGCATGGCAAGAAGATTGCTGTGATTATGAATGGTATGAGCCTATGGAGTACAAAATGCAAAAAGAGAGAGCCATGCTAACCGGCGCACATCCAACTCCGACCCAGAATTCGGTGACTGTAAGTTGACCTCGTCTGGTGTGCTAGAGTCTGACGGTAGTGCTGACAAAACCACAGCAATCGATATCGAAAAGTCTCTTACCGTAAATAAGAGCGGAGAGCAAGTTGAAGAGTGGTTAGACGTTGGAAACGGCTGTCTATGCTGCTCGGTAAAGTGAGGCTGTCATGTTTGTCATGCTATGCTAGAAGGCGCCATTACTAACGACAAATTTTGCGCCGAAAAAGAGACACTGGCGTCAATGCCATCGAGACGTTGATGGAGAAAAAAGGCGCCTTTGACTACATCCTGCTGGAGACTACTGGTCTGGCCGACCCGGGAAATCTGGCGCCCCTGTTCTGGGTTGACGACGGCCTGGGCAGTACGATCTACCTGGACGGAATCGTCACATTGGTGGATGCAAAGAACATCCTCCGGAGTCTAGACGATCCGGCAGGGCGTGTGAAGGAAGACGAGGAGCACGAGCACGAACATGACCACGGCCCACTTATGACCACTGCCCACCTACAACTTTCACATGCCGACATTATTGTCCTCAACAAAACCGATCTGGTGACCCCAGAGGAGCTGCAGGCCGTCCGGGAACGCATCGAGTCGATAAACGCCCTCGCGAAGATTCATGTTACCCAGAGAAGTGAAGTCCCGCAGCTGGAAGGTCTTCTCTTGGACTTGCACGCATATGACCAGGTCGCGAACCTGGATGTGGCTGCCAAGGGCCACAGCCACCTCGACCCGGTAAGCTAAATTCTCCCCCCCCCATCCCCCAGCTGGAGAAGCACCAGTAAAACTGACTCCAAGGACCTAGACAATGAACACGATTTCCATCCCCGTGCCGGTCCTCTCCGAGGCCGATATGGACAAGGTGGATGTCTGGCTGCGGGCCATGCTCTGGAACCACGAAGTCCCGCATGCGACCCCGGAAACCAACGACTGGGAAGTGCACCGTCTGAAGGGCCGCTTGGTGCTTGAATCGGGCGAGGTCAAGCTTATCCAGGGCGTGCGGGAGCTGTTTGAGATTATGGACTCCGAAGAGACGGTCTCTGGGGTGTCCCTGGGTCAAGAGGCTCTGCCGGGGAAGATTGTGGTTATTGGCCGGAGGATTGGGGAAGCTGGCCTGGAGGGAAGCTTGAGGCAATCTCTGGGGAGATAGTTTCTGGTTGAATACTTGGAAACCAGGATTCTTCTTGAATGGTAAGGTCGAAGGAACATTTTCCCTTCACTCTCTGTTATTCACTTCTCCCATTCTCTTAGGGTTTTTGAATCTTCAGGCATGGCTTATCGAAATCTGGGGTACCCAGACAACAGCAATAGTGGGGGTGGGGGTCTGATACTGCCTGTATCTATTCTCCGTAGCAGTGCATCGCTGAGGACACTTGACCTTACCTGGCATTGCTTGAATGTAAAGCTTAAACAGATAGAACACAAGAGGAATATTGAAGGACAAGGACAATAGGAACGTAGAAGTTTGCTATTTTAATCTATAATCATGTACCTCATCTTACCCCTATATATCCATGACCATAGGTACATATAGAGTATAGTCCTTGCCGCCAGCCCTGCACCTAAAAATATGTGAGATCCTGCATAGCGCTTAAACAAATGCAACCTTGATACCATATAAGGCTCAGGCTTTTTTCTTCTTCCGACTACAAGAATAGATATAGTTAAAGTTCTAAATACCTGAAGAAAGAGATATAGTGAGTTCCAAATGAATAAAGATTTTTTTTTCTTTTTAAAAAAATTAAGATTCTATATGTTCTGATATATCCTTTTTGATAACTTCGTAAGGAACGGATAAGTTGAAACCTGAGGCAGAAAGATTCAGCTAGCTTAGTCACCCAGCTCATTGTGAGTGAGTGCATAGCTTTTTTTAACGGCAGGTACAAGATGTTTTTTGGCTGTGATATTTATCAACACAATCATCCACTACTAAACGGCTATCAACACACAAACCCTTTTTTTATTCTTCCTGTTTAATCCCACCTATGTCTACGCCATCACATTCGTCCTCCTTTATTTTTTCTTCCTTCTCCAGAGCTGAGCTCTTCCTTTCACCGAATCCTGCTCTTCATTCGATACTCCTCGACTCGGCCACGATTCTTGACCCATCTTCGATTGTTGATCCCTCCAAATTCCATCCTTGCCCGCACTTGGTCGTCACATTTAAGTGAAGCAAGTTTTGAATTGACGGCATCATGAATCGCCCAGGTATACCGCCCCTCACCACCGATAGTTTCAATGGCTCTCCCTCGTTGTCCGGGCCCTCTGTTGCGTCATGTGCGACCCTGTCTGTCTCTCTGTCTCCCTCCCTCAACGATTTCGGTCCTTGTCGATGAAGATGCACACCCAACCGAAACAGGGCTTCGATAGTCGATGAATCTCAACCTGCCCAACGATGACTATGTCGCGGATTGCATCGCGCAATAGAACTATCCCCAGTGTACCGGATCACACAGGTCCATTGCCGTCATCTCGTCCCCCACTGTCCGATTTCGCCCCCACGTGTCGAGTCTACGAAACTGAGCTACCCACAGAAGACGACGAGCACCTGCATCTAATCCCTCCTATCGAACATGAACACACGGAACCAGAGTAGCACATGGCGCACATACATATGGCTGGAATCATCGGGATTTCTGGGCTTCGATTGCTCTCACCCTATCTTGAGACTTGCTAATGCTGTCTTTTGTTTCTTCAATTAGGTGTCCCACCCTCGATTCGAGGCATGCCAGCCGGCTTTGGCGGACAGCAGCAACCCCAGCAACAGGGCCGAGGTGTTGCCAACCGGATACCGAATGGTAGCAAACTTGGTAGGTGCTATAACTGGGCAGCTTGCATTGTGTCTCTTGCATCTCAAGCATTCACCTTTGTTGCTGAGGCTACCCCCTCTTAAGTCTACGTGAAAGAGAGTTCATCAACATACTAACTACGATATAGCCAGCGGAGGAGGTGCCGGCTGGGGCTCGTTTGGAGGCTCCATGCCTATGGGTGGTCCTCAGGGGATGCACAATCCCCCTCCCCGTCAAATGCCTGGAGGCAATGTGAGCTTTGCTCAAAGCCTCATTGGATCGCAACCCATCACATCCCTCGATCCTTCGTAAGTTCTGAACAAACCCCCCACCCCACAGGCTGGACAAGCCGAGAGTCCATGTTTATCTTTGGTGTCAGCTTCACCTGCTTTTCCCTTTCCCTTTTCCTTTTCTTCCTCCATCATCATCATTCCGAAGTCGGAAGATTCTGCCACCCAACACCATTCTCCAAGATTCTCAGAATGCCCAAGCTAGTTGCTAAGGCTTTCCGCATGGGTGCGCGCCGGGAGCGCAAACCCCCGGAAGTTGAGCCTCCTCCCAAAGAACTTACTACTTCTATGCGCGACGTTCGACCCTATTCTCAGGTCTTGAAGGGGTATCGTCTCGTCTCATCTTCTGTCTCGTGGCTGGATTTCATCGAGTGCCTGCCATTATTCTTGCGCCGCTGGTTTTCACGCGCGCGCGACCTTTCCAGTTGTCTAGGTTTAAAGTTTCTAACTTGACTTGTCTTTTTCTCCTACAGCGAATTTCCTTCTTTGTCTAACTCGTCGCAAATCCCCGGACCTGCTCAAGCCTCGCTATGGGCGGCGGCTGGATCTGCCCGGAACGTCGGCGGTCCTGTTCCTCGAATTCAATCGGCACTCTCGTCCCTGAATCTACCCCAGGATGACCCGTTCGCGCAGCCCTCGTCTTCGCGAATTCACGGTGGTCAAAACTTCCGCTTCGGCAACCAGGCTGTCGGCGTGCCTCCTCAGCAGCAGCAGCCGACCCATGTCCAGCCTAACAGTATCGACGATTTCCCCCCGCTCAACCGCGGAGCAACCTCCGATATGGGCTCTCTCCCTCCCAACCTGGGTGGCTTCAACTCGCAAGGTGGCATGCCCCCGAATCCTCCCGCGGTCGCGAACCGGGCGGGTAACGGTCTGCTTAATGCGCTGTCCGCGAACACCCGCACTTCTGATTCGAGACAGGCCCCGGGTGCGCCTGGATCTGGTGCTCCGCGACCCCAAGAAGATCGGACGGCGGTGACCGAGGACAAGACTCGGCAACGGAGCGGCACGGGTCGCGAAGAAGGATATCCGGTGGGAGGTGCCTTGCAGCCGGCGGATAGCCAGGCCCTCCATGGTTCAATTGGTAATGACGGAAGCGCAACTGTGGCTTCGTCCGGAAAGGCAAAGGATGATAAGGATACCAACCAACCGGAAGTGATCGATCCTCTGGCTGGCATGTCAGAGGCGGACAAGTGGGGTCTCAAGGGCCTCCGAACCTTGATGACGACTTACCCCGATTACAATGCCATGGTGGTTGGCATTGATCCCAGCACTCTCGGCATTGACATGTCCTCTCCTGAGTATGTTGTCCCCCACATTGGTTTGAGAGGATCTTCTCCTGATGGGTTTTGTTTTTCATGTGATACTAACCACTTACAATCTTGATCCGTCTATAGTCTTATTTCCACCCAGCACTACTCGCTATTCGACGATGTGCCTCCCCGGCCTGCCACCCCGCAGTTCCGCCTCCCGGACTGCTATCACGTTACTAACGTGCAGCCCATTGAGAGCAAGATCGGCAACTTCAACGAAGAGTCCCTTTTCTGGATATTTTACAGTTGCCCGGCTGATCTCCAGCAGCACTTGGCCGCCGTTGAACTGTGAGCCCATACATTGAATTCTGGTCTTAATGAAGCCCTCACTCTAACATATCTCTCAAATTTTCTTCATAGGCACTCGAGAAACTGGAGATGGCACAAGAAGCTCCGGCTCTGGCTTACCAAGGACGAGCACATGGTTCCTCAGATTCTGGGTCCCAACGATGAGCGGGGCTCGTATGTTATCTGGGACACCTCGTCATGGCGCAAGGAGCGGGTAAGTGAAATGCAGTCTATGATCCTAGTCTTTTTAGGGCATGTTATCTAAAAGAGGCAATGCTAACAAAATTTCTGATCATAGAGAGAGTTCACTCTCCATTACCTCGACCTCGAGACATCGCTGGGAAACCAGAACCCGGCGTAAACGAGCGAACCGGTGAAGAACTACGACAGCACCCATTAGCCGTCGTGATCTTCCCTTTTTTTTTGTCTTTCTTTCCACTTCTTTCTCTTGTTTGGTCGTTTAGCGTTAAGTGCCTAGAACCACGGACAGGCGAAAAGATAGTTACAGGAATTTGAAAAGACGAGAGCCCCTCTCAACGGAAAGGGGGGACTACCTTTTTTTCTTTCTCAATTGCTGGTGTGCTGGTTCCTTTCTTTTTCTACAAGTGCTGTCAGATTCTTAGGCTTTGTCGAACTATGGGTCAATCAATGAGAGATAGATTGGGGGAAGACTCAAACAGCAAGGAGATCCAAGTGATGATGCTAGAATGGGGGAATCCTTCAATTCCCCGGTTGTGTCATCCCCCCTCCCGTCCCCTTCCTTTCCATGCTGGTACCTTAGGGTCATTGGCTTCTTTTTTCGCGACTGTTTTTTGTCCTGTTTTTATTTTTGCTTTTCTTTCTGGCGCGAAATGGGCCTTTGGTTGGTGGTTCATACCAACTGTGGGTTTGGGAATGGGGATTTGTGTGTGCAACAGGAAGCTTCTTCTCTTTTTTTTTTTGTTTTTGTATCTTTTAGCACTCGGCCCCGGAATAGAAAGATTCAGAGCCATGGGAATTAAAAGGGTTAGGGTTTTCTTCTTTTTTGCTTAAGCACTGGGTTTCGGGTTGACTTTGTATTTTAGGGGTAATCGACTAGAAGATATCTTGCGTTCCAACTTATATTATGCGTCTTAGGTGAATGTGTGAAGTGTTGAATATTGGATTAATTCATGTTATATTATCCTTTGTACAGCCGGAAGTTCATGACAAAGAACAAGGCTACGATGAATAGCCTGGGGAATAATGATGGATGCAATATAGAATTACGAAGAGCCTAGTATGGGAAGGGAAGCCTTAGAAGGCATTAGGGATCTAGATAGGAGGAAGCCTAGATCCTATAGGGGATAAGAAGGAAGCTTTCCCCCTATCTATTCTAGTATAGTATTTTATAGCTATTAACTACTTATCTTATTTTTTACCCCCTACCTTTATAAATAGTATTAACTATAAAGTTACGCTTCTAATTCTAACCGCCTTTCCTATATTCGAATAGGTTATAAGCCCGGCGCTCGTAGCTTTATACCTTATTATTTTCGTTTCGACCTACCCCCCCCCCCCCCCCTTAACCTACCTATTAATCCTACGGGAACCGAGAAAACTTCCGTAGTCCCTCCCCCCCCCTGTTTTTGGATCCTAGAAGCCGTTTAACTCCTATAGCACTCCGATTTTTTTACGTTCTAATAGAACGAGTTTTAGTAACTAATTCTACCCCCCCTTCCCCTACCGAGTTAGCCTCACTATTTACGATATTATATAACGATCGATATCCCTAACTAAGTCCTTGACTTTAAGGTAGAAGAGAGCTAAGCTTCTAGCTAATATCTACGAGGCTACCTTAGAACCTAAGGGAGAGACTCCTATATATATACCTAATACCTATACCGTCTACTATCCTCCCCTCCCCTAAGTATAGTTTATAGAAGTAATAACCGAGACGGTTACTAAGAACTTAAGGGAAATTAAGAAGGATAGCGATAGGAAGTAGAACTAAATCGTAGATTTAGAGCGGTAGTAGGTATTAATTAAGAAGATCTTAGAGATATAAGATAAGGTTTTATAGATAACCTAGGAGAACGAATATTAACGTAGATCCTCTTTCCGATAGTAAGAATATTAATCGGAAGATAAAGATAACGATAACTTAGACGAAGACGGGAACTATAGACGTTTAGCTACGAAAGTTAAGATAAAGGAGCTTAAGAACTACGTTATCCTTATTAATAAGACCCTAAAGCTAGCTAGTACTTCGGAATAACTATAGTAGTCCGAAGAATTTAAGACTACCTTAAACGCGTTAGGTATTACTATCGAATAACTCTAAGACCTCTAACCCCTAGTAAGCGCGTATATAGTATATATAATAAAGGAATTAATCGCCCCTAAGATTTCTTTTATATTTAAAAATAAGGTAAATACTTATACCCTATTTAGATTGCTAAAATAGAATTTCTAGGTAACTAGGGAATTATGGATTAAAAATATTATAGTAGTTTTTAATTTCTAAACCGAATTAAGAGAGGGAGTATATTAAATCCTAAATCGATTCGTCTCTATAATATATAAGGTAAGACTAGAAGGGCTCGTAATCCTGATTATCTTAACTGTAATAGGCGCCTACTATTATATTACCGCCCGTTACCCTAAGCTTAATAAAGACCTCCGCGCTATCCTAAAGAGTTTTAATAAGGATATCGATAATAAGGCCGCCCTTATTACGGCTATATCGGAATATATAACCGAGAATATAAACCGCGCTACGCGCTAGTAGTAATCTAGATATCCTCCTAACTAAAAGAAGGATAATAGCGTAAAGAAACCCGATTACTATACCCCCCCCTCCCCTAAGCCTACTACTAGTAGTATCCCTATCTAGAAGAAAAGTAATATTTAATACTATTAGTACGGCTTAAAAGGTTATATTATAAGTAAGTACCGAGCGAAGGCGAATAGTAAAGAGAAGACTTATAAGCTAAGAGCCGCGAATACTACGACTTCTACTAAGAAGCCTACTAAGGGTAAAGGTAATAAGCCTCTAAAGGATACTAAGCTAGAGGAGTTAACTACCCTCTACGGTATTACCTATACCGCTATAGACTAACGACCTTTTAAGCCTTACCCTATATACTATATCCGTATAAATTAGATTTATAATATAGGTTTAGATTCCTATATTTTAAATAACTTATCTTAGTTTAAGCGAGGATCCCTAAAGACTTTTACTAATTCGATTAAGTTAGGGAGCGGATTATCGGGAGTTCGATATATTAGAACTATTTAATTCTAGATAAAGGACGGATCTAACCTTAGGATTACTAACGTCTAGTATTACCCTACCTTTCCTATTAACGTTATCTCCGGAATTATTTAGTATAAGAAGGGGTACGTTCTAGTAGTAGACTAGCTAATAATTAAGGATAAGGTTATTACTACTATCTTTCCGATAGAAAAAGGCTTTACGCTAGAAGTAAAGGAAGGCCCTAAGGCCTATACGACTATAGACGAGGTTCCTCGCGAGGAAGGCTATACCTTATATACTAAAGTTAACGGTACCGTATACGCTAACGTATCCCTACGTACGCTCTTAAAGAGCGAGGCTCTTATATACTAGCGCCTTTACTACTCTAAAAAGGTAGCTATATCCTAAATAGTTAAAGCGGTTACTAGTTTTCTAGTTAAGAAGGTAACTAGACTTATCGAGCCTTATAACGCCTACGAGTTTAGAAAGATAACGTCTTTTAAACTACTAGACTCTAAAGTACCCTCTAAGGTACCTAGGGAGGTTATCTATATAGATATAGGTACTATATAACTAGTATCTATAAGCGGGAATAGCTACTTCTTATTAGTATATAATAAGGCGATAAGCTAACGATCGGTTTATATAACGGCCTAGAAGAGTAATATACTTATATATATCTAGAAGACCGTTAAGAGATAGGCGCTAGAGCTAGGCTAGAAGCCTAAGAAGCTTTATAGCGATAACGGTACTGACGTTAGTACTAAGAAGCTAGCTACTTACTATAACGAGTAGGGAATCGAGTATATAATATCGCCTCTATACTACCTAGCCGAGAATAGGCGTATTAAGCGTAGTATCCGTAAGGTCTTATAGAAGACTAAAGTAACCGTTATTACTAAGAGTATCCTACTAAAGCTATAGGATAAGATTATAACCGCGGTAGTCTATATACTTAATTAGATAGTTATCTCTAGGAGCTTTAATACGTTAATCGGCGCCTTTTAGAAGGCTTACGGGATATATGAGAAGGTTAATATATTATACCTTTAAATACTAGGTTCTAAGTATATTATATATATAAACCCCTTCTAGCGATAGAAGATATTAAGCGCTAAATTCGATAGCTAAAATACTAAGCTAGTACCTATAAGCGTAGAAGGTATCCTAGTTAAATACTAAGGCCGCTATCTTTATAGAGTATAGATTCTAGAATTCGGATAGGTATATATTACTAAGGATATCCGGTTTTAAGAACGTATCTATAAGCTTTTATATAAAAAGTACGTTCGATCTTACCCTCTAGGAACGCTACGCTAATCGAAAGCTAGCGCTACTACTAATAGTAGTATCCCTAGGAAGGGGATATCTAGCGTATCGGAGCTATCTAGCGTACCGGAGCTATCTAGGGTATCGGAGCTAATAGCTATATTAGAACTATCTAATACGTAGAACTTATTAAATAACGAGGAAGTTACGACCGTAAATCCTCTTACTACTAATAAAAGCTACTCGAGATTAGATAAACTTAAAGACCTTAATGAATTAGCTAGCGACTAACTACTAGGAAGTACTTTTATAATAGTATCCGATTTAATCTACCTACGTAATACTAACGAAGTATTAAAGCGTAACCCTTAGCGAGATTAGAAAGCTATAGGAACCTAGACGGAAGCTATTAAGACTAAATTTCGGAAGGTTATTAAGATAAAGACTTTTAAGGTAATATAGGGAAAACCTCTAAAGAAACTAATTACTACGAAGCTCGCCTTTCGATAGAAGACTAACGCGGAGGGTAACGAAACTAAAAAGAAAGTAAGATAGTACGCTTAAGGCTTTTAATAATAAGAAGGCGTCGACTTCTACGAAATATTCGTATTAACCGCGACCCTAGATACGTAGAGGATCCTATTAGCCCTCGTAGTTAAGATAAGAGCTACCCTATAGTAGATAGATATAGTCTCTACTTACTTATAAGGAGAGCTTAAGGAAACGATCTATATTATCCCTAAGCCTATAATACGTAAGTACCTAAACGAATATCCTAAAGAGGCCCTAAAGGTCGGATAGAAGTTAGGAAGCGCTTAGTAGTATTTTATTCTACTAAAACTATTATATAGACTAAAATAGTTAGGAAGATAGTAGTAGATTCGCCTCCGAGAAGTACTCGTAATAATCGGATTTAAGCCTTTATAGGCTAATAACGTAACCTACTATAACCCCTAGACCCGAGTAGTTATCTCTTCTTACGTCGATAACCTACTAATCCTTTCCCCTAATAAATCTATAGCTAATTAATTTGAGAAAGACCTAGTAAGTATCCTAATCTCTAAGTACTAAGGAGAGCCTGAATAGCTCCTAGGAATAGCTATTAAGATCGAGAACGATAGTATATTAATTAGCTAGGATACCTATATTAAGGATATACTAGAGGAGTTCTAGCTTTTAAATTACTAAACCGTAACTACGCTAATAGAGCTAGTTACCTTTTTACCCCCCGAGTATAAAGATATATAACCTACCGATTAAGGCTTATACTATCGAATAATAAGAAAGCTTTTATACCTTATAAGAAAGACCTAACCTAACGTAGCCTACGCTATATATTAGTACGCGCGCTTCTCTTACGACCTATAAATTATATACGCTAAAGGTCTAAAGCGTATACTACGGTACCTTACCGGATACGCTTAGAAGGGGATTACCTACCGACGGAGTCCTACGGCGTAAGATTAGATACTAAACGCCTAGGCCGATACCTCGTATAGTAATACCGAAGATACTAAATTTAAATTAACTACTAGCTACGTTATTATACTTAATAATAACCCTATTAGCTAGTATAGTAAACGGTAGAGGTAGACTACCGATTCTTCCGCTAAAGCCGAGATCTACGCGCTACGAGAGACTATATACTACCTAATATAGCTTTAATATTTACTAACCGAGCTTAATTTTCATATTAGGAATATCGTCCTCTAGGAGGATAATACCGTTACTATTACCGCCGTTACGAAACCTACTTACTATCCGAACCTAAAACACGTTAGCACGCCTCTTTACTCTACTATTAACCGAGTATGGGAACTTAATATTAAAATATAATACGTACCTACGGTAAAATAATTAGCGGATATACTAACTAAGCTATTAGGAAGAGTACTATTTAAGAGGTATGCGGGACTACTAGTATATAACGTTCTAACTAAGAAAGGGTATTAAATATTAGATTAATTTATATTATATTATCCTTTATATAACTAGAAGTTTATAATAAAGAATAAGGCTACGATAAATAGCCTAGGGAATAATAATAGATATAATATAGAATTACGAAGAGCCTAGTATAGGAAGGGAAGCCTTAGAAGGCATCAGGGATCTAGATAGGAGGAAGCCTAGATCCTATAGGGGATAAGAAGGAAGCTTTCCCCCTATCTATTCTAGTATAGTATTTCATAGCTATTAACTACTTATCTTGTTTTTTACCCCCTACCTTTGTGAATGGTATTGACTGCAAAGTTACGCTTCCAATTCTAACCGCCTTTCCTGTATTCGAACATGAAGTAGTACTAGCTTGTGAATAATGGATAAGGAGATGAATGTATGATATCTGTGAGTAAATCTTGAAGCAGGGATCTCACTTTCAAGGCCAGCTGTAAATGTCAATCGCCAACATAGTGAAGAAGTTAAAGGGTCCTCTCATCTTGGTGGTTGTGGAGCTAGAGTTTTCGCAGCTCTTTAGTGGGGTCAAGTCAGTATGCTTCATTAAGTCATCTGTCGTACCTGCCTTCAACAATAACTACAGGCCGCGTGGCCCAATGGAAAGGCGCCAGACTACGAATCTGGAGATTGTGGGTTCGAGCCCCATCGTGGTCATAGTTCAAGATCTTCTGAGCATTCAGAAGGTGTTCATTTTTTCAATTTTTTTTTCTTCCTTCCATTCCCCGGTCTGGTTGAGCAGCCTGTGGACATGGGCCTCCTGTGTGTGCTGTTGCTGTTTGTTGGCCTTTGCTACAGGGAGAGGTGATGTGCTGGAGCTGAACATGAACGGTCAAAGTCCGCAGCTACTGCACGCAGGAACAATCCACTGAACAGAACTGAACTGATAAGGCCGATAGCAAGTCGCAAAAATCTCGGCCACTCAGGACCTTCTATATTGTTCCATGGTCTACTTGTCTCAGACATTCCATCATCCCAGGAACTTTACAGCACTTCAGCAATTTTCATTGCCCTTCATAGAAGACTGTGCATCTTTTGACTATTTGCTATCACCTCTCTGGTTCAACTGCTTATATCTCACCCTCTGTCACTATTTCTCCCTATCAATCATCGATTATCGGCCCGTGGCAGCTTACCGGCTTCTCATCGCCCTTTACTACTGCCTAGACATAATTTTGGCTTCCTTGGAGGGGTGAGCACGAGACTTATCCTTGTCTATTATCTTTTCCCCAACGAAAGTCGTGCTGTCATTACCGCCCGATCGCCCTCTCCTGACCGACCTGACCAAAAGACACTGCTGGAGAGCCGTTGAACGATTCATATCCGACATAACGACATAGCGATTCAATTATTTAAACCTCGCCTTGAGCTTCTTCTACTCTCTCTCTCTCTCCTCTCTCTCATCGCTTCTATTCCTCTCAAGTCCCCCAAAACTTGCCGAACGCCTGACGACATCTGACATCTGGCCTGCCGGACAACTTCGACTCCACCCCTTAGCCACGGCTATCGTATCAGCCTCCATTTTTTGGCCGAAAGTCACGGACACCATCGCGAAACCCCCATTTCGAAGACGTCAATCGCACGAGTTCTTCCGTTTCGTTGTAGTCTTTTATATCCTCCCCTAGTAAATCCCGAGTCTCGACCTGCCGGAACCTCGTCCGCTTTCCGATCGTCCTCGACTGCCCTCTTCGGCTCGTCTCTCGCACACCCCTTTATTTCTCTCTAGTCTTTTTTTACAGTTTCCCCCTCCCCCCAAAATGGCGTCCGAACAGGTGTCGCTGCCGTTCCTAGTAGCCCTGATCGTGGTATCAGCCCTCGCGGTCCGCTACCTCTTCTTCACACCGGCGTCGTCGGGCGGCGGCGCGGCGGCATCGAGCAGCCGGACGTCCGGCTCGGGGTCCGCAAGCCGGCAGGCTCGCGACGAGGCGGCTTGGCGCGCACGGCTGGATGCAGCACAGCGCATCCAGCAGATGTTCCCGCAGATCGAGCTGCGCACGCTGCTGTGGGATCTCCAGCGCAACGGGTGCAACGTGACGGCTACCACTGAGCGCGTGCTTGCTGGCCGGCTAGAAACGGTGAGTTTGACGGTGCTAGATTTCTTTTTCTTTCCTCTTTTTTTTTCTTCCTTTTTTTTTCTTCTTTTTTCTTCTTCCTTTTTTTGTTTTGTTTTGCAGGGGCGGAGTTGTGATCAATGCCATGGAGGATCTGGTCGATTGTTGAGAGTTGTACTGCCTAGTATTCCTGGCCAGCTCACCCCTCCATGTCTTTCGTCTCCCTTCTCCTGGCAACCCCAAATGTCACCTGTCGCGTGCTCGTTGCTTAATTTTACTAACATGGCCATCTCTTCCTTCTATCCAGCCACCCCCGAGCTTCCACCCTCCGATCCCGCAAGACCCTAACGCATCCGCCGCCTCGACCCCGTCAGCCGCGAAACCCAACGCCTCCCCCGCCCAAGTTGACCTGATAACACGGTACAAGCTGCATAACAAGCTGGCCACGGTGTCAGCAGCGAGTTCGGACGCCGGGAGCGCGAGCGAGAGCGGCAGCACCACGGCCAACTCCAGCGGAGTGAAGGCCAAGGCGTGGAGCTCGAATAAGAACGAGCGGCAGGAACTGCTGAAGCAACGGCGCGATGCGATGATTCTCGAGGCGCGGCGGAAAATGCAGGAGAAGCTTGCGGCGGAGGGGAAGATGACGGCTTAACCTGCTGGAGATTTGGTCTCGGCGGTGCGTGTGTGTTTTTCCTTGGTTCTTCTGGGTTGTTCATTTAGAGGGGGATCTCGTTCGTTTTGAGGTACGGGGGAGTCAACGTCTTCTTAATCTGGCTTGTGTGAAGAGATGAGAGTCTCTACGTAGCGAGGGGTGTGTGTATTGGACGTCAGGTGGAGGTTACCCTGTCCAGATAGCGTTCGCCCTGTCTGTCCACTATGTCTTCGGGTTCGTTCGTTTCCCAGTGATGTTCTCGTGTCATTTCATGTTACTTTTATTGTTACCAGCTGAAGGGGTCTCCTAGTCTGACTTAGCCTTGCATTTCCGCATCTTGCTTTCTCTTTCTTGCCAGTTCTCCCTCTCGTGTGCACACTCTCTCAATGTACCTACTGCTTTCTGAGCCCTCTTTCTTCGCATCAAGTATCTCTTTTTGGGTTATATCTTTTGAAACCCCCCCCCCCTCTCCCATTTTTTTTATAACCCCGTGGAAGTATTAGCTAGGCGAATTCAATTTTGCTGGTATCAATGAACGTGGTTCTCTCTTGTGATAAGTAATTACGATGCTCGTCTGCAATAGTTGTGCGTGCACACTTCCTCCCTTCCCCGAAGGGCTCTGGGGCGGTTCTGATCTCGGTAAACCTCTCACCGAGAGGACCTTGGGCGGGTGTCACGCCTTGCTCACATGCCACGGGATTCACAGTCCTCCCAGATCAGGGCGCAAACAAATACAAGTCCCAGGCCCAGGGCAAAATAGAGTTAGTTCCAGCCATCCCGCCGATGACGTCTTTTTGGAGGGTGCGTATCACATTGCAGAATCTTGTGCATTCTACACACGTTGTCGTTACTCTGAAACTGCAGCAAAACTTGACATGGTGTTGTAACCCCAACCCTAACGCACGCCCCTCTCTCGAATGCTACGTGTTTGTGAACCCCACTGTTGCTTTTTTCCTTTTTTTTTTTCTTCGAGATCGCAACAAAGCAAACACGGCCATTCCGGGTAGGGAGCACCAGATCTGCGAAGAACTTCGTGGACAGGGCAGCTAGAAAATCGGTGTGTTTCGGGCCTGGGATATATCGGTGGCTTCAAATTCCAATATCCCGTAGCCAGATGCGCGCCCGGAATCTGTGTTGGGGCATAGTGAGAGTGTCACCCCGCGCGCGATGGCATTTACAGTTCGTCATGGCAGCCCTCCCCACGTTAAAAATACAGACAGGGCAGACTCCCCATTGGTGTCCTCAGCCACAATGGAGTGACGACTGGTGACGACTATGGACCAGACCCAAACATTCCTCAATAAATCCCGGGGTATAGTGGTGTGGAGAGGACGTCAAGTGTTAGACGGAAAGAGAGAGAGAGGGAAGCCGCGTTTTGAGATCTTCCCGTCTGTTCGGTCGTTTATTGTCTTGTGTAGTTGATATCTCGCTCTGCCGGGGTGTGCCGATCAGCATGGATTTGCTGGCCCTGTTTTCTATTGATCATATTCACTTGGGTGCTTTTGGTGTGTGCTTCTCTGCTCCTATAGCCGGAGCTGCTTCTGTGAATCATCCCGCCCAATTCCATATTCAGAGCTTCTCAAAATTAGCCGACTACTTGAAAAGGCAAGACTGGATAGATGAATAAATGCTTCATTAACAGACGCGACTTCCTTCACAGGCAATTTCCAGCCTGCTGACTCACCTTTGTTTATGATACTGAAATCACTGATTCTTTAGTGGTGAGGTGCCTTTTTCAACTTTATGTGTGTTTTGTTTCTATTTTATCTCATATTCGTCAGATAATAATATCTTCTACCTACAAACATTCCGTCTGTCTTTTCCTAGACTGACCTCTGGGTTTATTTTTTCCCTCCTTCTTTCATACCACCCTTCGTTTTCTCTTCCTTTTCCAAACCTCCTCCTCCCTCATTTTCCCTCGTCTTCTTTGACCCAATCTAGTGATATCATCTTGACTGCCATTTGTTTCTTTACTGTGAGTATGACATCCTTCTACATGGACCGCTAAGCTCAGCCTTGGAAAAGCCCCGATTATTTTCTGGATCCCTCAGTCAAGCCCTGACCACTTGGCAAAAGAGGGACAATGACAAGAGACAAAAAAAAAAAAAAAAAAACAGAGAGAGAGAGAGGCAAAAAGCCCACAGTACCTTGTATCCTACAATGGTCTTCTAGGCAAAAGTGTGCCCAACTATCTCATAGCTGATCTTGCACTCTTTTTGACCTTGTCCTTTCATGATCTCCAAGCTTTTTGGTTTCCCTAGTCGCATTGAATCTATGTCTGTCTTGCCTGATTTTGGCTTCTTTTGATCGAACCTGGAATCTTACTTCTTCCCTCTCTCTCTCTCTCTCTCTCTGCATAGGGTTGGCCTCGAAATCCATCGATCCATCCAAGTGAAGAACCGACCGGCCTCACCTCGATATTCCTCAGTAGCGTCTCCCCTCCCGTTCGTTACAGCGATCGATTCTCGTCCTCAACTTTCACAGCTTCTTCTGCCCTTCCGTTCGTTTCTGTTCTTGCGTCCGTCCCGCTCGGACGGGACGTCTCGCCCGAGATGTCCAAGTTCAATCCGGACCAGGACTACTACGCGGATCTCGAGCTCCCCCCGACCGCCGAAGAGGCCGATATCAGAAAACAGTTCCGAAAGCTTGGTAAGTTCCTCTTGGACCTCTTTGCTCCACCCTTGCGCGCATGTCATCCCCCGCGATCGACGGACCGCGTTTGCTTGCTTGTCTCATGGTTTTCGGATATATGCAATACCATCAACCTCGTGAGAGAGACTCTTCTAACCGACCTTTTCCGCTTCTCACCTGCTTAGCCCTCAAGTACCACCCCGATCGAAACCCCGGCCGCGAAATCGAATTCCAGGCCAAGTTCCAAACCATCCAATCTGCCCACGAAGTCCTTAGCGATGCTACCCTCAAGGCCAAGTACGATGCCACGCGACGAAAGACGTTTAAGTACCCTTCCGCCTCGGGTGTAAAGGGAAACCCTTGGGCGAATGCCGGCTCTCAGTTCCAGCCGCCCCCGCGCCGCTCCCAGCAGCAGCATCAACAACCGCAACAGCAACAGCAACAACAGCAACCTGCGTCATCGGGCGCTTCGAGATACAAGAATTTTGCTTCGGCTGTTCCGCCCACCGCGAAGCAGTCTCAGTATGCGACCGATGCTAAGGGCAATCTCCATGCGTTTGAAAGTATGCGCCATGGCCAGGCCAACAAGCAATCTGCGAATACTTCGTCCCCGCGCCCTAAGCCGGCGGCCGCTTCGGAAAAGCCCTCGCAGCAGGCATCTGCCAACGACCCCAACTTCAAGCCTCGCCCGGTTCCCCGCACCCCGACGCAAAAGATGCGCGACGAGGCTGCGTTTGGTGCTGGATCGCGCCGAACCGGCTTCCGGCCCGACTCGTCTTCTCTAGGAGACGAGCCTCCGGTGTCTCGCAACAACTACTCAACCTCCACGAAGCGGTACTCGACCGCTTATCCCGATACGGCTGCTGCCTCAGAGACTGTGCCTGAACCCGCAGCCAAGCCTGCCGCTTTTAAGCCCGCTGCAGCTCCTGCTGCCTCGGCGGCTCCTAACCCGGCTGATGCCTCCGACTTCTACGACAACCGCCAGAGTACTCCGTACCAACAGCACAGCGGCGAAAAGACTAACCCTTTCTTTGGCACTGCTGACGCTCAACCCAAGACGGGCGGTGATGAGGGCAACTACTACTCCCAGCCGGCCTTTGCCCGCAAGACCTCCAGCGCGGATTCTCTCAAGGTCAACTACTCAAAGGCGAGCCAGAACTCATACTTCCCCGCCGGCGCAGCTGATACGACTCAAGGTATGTGGACTCCTGGATATGGCCGTATATTACATTACATCTTTTGCAGTCTGCTGATTCTCATGATCTAGGCTCGTACTCCGACTTTGAGCACCGTGCTACCGGAGGTGCTGGTCCTTCGATGCCGCCACTATCGCAGCAAAAGTCTGCCCCGGCTGGATTCAAAGAACCAATGTATGACGCCACCAGCTACTCAGCGATTTATTCCACTACCGCAGCCTCCTCTACCACCCCGTCCCAGAAATATGCCACCATGGCTGCCGCCTCTACTCCGGGTGGCGCGACTCTCCATAGCTCACCGCTTGTTGCCAGTGCATCAGTTGCCGCGACCGCTGATTCGGCCACGAAGCTGTCGAAGTCATCTCCCTCCGTGTCACCCATTGTGTCACCCATTGCACCCGACCCTGCATATGTTGCTGCTGATACCGGATCGTATGATCAGAGTATGAGCGATCTTTTGCTCCGTCTCGCAAAGAACCGTGTCTCCGTTCCCGTTAAAGCTGAAGTTGGCAACAATGACGCTATGCGCTCGCAAGAGCAGGCGCAGGAGACATCGCAAGATAAGCAGCAACAGGCTCAGACGGCTCAGAAGCAAGATGCTAGTGTCATTGATGCTTCGGCTGCCCGTGTCACCGGCAGCGCTTCTGGCCGCGGAAGCGCTGATGATTTGCGTCCTGCAGCTCCCAGCGGAGCTGGAAATGCCTCAGCTCCCCAGAAGCCTTCCAATACTGACCCGTTCGATAGATTCCAGTTTCCTCCGAGAACTACTCCTTCGAGCTCTGGTGGTCCATCGCCTCCTAAAGTCAACTTGAGTGCGAAGGATAGCTTTGAGGGCATTTCCACTCAGTTTGCCAACGAGCCGTCGACTTCCAAGTACGAGTTTTCCGCCGGAGTTCCATCGCCCACCTCGGGACCGACTAAGAGACGGCCGAAGCCCACGCGACTGAACTCAGGAAGACAGTCCCCCTCCAAGAGGGAGGCCAAAGCCCCGAACCCATATTCGACGAGCACCGAAGATGTGTCGGCGGACGACTTCACCAAGGGCCCTAGCTCCAAGCAGCCTGAGGGCACATTCGATCCGAAATCCTGGAGCGAGCAACTCGGCGCCTCGACCTTTGCGCCGACGGCTAACAGCACCTCCCCAACGCGCCAGCAGGATATGCGGACGCCGTTCCGGAAGCCCAAAACGTCGAAGACTAACATGGGAGCGACTGCGGGCACGACTGCTACGAATGAATCGGCAAGCGATGCTGACACCGAACCGCCTCGAACCCAGAAAGTTCCGGTTTCGTCTCCCGGAATTGCGCCGAGCCCGAATGCCATGGATATCGACTCGCCGTCTCCGCCCCTGCCGAGATCGGCGGCGTCCCCCTCTAACGACGCGAACGCTCTGGGATCGAAGCCGCCTGTGACTCCCACCGGCCCCTCCTCGTCGCCCAGCGCCAATCCCGAGTCGGCGCGGCCGATCTTTGTTGAGCCCTCCAACCCGTCCTGGAGAGCCGGAGACCTTAGCGGCTTGAAGATGGATGCGGGCACCGCTCCTTCGGTGTCTGGCGCCGGAGTCCCCAAGGTTCCGCCCAAGATTCCCGAGTCTGGTACTCCGGGAAGTGCTGCTACACGGCCTGCTTTTGTACCCCCCAAGCTGCCTGCGGGCGGTTCTGAGGACTCGGAGGAGTTCCGTGTCAGTTTTGCAGATTTGAAGAATATTGAGCCGCTGGGCCCTGCGGTGGCCAGCGGTCTGGGCTCGTTCTCTGACATGAAGATGAACCTTCCCTTTGAGAGCCGGGCATCGAACCGCCCGCCCTCCAACAGCAAGACTGCTCCTGCCGCTGCCGCTACTGCCAGCGCGACTAGCACCACCAGTGCCCCTGTCCCGCCGGTGCAGTTCCCCCGGCCGCCGACGGCGCCGCCGGCGCCCATCTCGACTGCGGTCAACGGCATCCGCGTGAGCGCGATGCTGCTGCAGTCGTACGACATTGCCTTCCACACGTACCTGAGCTCGTGGGACGCCTTCGTGACCGAGGTTGCGGAGCTACGGGCGACCCGGCAGGCTGAGTCGCGGCTGCGGCTGCGGCTGACGGAGCCTATTGGTGCCGCGCGCACGGCGGCGGTGCGCGACGAGGGCCGGTTCCTCGAGCAGGACATGCAGATTAACACGGCATTCGGCAACGCATGTGCGCAGCATGCGCGAAATCTACAGTCCTACCTGGCTGCCCATAGTCAGTGAACGAAGAAGCACAAGGAGAAACAGTGAGATAGATAGACTGATGTCTGGGTCTGGGGGGTGCTTCTCGTGGTTGATTCAGGGGGTTATTTCTCCTTTTTATGATGGTCTTCTTTTAGTTCCTTTTTTTACATGACACTCAAGTTCTTTGTCTTGTTCTTTTTAGTTGTTAGATGATGCCGTTCCCCCCTATTCCTTTCTTTGCTGTGTTCCTTTTTCTGCCTTCTTCCCCTGCCCGTTCTTCGCTGTTTTCATCGCCGATATCATGCCAGGTCACATATTCCACTATATGTGACTCCTAGGCGGTCATCGTCTTGTTCTTGTTTCTTTTAGACTCTTTATCACTGCTAGTGGGGGGGCATCTCCTAGACCTTCTCCTTGTTCTTCTGCTTTCACAAGACGTTATCTTTTTACTATGAATGATGTTCTGGGTACTTTGGACAGATCTTTTCTGGCTCTTCTTCTTCTTCTTCTTCCTTTTGTTCTTTTTCCTTTTGTTCTCGGTCTTTTCTTTTTCTTTATGGACATGGAATGATGGTCAGAGATAACTGGGGCCAACTGGGTTTTAATGATCTTATAGAAATGGAAATGAGCAGATATCCCTTCTTGTTCTTGTCTTTTGGTGCTCTATCTAAGTTCATACACGCTTTATCGACTTTCAAGGGAGGTCATATACTTCTTTTGCTTCTTTAGTAGATATCTATCTTGTGCTTTGTTTTCTGAAGAGTGCCTTTCATTTATATTGCCTGTTTCTTTTGTCTGGAGAGAGCCTGCCCGGACTTCTAACGGATGTGTGCTTGGATTTCCGTCTGACTCTCTGGTGTATCTTGGCTTTGGGAACGCCTTGCCGGTGCTTTCATACTGGTTCGTTCATCCTTGCTCACAATATGCAGGACCTAGGGACTCTGCTTAGAGGCTATATATATCAGAAGTGTGGCCTTTCTAGTGAAGCCCTAGATGCTGCCCCTTTGATTCAGTGACCTTTGAAGGAGGCCGATCTGGTCAGTCTGGAGAGGCAACTATCTTCTCGTCTTGAAATCACATCCAGCCGTGTAAGTGAAGGCTCACCATGAGCCTTTCCTACGTTGGCCTGGGCCGGACATCTTGACGACCCAACCGAGAATCAAAGATGCCACCTTCATACACACCCCTTCACGTTCAAATCAAATGAAGAACAGAATGTGATGCGATGACTATAGAGTATTTATCTTCTCTTCTTGTGATCCTGAATTAATTGATTCCCTTTCAAAACTTCCCCTTGTTTTCACCTCTGCGATCTTTGAGTTCTGCATTCTGCTCTCTTCACTGATCAACCCCTTTCTTCCAACCCCTTTCACATTAACCTTCACAAGTATAGTCTTTTCTAGGCTAGACTGTTCATTGTCTCATCATCCCAATCAAAATCATCTTGACTCTAACCTAGTCATCTGAATCTGTGAGTTCTTTTCCTGGAGATTCAGTTTCCATCCACTGCTTCTCCCTATTTTCCCGACTCTCATCCATCTTGTTCTGTGCTGCAACTGAGGCATGCAACTAAAACTGAATTTAAAAAATGGCTTCATACAGTTTCACCATGGAGGAAGCTTCTGCGCCTTCGATGGAGGCCATCCCGGGTCTTTCGATGAACCTGACTGAATCTGGAACGGGCGGCGGCCGCCGCTGGACCGAGGAAGAAGAGGTAAGGGCGGCGACGCAAATATGCATTTGAACTCACCCGTATGGGCTGCCACTGGATTACTGACACATACATGATGTGCGTCCACAGCTCTTCATAGCTCGAATCGTCCTGGCCCAATTGCGGCCTGTCCCGTCCGACATCGACTGGAGCTTGATTCAGATCGACGGCCGCACTCAGCGGGCTATCAAGGATCGGATGATGGAGATCATCAGACTGACTGTGAGCGAGCTGGAAGGCATTCCCATCTCGGACAAGAAGTTCAAGAATAAAGATAAGAGTAAGTTGTGTGCTTTTCCCCCCAGGGTGTCGTGCGATAGACAATATTGAGAGTGTGGTCTAGGAGTGCCGTGCTGATGCAAGTTACCACCAGAGCCCCGGTCGAGCAAGAAGAAGCGCGAGGCCCTGCCCATGGCGCCCATGACCCTCCATCCCGACCCCGTTTCCTCGCCCACCGTTTCCCCGCCCACCGCTTCCCCGCCCACCACGGCGTTCAAGCCCATAAACGGAAGAAAGGCACGCCTGCCCGCGGCGGCAGAGGGCTCCCGCATCCTGCCGCGACTGGGCACGTTCCCGCCGGTGATGAAGCGGGCCAAAATGCCGCGCGAGTCTGCGTTTAAGTACACGGAGCAGCGGAGCGCCGAGCCGGAGTACCTGGAGGTGGTCAGTCCTCCCTGCGCCCCGCGCGTCACCAAGCCCGGCCGCACGCCCCTGCCCAGCAGCCCGCCGCGCCCCGCGCGCAAGGGTGTTTCCGAGGACGAGCGCGAGGACACGGATGAGGATGAGGATGACACCGACGAAGACGAGGATCTGGACGAGGACATTGCTGGTGTCGGTGCTGCAAAGACGCAGGCTCCGCGCGTCACGCTGCGCCGCACGAACTTCATGAAGGTCGCGAACCTGCTGAACTCGGACGAGACCGCGGTCGAGGCCCAGTCGGCCGACGAGGAGGCCGCGGCGCCTGTTGCGGTGGCTGCGCACGTGAAGACTCCGCGCAAGAGAAAGGCGACTACCATGGTCGTGACCGAGGACGAGGACGCCGCGGGCGAGAAGGACGAGGGCGAGGCCCAGCGGGCCGGTGCGGAGGATACGCTGCCCGCCGAGACGGAGACCCCGGCGTCCACCAGACGTGAGTTTCACCATCGTTCATTCATTTGATCCCCTATATTTTATTTGAACATCTCTTTTTGACCAACTTACTGACTTACGGGCTTTGCTCTTACTTCTTGAAACAGGCCCTCGCAAGCGCGCCAAGCGGAACGGTTCGGAGACGGACGAGAACTAAGGTGGCCACGAAAGCTGCTGGCTGAAAAAAACCATGATATTTTACAAACGGGGAGCAAACGGAGGAAGGATGGACGGGGTTTTGGTGCTGGGGGTTTAGTATCATACCAGGTATCATATCATAGCTTTTGAAGGACAGTGGTAGGGGAGGTCGGGGGAGGGAAATCATGAGTATGGGGGCCCGGATGGCTCTCTCTTCGTCAACTTTACGTTTTTCTTTTATGCAGACTTCCCGAAAGGTGCAAGCCAGATAGTAGTTCCCGTCTCTTCTTCTCTTCTCCTTTTCTGTCGTGGAACAATGACAAGTTCGGTTGGAATGGCGTTTGTTACGGAGCGGTCAGAAAGGCTGGGGGAGAACAGGAGGTATCTCTACACGATTGCGCCATGAACACCCACGTGAACTGCTTCTCACGTACAGTCCCGCGGCAGTGGAACGCCAGTCTGCTTAGGATGAGCAGGGGAGCGTGCATGGGAGAGCCAACATTTGGAAAAAAGTTGGCGGGTTGAAGAGGGGGAAGTTCGGTAGTGATGCGTTCTGCCGGGGGGAAGCGTGGGACAAACGGAAGAGAGCACTGCAAACGGAGCAGAACCACAGAATGTGAAAATGACATGTGAGGGAGGATGGGCAGAGCCTACATCCTTTGGTGAGGGGAGCCTTCACAGCTTCCCCCCGGTTTGGCTCTGGTGCCTTGCGAATGGTGAAGGCATCCAATGGCACCTTGTTGCTCTTTATACAGGTGGCTGGCTGGTGGTGGCAGACTTCTGTATGCCTATGGGACTTGGGGTATAAAGTCCCCCGGGCTCTCCTCTTTTCTGATCTTCTTCTTCTTCATCCTTTCCCCAACCTTCACTCAGTATTCTTCAAGTTCAACTCTTGATCCGGGCACATCTTATCAAACCCAGTTGCAATCATCTCATTTTCACTTAACTCGCAATCATCTCGCTTTCACTTTACTCACACACTCTCTGTGCATCCTGACGGAAGACCCAACCTTCGAAACTTGCAAACGGTCTTGTGAACAGCAAACGGTATGTGTGCCTACAGCTGTGATGATGGGCATGTGTGCTGTTACTGACAGAGCCAGAGCTTCGATTCACTAGTCATGGCGGCACCGAAGATGAACTGGACCCATGCGGCCGATGTCGACCTGCTTCTGTCGATCATCACCAGCTCGGGCGGAGTGAGCAGCGTGAACTTCGAGGCGGCGCTGGCCAAGATGCAGGAGCTGGGTCACCCGCCCATGACGCGGCGATCGGTTGAGTATGTCGTTTCTCTCGACTTGCGGCGTCGTTGAACTTTTTTGGGTGCCGAGAAACAGAAAGAAGCTGGTATTAACTGTATGTCTAGTAGTCGGTACTACAACATGATGAAAAGCTTCAACGGCCGAATCTCGACCGACGGTGCTGCTCCCAAGTCTGCCACCCCTCGCAAGGCTGCCGGCCAGAAGGACGATGCTGGGCCATCCCAGAAGACGAGCCCGGCCAAGCGCAAACGCGCCGGGGCAGCGGCCCAAGCCACGGCCGGGAGTTCTAGTGACGACCGGGCGGCCATCAAGAACGAGAATGACGACAACAGCTACGATGACGGCCACGACCACTACCAGGGGCGAAGCGCCGACAACGACAGCAGCGGCAACAAGCCGGAAGAAGACCCCGTCAAGCCGGAGCCCGCTGAGCAGGCGATGCCCGCCGTTGCCATAGCCGCGGAGGCCATTAGGAAGCCCGAGGCAGCAGCAGCAGCAGCCAAGGCTGAGGTGAAGCGCCGGCGCCGGAGAGCCAAGCCGGCGACTACAGCATCCGCTATGAGCGGTGTGCTTGCTCGTGAGTGTGATGATAATAAGGAGAAGAACGGGCTTATGGCGATGCACGAGGCTCATATAGCTAACTCACCGGAGACGACGATACCTCAGTATGAAGAGGAGGACAGGAAGCAAAGAGAGGAAGATGAAAGGCTGATGCAGTTGACTGAAGACTCGTTCCTGATGAGCCTAAACGAGTGTGATGACTACGATTCGATGGAAGAGCTTCACGGAGATGACGACAGACATGGCTGTTGCAGCGGTTGTCAGGGCGGTTCGGGGGGGTATGACGGTTGGCTTTGAACTTTCGTCAAAGTGGAAAGGAACACGGGGCTATGAATTCTCCGGGGCTGGGGTCAGAAGGTCATGTCCTCGCCCAGCCCCGAGAGTGACACCCATGAGATATCATCAACATTATTGTCTTTTTCTTTAACATGCCGGATGATCGAATGCGTTTTGAGATGGTTGGTGGTTGAAGCTGCAAGACCCTGTTCTTGTAAGTGGCAGGCACGCTAAATTTAGACTCGGCCGCTAGAGTGTTTCCAGAACACTTGGAGAAAAACCTTAAGTGCACGTCGTAGGAAACGGGGTTGACGAGAGTTGCATTATGGTGGATCGACAGGCTGGGATGGAAACTCCCGTGTACATTGACAGCCCAGGTGGATGGGCATGTGAGCTGGGGGGTTCTTGGGTCATGGAGCACAGTAACACTCGTCTATATAGATTCGGGGGCAGAAGATGGAAATAAATCGGGTCATTTGGCGCCGATATCCAGACCCCGCGTCAAACACGCCTTGACCCGATGCTATTTTGCGTCCCATAGTCGTTGAGTTTGCCGAAATAATTCGTCGGGAGCTGGTTGCTGGAGAGCGATTTCATTTTCCCAGATGATGATCTGCAGGGTCTTTCAGGACAGGAGTCGAGAACGGTTTGACGGGCGATATGACGGGGGCTTTCCACTGACATACTCGAGCATGGATGGAGACTGAACGGATTCTTTCATTAGACCAATAAGTAATATATCATGAAGAGTGGGAGTGCATGCCTCCATAGACTGTCCTTTTAATACTCTTGCCAGTATCTGGTGCTCACTCATTCCTTGGGCCGATCGGCGGGTTGACTCCTTGGGAGCAACCGGGAAATGTGGAGATAGTGTAGCCAGCGACTGGAGAGCTCCCGTTTCTTAAAACCCTTTGCAATCGCAAGGAGGCAGTATGTAGATGAGGGGACTGGTATTCAGTGGTGGTGGGTTATACCCTAACAGACCCTATCCAACCCTTACCACCACGACCATTCCTGACTCAGCCACTGAGAATCCACATTTGGGGCAAAATACCACTATACTGCATATTCTGCAAAGCTGCATACCTACATAATTTTTTCTAGTTATGGGGGCCACTAGGAACAAGGGAAAAAAAAAACTAGAATAAAAATTTCAATTGTAAGCACACCAACATCCCCCATCACCTTCAACCTCGGAGCTCAGCATCCCTTCTTCGTCTGAACATCATCACCACTTCAGAATAAAGTGGCTGAATCTTTTCTTGGCTACTCCTTTAGATATAGCACATAAAGGAACCGTTCCCCCTTCTATAGACGTTTGTTCTTCTCTGCCTATGTCTGAAAGCTACGAGTGTAACTGTTACTCCTTGTCCTATTGAATTTTCACCTGTGGGTGAAAGAAAGCCTGACTACGAGTACTTACAAACGAATACATGTTCTGCCTGTTCTGCCTCACCTAAAGTCTTGATTGTCTCCTCCCTGCCTCTCTCTACTTTTATCTTTTCTTCCCCCATACACACACTGTAGCTCATTCTGCATAGTGTGTTGGCTGCTGGTTCCCATAACCTGTAGCTCTCTCTCTCTCAACAACTGAAAAGACCTGCTCCCACCCTCAGATCCGTCCCCGATGGCAGGCCAACCTAAGCGAAAGGCTCCTGTCACATTGGAGAGCCGCCCGGCGAAACAGCATCGCGTGACTAATGGCCGGGTGCCAGCTGCTGAAGACCGCCGCGTAGGCGCCGACGACCTAGCCTTTGACGGCCCAGCCACCGACGACGATGTCGACATTGACGACGAGGCCGAAGATGTCGATGAGATGGACGACGACAGCATCGACGAAGACGACAGCGCTTCTTCGCCTCCTGCCGAAACCCTCTCGCGCGTAGCCACCATATTGGATACCTCTCAACAAGACTCGCCCGAATGGCAACAAACCATCCAGGACGTCATTTCCACCGTCGTGTCCATCCGATTCTGCCAGCCGTGCTCGTTCGATACCGAGACCGCCGATACTAGTGAAGCCACGGGGTTTGTGGTTGACGCTGAACGAGGGTATGCACACTTGAGTGTTCCGGGTGATACTCGCTGGGGCTCTTAAACCGGTCTTATATGCTGACTGTTTCACCCTCTCTCTCTCTCTCTCGCCAATAGTTACATCCTGACGAACCGACACGTTGTTGGCCCTGGCCCGTTCTGGGGCTACTGCGTTTTTGACAACCATGAAGAAGTCGATGTCTACGCCGTGTACCGCGACCCCATCCACGACTTCGGCATCCTGCGCTTCGATCCCTCTGCCATCAAGTACATGCCCGTTCGCGCGCTGGAGCTCCGACCCGATCTCGCCAAAGGTAAAAAAAATTAATACCCTGTCTACCGTGGCAAATGGTTGTGTTTTTTTGTGCTGACATGGCTGCTTTTTTCTCTCTCACAGTTGGCCTCGAAATCCGCGTCGTCGGCAACGATGCCGGCGAAAAGCTGTGTATCCTTTCAGGTGTCATTAGCCGTCTCGACCGAAACGCTCCCGAATACGGCGAAGGTTACTGCGACTTCAACACCTGTTACTACCAAACAAATGCTGCTGCCAGTGGCGGCAGTTCGGGTTCCCCGGTGGTCAACCGTGACGGATATGCGATTGCGCTACAGGCTGGCGGTCGCAGCGACGGTGCCTCAACCGACTACCTGCTCCCTCTCTATCGCGCCCACCGTGCCCTCAAATGCATCCAGGAGGGGCGACCTGTCGACCGAGGTGACATTCAGTGCCAGTTCATGCTGCGACCCTTTGACGAAAGCCGCCGTCTTGGTCTCACTGCAGATCGCGAGGCTGCGGCGCGGAAAGCCTTCCCCAACGTCAACCACATGCTTGTAGCCGAAATTGTGCTACCCGACGGCCCCTCGGACAAGAAGATCCAGGAGGGCGATATTCTCATCAAGGTCAACGATGAAATCGTTGTTGACTTTATCCGCCTGGACGAGATTCTTGACGCCAATGTCGGCAACTCCGTCCGCCTCCTTCTGCAGCGCGTCGGCGAAGACGTCGAGGTTGACATCACCGTTGGTGACCTACACAAAATTACTCCCGACCGCTTTGTCTCCGTGTCTGGCGGAACCTTCCACAACCTTTCCTACCAGCTGGCTCGCTCGTATGCCGTGGCTTGCCGCGGAGTTTATGTGTGCGAAGCCACGGGGGCCTTCCGTTTCAACATTCCCGAGTCCAGCTGGCTCCTGGAGTCTGTCGACCACAAGAAAACCCCCGACCTGGATACTTTTATCGAGGTCGTCAAGAACATCCCCGACAAGGCCCGTGTAGTTATTACCTTCAAATACCTCCGTGATCTGCACACTCTTAACACGAGCATTGTCCGCGTCGATCGCCACTGGACTTCAGACATGAAGCTGGCTGTTCGCAACGACACCACCGGCCTCTGGGACTTCTCCGACATTGCCCCTGCCCTTCCGCCCGTGGCCCCTCCGACCAGAAAGGGCGCCTTCATCGAACTTGAACATGCGGAGCACCCTGGTGTGGCCGAACTCGTGCGGTGCTTTGTTCACGTCATTTGCATGATGCCGCTCAAACTGGATGGCTTTCCCCGAAACCGCAAGTGGGGTATGGGTCTCGTCATCGACGCTGCGAAGGGTCTAGTGATTGTCTCACGTGCCATTGTGCCGTACGACCTGTGCGACATTTCCATCACTATTGCTGATTCGATCATTGTTGACGGCAAGGTCGTGTTCCTCCACCCTCTGCAAAACTACGCCATCATCCAGTACGACCCGTCTCTGGTCGATGCGCCTGTCGAAAGCGCCCGGCTGGGAAGCCAAGGCCTCGGCCAAGGCGAGAGCACCTACTTCGTCGGATTTAGCCATTCCGGCCGCATCTTGCACGCGGCGACTCGCGTGGCCGAGATCACTGCTGTGGGAATTCCCGCCAACACCATGGCCCCTCGCTACCGGGCCCTCAATGTCGACGCCATCTCGATCGACACGAACCTGGCCAGTCAGTGCAGCAGCGGTGTACTGGTGGGCAACGACGGCGAGGTCCAGGCGCTGTGGCTGACTTACCTCGGTGACCATAACGCGAACGCTAACCGCGACGACGAATACCGACTGGGCTTGTCCACAGCGACGGTGCTGCCTATTGTGCGCCAGATCCAGCAGGGCATTGTGCCGCGTCTGCGCATGCTATCTCTCGAGTTCCGCCCGATCCAGATGTTCCAGGCACGCGTGATGGGAGTTCCGGAGGAGTGGATTGAGCGGGTGTCGGCGGAGAACAAGACGCGTCACCAGCTGTTCATGGTGAGCAAGCGGTCGTTCGAGCGCGAGTCGGAGCCGACCGACGAGCACGGGCCCACGCAGTCGCTCATGGAGGGCGACATCCTGCTGTCGCTGAACGGCCAGACCATCACGCGGCTGACGGAGCTGGACGTGATGTACTCGAACGAGGTGCTGCAGGCGCGCGTGGTGCGGGCCTGCCAGGAACTTGACCTGCGGCTGCTCACCACGCGGGCCGACGACGTCGAGACCGACCGCGCGCTGTGGTTCTGCGGTGCTATCATCCACCGTCCGCACCACGCTGTGCGTCAACAGATCAGCAAACTGCCGAGTGAGGTGTACGTGTCGGCTCGTAGCCGCGGGTCACCCGCCTATCAGTATGGTTTGGCCCCGACCAACTTCATCACCCACGTCAACCGCACGCCGACGCCGGACTTCGACTCGTTCCTGGAGGCAGTTCGACACATCCCCAACAACACCTGTAAGTTTTTTTTCCGCCGGTTTCCCTCCCCAGTTCCTGTGTGCTGTGTAATGACCCAGCCCGACTAACCTGCTGTTCCTCGCTTCCAGATTTTGTGCTCAAAGCTATCACTTTCGACTTTGTGCCGTGGGTTGTTACGATGAAGAAGAACAATCACTACTTCCCCACGGTCGAATGGGTCAAAGACGCGTCCGACTCGTGTGGATGGCGGCGCACCGTTATCGAGAGCGGTGAGGCATCTGCCTCCAGTTCGAAGTAACGTGTACCAGGCCCTCCCCTCCCGAGACAAGTTTCTGTCTCTTTTTTCCTCGTCTTTCGTTTTTTTCTTCTTTTTACCTGCATTCTTGTTTCGGACCCGAAATATAGAACATGCCTTTTCTTCCCCTGCTCTGTGAGACACGCTGGAGTGTCTTGGATCCAGTTTGAGGACGGCAAGATCGGATGCACGCAATGTGCTAGTGTACTCTTTAGTCTTTTCCTTTCTCTTTTTTTTATTCTTGTTCTTTCCGGGCATTCCATCATTACAGAGCAAGTCTCCGTTGAATCATTTGCTGGATACGATTGCATGATACACCAGGTTTTCTTTTTTTCGTTTACTATTTCTCATTCTCCTGGGTCTCGGTTTTTCAAAAGTGAGGTGTGAACAAGTCTGTTGTGTGTGAACGTGAACTTTACATCTGATACACAGAGTTTTTGTATGGGGATTTTGGGTGGTGGGTTGATAGGACTGGTGGGAATGAATTAAACTGCTTGAGTATGCTACCACTTTTTTTATGTCTGAATGGACCAGACTTTCGATATGGAAGACTTCAGCCCTGTGGTCGACTCGTTGATATGCCATGTCTTGAAGTCTCTACGAAGGACATGACCATCCTAACCCGAACCCTAACCCTGGTAACCCTAGCGGGGCTCGCGATTTTAATCTGGACGCCTGCGGGGCTGACGAATTCCAATGACGACAACCCATGACTTGCATCTTTTTTTTTGTCTCATCTCGTTTGCTCTCTTCTCAAACTATCTCTTACACAATAAATTCACCTTCTTCCTTACATGCATAGCCTTTTCGTGTCTGACCACTTGTTTGAAACGACGTATTAAACTAGCGAACCGTTCTCGTCTCCTCCTCCTTTGTATCCATATCTGGGTTTCTTAAAGTCATGGCCCCTTCAACGACGAGCTTGGTGGTACGTTTTTCGGAGCATGAGACGCAAGACGATGCTTGAGTTCCTAGGCATCTGCTATGGATCTTCCGTGATGCGCATACTGTTTACTAATACCACGAACTGGTATCCTGTGCAGACTCGCCTGAAAGTCCAGCTGAAGCTGGCAATCGCCCGCCTGCGCATGGTGCAACAACGCGACGAAGCCCTCTCGAAAGCGAACCGCCGGGCGATGGCCCATCTCCTCGAAGTCGGAAAGGTCGAGTCGGCGCGGATCCGGGTGGAGAACATCATCCGCTCGGACATCATCACCGAGCTGCACGAGCTGCTGGAGCTGTACTGCGAGCTGCTGATTGCGCGGGCGGGGCTCCTGGAGGGCACGGGGCCGTGCGATCCCGGCCTGGAGGAGGCGGTCAAGAGCATCATCTACGCGGCGCCCAAGACCGAGATCAAGGAGCTGCACACGGCGCGCACGCTGCTGGCCGAGCGCTTCGGCAAGGAGTTCCTGCACGCGGCGATGGAGAACAGCGACGGCCACGTGGCCCCGCAGGTGGTGCGCAAACTGCAGGCCACGCCGCCGCGCCCAGAGCTCGTGCAGGGCTACCTCGAGGAGATTGCCCGCGCCTACAACGTGAACTGGCCGCCGCGGCCCGTCGACAGCACCCCCGTCCCGGATAACGCGGACGACCTTCTCGGCGGCGGCGACGACGAGGACGACGAGGACGGTGGCAGCGGCGGCCAGGGCGTCCTGAACGACCCGCTGCCCGCGCTGACGCAGGCTACCCCGCCGACGGAGATTGGCGGCGACAGCCCGCTGCCGCTGCGGGTGATGCCGCGCAAGATGTCGACGGACGAGGTGCACCCGCGGGTAACGCTTGACTCGGCGGAGCTGCGGCCGACGCCTAAGAAGCCCGCGTCTGCGCGAGCGTCCCCGGCGTCGCCGAGCCCCCGGGCGTCGCCGGCTGCTGCTGCTGCTGCTGCTGCGCCGAAGACGGCCGCGGCGCCGTCGTCAGCCGGCGGTCCTGCCGGCAAGGTCCCGGATATCTCGGAACTGGAGAAGCGTTTTGCGGCGCTGAAGCGGTAGGCCGGGGGCTGTTCTTGTGTGTTTCAAGTGGCTTGTGTTGTGTGTATGTGGTTGTTCCCTGTGCCTTTTTTTGGACTTACGATTGTTGAGATGGGCTCTTTTTATGACTTGAACCGGGTTTCTTATATTGATATTTCTCCTCCCATTTCATGTATTGGTACTTCGGGCGTATTCGTTTTTTTGTCTTTGTGCGCGTTTGTCGTCGAGCTTCCATATTACAGGGTTCATCAGTCTGTGAACCGAGATGTTTCTCATGTTGTTTTTATGCCAGTGTCTTCTTGATGCCGGGTCTCGATGGCGGGGTATTTCTTCGGGTTTCTAACCCTAAAGGGGCCAGTGCAACTTCACCACCACTTCAGCTTTCAGTGCCCAATTGCAGGTGCAGGTATATTCGGACCTTATAATTGAACGGGTATTTATATCAAACAAATACCGATATTTCGGCCTCATCAGCCGAGGCCACGCATATGCGTTAACGCCGAAAATCATCAGCTCACTGACCCACCCGATGCGACCGAGTGCGGGAGTTCCAGAGCCGGCGATTCGTGGGTCACAATTATTGCAAGAAAAAAAGAAGGACATAGAATTGGTAATTGAAGTCTACAGGCCCGGAGATTAGATTATAGCCGAACCCTGTTTCTCCGGTGTTGTGCATCTCTAACCTACAGTATCGAAGAACTTCTCGTTTCCGCATCTATATGTTTCTGTTGGCTGCGGCACTTCTCCGCACTGGAAGTCCTAAGTACAATCTCTAAACTTACTCTTTACAAGGCGGTCAAACAGACTATAATACCTACAAGTCGGCAACTACTATATACACCAAGCCAACCCTTTGTCTGGAAAATGTCAAACATGTCGGCTACCGACGTATTTACTGCGGGGTCCACGGCGCTGATCTCCGGCGCCGCATCGGGCATCGGCCTGGCCATTGCCCGCCTGTGCCGCTCCAAAGGCATGAACGTGGTGGTGGCCGATATCGACGGGACGCAGCTAGCCCGTGCCGAAGCCGAGCTGAAGGCAATGACAGGTGCTTCCACTGGCGGGGTCATCGCCGCCACGGCGGACGTCAGCCAGGCATCCGACTGGGAGCGGGCGAAAGCGGCGGCTACGACAGCGTTCGGCAGCGTGGAGCTCGTGGTGCTCAACGCCGGTGCCTCGGTCCGCAACGCATCGTGGGACCAACCGGAGGCGTTTGCCAAGACGCTGAACATCAACACGCTGGGTGTTGTGTACGGCATCTCGGCGATGCTCCCCGTCGTGCAGGCGGCGGCGGCGCAGGGCAAGCCGACGGCGTTCGTGATCACGGGCAGCAAGCAGGGGATCACCAATCCGCCGGGCAACCCGGCGTATAATGCGTCCAAAGCGGCGGTCAAGTCGCTGGCGGAGCAGTTGAGCTGGGATATGCAGGGGACGAAGACGAGCGTGCATCTGCTGGTGCCGGGGTGGACGTATACGCGGCTGGTGAGTTTCTTTCTCTCACCTTTCCCCTCTTTCCCATTCACTTCAATCTTTCCTCTTCTCTTCTGCCTTCTCTGCTAACACATACCGGGGAAACACAGACCGGAGCCACCGCCGACGGCCAGAAACCCGCGGGTGCGTGGTGGCCCGAACAGGTGTCCGAGTACCTCTACGCGAAGATGGCCGAGGGCAAGTTCTACATCATCTGCCCGGACAACGAAGTCACCGAGGAGCAGGACCGCAAGCGCATGCTGTGGACGGCTGGCGATGTTGTGAACGGCCGGCCGCCGCTGTCCCGGTGGCGGGCGGAGTGGAAGGAGGAAGCGCAGAAGACGATGGACGCGATGCAGCTGTAAGAGAGGGGGAATATTGGAGGTCTAAAGGAATATTGGAGGTCTAAAAGCTCTCCTGTGTCCCCCTCTGAGGGAGCTGTTGACATGAATTGTGTATTTCTTCTTCTATTCCTGGGACGTGTCTTGCTTGCTGCTACACGAGACAAAACGAGCCCGGGCGGAACAGCACCAGAAGGTGATTCTCCTAGGGTTGAGTGGTTTTTCCACTCGCGTGGAAGGGGACACAGCAGTGGACTGTGATGTCTCTCATGCAGTGGCTTGCGGCACTTGTCTTGGGCTCACTGTCAAACGGCGGGTTTGCAAGCCACATCGCATGCGCCGTGAGACATTATGTGCCGTCTTTGAGCTTATCATGTGAATATGAACTTACCACCATGACTGTGTATGTAGGTATTACCTCCACGAATCTTCCCCTATACACAGTCTCCCACAAGCAGCGAAGAAACCTGTGTTCTCACACTGCTACGGCGCTCTTCACGCCCGCCTCATATTTCCCGTATTTCCTGGCCGGAATCCTGGACCCACAGTCCGAGTTGGGATAGTCTTTCCGGTCCGGCTGTTTCCACCTTCTTTCCCCCACCCTAGTGGTGTGTGTGCGTGTGTGTGCGTCCCCACCCCGGGGCCGGCCAAATTCCCGGCCCGAACATGGCTACCGGGATGCGGAACTCCCGCCCGACTGATTTGCTCTCTCTGCAAGTGCGGCCGCAGCATTCAGCCAAACTGTAGCTAGTTGATCATCCAGGGGAGTGACCTTTGAAACCCTTTGATATCTTGAAAGGGGCAAAATAGGATCAGATGAGAGGAGGTCAGAAGAGGTACCAGTTCCACCATTCCCTCAATATATTTACTTGGTCAATGCCATGATCCTATATATGCCATTTTATACATCCACAATGCTTCAGATGGAAGAAGCTCTTATGATCCCTCTCTTGAAATAGGGTTGGCTAGGGTTAACCAGCGAGACTTAGGGTTTCTAGGATCCACTTATCAAGATCACGTGACTGGACGAAGTCCGTCTGTTCGTGTCGCAGTTGTTCTATACGCTGCGATTGAACGTCAAGCACCCTTTGCATCAGAAGCTCCAATCCCGGACAAACGACGCCGATCCCGACACACGGACGGCCAGTTGCATGGAACCCCCCGAACTACACTCCGAATATATATCACCCCAACTGAACTCGCCATGTTGTCCTTTATCCTGATCCAGAACCGACAGTCAGTACCCGATCTCCGTTTGGCCTGAATCCTGCCGGCTCCGTGGTCGTACAAATTCACAAACGAGCTATTCCAAGCAAACACACTAACGCAAATTCTCTTGGTTCTCTCACTGCATAGGGGCAAGACGCGGCTTGCCAAATGGTACGCGCCATACAGCGACGACGAGAAGATCAAGCTCAAGGGCGAGGTGCACCGGCTGATCGCGCCGCGCGACCAGAAGTACCAGTCGAACTTTGTCGAGTTCCGCAACAACAAGATCGTGTACCGGCGCTACGCGGGGCTGTTCTTCTGCGCGTGCGTCGACACCAACGACAGCGAGCTGGCGTACCTGGAGGCGATCCATTTCTTCGTCGAGGTGCTGGACGCCTTCTTCGGCAACGTGTGCGAGCTCGACCTCGTGTTCAACTTCTACAAGGTCTACGCCATCCTCGACGAGGTGTTCCTGGCCGGCGAGATCGAGGAGACGAGCAAGCAGGTCGTTCTTACGCGCCTGGAGCATCTCGATAAGCTGGACTAGAGTGCGGCCATCTTCCTTCGGCATATCTTTGTCGGGCATCCATATATCTTTCATTCGTGCTGCATATAGTTCTAGAGGACCCTGAGACTGGTCTCCTCTTTGGAGTTGGTTCGCTTAGACCCGACTGTTAGTTCTCTTTTTGAATGGCCTGTCTCGCCTTTTTTGGTTCGGAGTTTCAGGAGTTTTCTTTTCTTTTTTTTTTCTCGTATCTAATTCAAGAACGCCTGCATCTGTTGCATTTTGAAGTTCGTCTGTTTCATTGCTGCGACCTTCGGGAAAGTCTGTAGGCCTTGACGCAGGGATATCATGTGGGCTTTTCATCCAAGACTTCTTCCACTCAACAGCACACTTAGGGTTTAACCCCCTCAGGGTTACTTAGGGCTACCGGCGGACTCACAGCTGTCAGCAGCTGACCATAACAATACTGGCACGGCCGCATTTCAGATATCTACAACCAACCTCACTCCAAGCATTAACTCATACCTCTTCTTCAACTTCATTCATTCAGAGTCCTTTGCAATAAAGTGTTTGTGTCATGCTGTTGATGTCAGGCATCAGTATTTTGGAATATTAAATTCAGGGGAAAATCAAAACTATTTACTTAGGACTCTCTTTTTCTTCTTATAACAACAAAATTGTTTATCTTTTCTCCCCATTCTATATCAGACGTCAACGTCTGAATAGCTTTATCCGCAATGGCGGAAAGCAAAAGCTACAAATATCGTCAGGAAATCAGCCAGGTAAGGCTTTTCGTGTGTATTTGTTTTGATTGTTATTCTGTGCTTGTGTTTTTTTCTTTCCGTCTTCCTTTCTTTTTCTTCTTTTCTCCATGTCTCCGGCATAATCCTGTTTTCCTCCCACCATCTCCAACATCACCACCCTTTAATCGTTGATTCTTTTTCAACCATTGAATCCCCATCATAATGGGGCGTCAGAAAGAATTTGAACGGAAGCGCCTTCTTCCGCAACAAAATCCTGACTCCGACTTCGACTCCGACGCTCCCCTCTCCAAGCGATGGCAAAGAAACTCCAAGGCCAAAGCGACACCAAAGACGACTCAGTCGGACGCCAGAATGCTCCACACACTCTCACGCAACCAACAGGGGTTGCTTCATGGCGGCGAGGCTTCGAACCATAACGAGTGTGACTTGTCTTCCGAGCTTTCAGCTGTTGATTCACAAATGTTTGATGGCGAACATGGCCTCGATCCCGATTGTGGCAAAGATGGTGATGATAAAGACGAAGATCGTCCCGACGACGATCGCGACGTGGCTCTGGGCGAGGATGGCCCCCCTCGCCCTGGCGATGAGACTTTCATGGATCCCTCGGGACAAATTGACCAGCCGTCTTCCGATGAAGACGATGACGATAACGACGACGTGGACAACGAGGCAGATGCCGACTACGTCCTGTCCAGTCCTTCTGGTTCCCAAGGCTCTCTCACGGGTAGCTCAGGCACAGATGATTCCTTGATGAACGAGAATTCCCATGGATCAACAACGAAACGGCCCCAAAGAAAGGGCAGAAAGGCCAAAGCAGCGAAGAAAAAGGCGAAGAGGCATCCCCGCCGGCAGAGAGTTGCCCCCGAACCTTCCAATGTGCCCGATGCTGATGCCACACCCAGCCCCAATCAGGACGAGCCGCTGGTTTCTTCGCAATTGGCGGCCGTCAACGAGCTCGGAGCCATGGAGGCTCCCACTGGTGCTGTGCACCCCGAAGCTGTTGCTATTCCATATGTTCCTTACGGCCATCAAGGCTTTAACGGGGTTTCTACCCTTGAGAACTTCGCGCTTTCCGGTGTCGGCGATACCGTTCAACCTCATGGTCTGCCCGAGGTTGATCATCGTCTCGATACGAATCCTTTCGTTATTGCGGGCGAGTCAGTGCCGGATCAGCCTGGCCAGCTGCAGCTCACCAACGTCTTAGTCGGGCAGGTTCCGCGCTTGGACCGTGGCTCATTCGTTGCCGAGTTCGTACGCTCTCAGCAAGAACTCCATATGAGAAAATGCGTCTTCAAGCTTCCCGCCCAAGAACGAATTCGATAACGGTGCTGTAGCAGCTCTTATCAAATGGTACACCGCGGATACCGAAACTCTCTCCAAGTTCGAGGATGATTAGGCGTTTGACAATCATAACCCTTTTGCCGGCTAGGGTGCCCATTATTGCTGATGGCCCCCCTTTTGCCTTTCGTTTTTCTTTTCCTTTTTCCCCCCCTCTTAGCTTGCCTTATCTGTTATCACACTTCTTTTGTGTCTGTTGATAGTAATTTGGTGTGCTCCATTTGCTGTTTACTGTGCCCTATTCCCTTTGCTATTGTGTCTGTTTAGAGTGTCTTTTATTTTATTTTTGTCTGCCCCTTTTGATAGAAGGCTAATGGGTTGGTGTTTATCAGATGATGTATGTCTCTGGCGAGACTGCAGAACCATCGGTTGAGACGACCAGTATTATCGAGGATATCGTTCGCCAGCAGGTTGTGGAACTGGTAAGTTTCGCACCCATTCAGTGCCTTTTTTTCTCTTCTGCTGGTAGCTGTCTGGCACTTGATTTCTGACGTGTAGGGGAATCCCCCAAGCTATTTAGCTTCGCAACTGCACCGAGATGGCAGCCAGACGTGGCTCTCGGTCGATCACGATCAACGATCTCATCTTCCAGATCCGCCACGACCAGGCCAAAGTCTCTCGACTGCGGACCTTCCTTTCGTGGAAAGATGTGCGCAAGAACGTCAAGGACTCCGACGACAAAGGAGGCGGCGACGATCTAGTTGCGGCCGAGGACCCCGGCGGCGGCGTTGTCCCCGGCGGCCCGGTTGACGAAACGGCCAAGAAGAACAAGAAGGCCAAGGTCGGTCTGCCGTGGGAGCCGGCCTCGTTCTACAGCGTCGAGGTTCCGGAGCGCGAGGACGAAGAAGATGAGGAGGAGGAGGAGATGAACCACATCACGCTGCAGCGTCTCCGCAAGGCGGACGAGCGCACCAAGGCCATGACGCGGGAGGAGTACGTGACGTGGTCGGAGTACCGCCAGGCGTCGTTCACGTACCGCAAGGGCAAGCGCTTCCGCGAGTGGGCCGGCTTCGGCATCGTCACGGACAGCAAGCCGTCGGATGACATTGTCGATATTCTCGGCTTCCTCACCTTCGAGATGGTGCAGACGCTCACGGAGACGGCGCTCAAGGTCAAGGAGCAGGAGGACCTGCTGAAGGCGCAGAGCGGCGGGGATAACGCCGGGACAAAGAAGCGGAAGCTTGCGCCGGCGGGCCTGTTCGATCCGGCTGACGAGGGCAAGACGCCGATCGAGCCGCGCCATGTCCAGGAAGCCTTCCGGCGGCTTCAGCAGCGGCCGAAGAAGACCCGCGCTATGCTTAACGGGTCTCGGCAGACCCAGCGCGGGCCGCTGCACATTGTAAGTGTTCCTCCATTTGGCATGTTCTGTTTTTCCTTTCCGACACTCTCTATGGTCACTAATCTTCTTCTCCTCTTCTTTCCTCGGTACAGTTCTAAGCCACTTCTCGCTTCTTAGAGCAGAGCTTCCCCCGCCTATTCTTCGAGTTTAGCATCTGCTGTCCACTTATTTCTCTTTAGTCAGGTTGGATTGGCTGGGATACGTTACATACGTATATACTCTGGCGTTTGGGAGAATCATGTCTTTGCGTGAATGATAATTGCAAGTTTGATGAATTGAAATCCCTTTGATTGTTGATCTATACATGTGTGACTCAAATGTTTCTTCTCGTGTATGCATGCAACTCAGGGGTAATTCACATTGATCGTAACTATTCGTAATAGCCTAACTATATAGACTCCCAGCCCTCAAAGCCAGCATTCCTCCAGCCCCAGGCCACGATATAATGCGCAGCCAGCAGATTCCACTCCTCAACCTCATCCAGACCCTCCAGCGCGTCCACGCGCTCCTTCTCGTCCGTCGACACCCAGCGGTCCCAGATCTGGTCGACGGCGAGCGACGTGGCGCTGGCGAACCCGGCGGCACGTAGCCGGGCCTCCTGGTCGGTCGGCAGCGGGAACACGGTGAGTGTGGGCATGCGGATACGGCGGGCAGCCAGGTTGGACACCATCATCTGGCCGAAGGGGTCCGCGGGGCGGATGGGCTCGTACAGCACGAGGCCGAGGGCGGGGATGCGGTCGGCGAACCATGAGACCACGGCGGCGGCTTCGGCGGGGTCGAGGTAGCAGAGGCAGCACTCGGAGACTAGGAGGGTGGGGACGTCGGTGCGGAGGCCGGGGAAGTTGATCTCCTCTGCGGTGGTGGTGGTGGTCGTGGTGCTGGGGGACGTCAGTGAAGGTGGCGGTGCGAACGGAGGAGGCGGGGGTGGTGCAGATGTCGTAGACTGCTGTGCAGTGGTTGAATTCGGAGTGGATGAAGTCGGGCGCGAGAAGTCACGCAAGTCCCGGCCGTGGAAGAAGTACTCAGATCCCGCGGGAGCCAACGGCAGCGAGCCGCTGCGCCAGCTGTTTGACGCACCGCTCCCCGCCTGTGGGACCGGGGGGCCGAGGACGCGGTTCAGAGCCGGTATCGACCGCACGGCCCCCATCTTCTTCAGAGCGGTAGCGGGGAAGTCGATCTCGTGGAAGATCAACGGGGTCTGCAGTGGGGCCGGCTGGGTGGTGGCCGCCGCCGCCGGGCCGGCGAAGAGCCGGAGCGCGCGGGTGTCGGTGCCGGCGCCGAGACTGACGATTTGCTTGGGCCGGGTTGCGTCAGACCCCGCGGAAGGTGTCAGGAACGCCGAGATCAGCTTGTCGAGAGCTATTGTTCTTGTGTATGTTCCTATATATCAAGGTGTTAGGATGGAGAAGGTGGCTTATAGCTCCGGTCCCGGCATCGGAGGTGCTCCGGGAGGGAAGGAGCGTTTGTCGGGGGGTGTTGCCGTTTTAGAGATGAGACGGGCCATGTAAACCAGCCAGTAGTGAGCCGCCTTATACAGGAACTGGACCGTGAAATCCAACGGATACATACCTCTATTGATAATGGGCAGTCTGCGTGTGGCCCCAGCGGGACCGGGTCCAGCGGTAGTGGCGAAGTACACGGCGTACGGATCATCCAAGTAGCCGAGATCGACGGCGCTGAGGCGCGACACGGCCGCATCAGTGTCGGTGGCCTGGATAACGGCGTCCTGTGAGGTGGAGGTCGGCGGCGGTGCATGCATGCCCGGAGGTGGCCGGCTGGGGTCCGGGGCGCCGTCGTGGCCGCTGCCGCCGCCGCGCCGGCGTCGAAAGCCCGCGCCCCCGCGGCGAGACCCGTCTCGCAGGGAGAGCAGGTTGGGGATGGACGGAGCGGACATTGAGCTGATTTTTTTCAAATGCTGGCTGTCTAAGAAAAAGGAAAGAAATACAACTGGGAAAGCGATGTACACACTTTTAGGGTTACTTCGGAGAAAGCTTGGAGGGGACTTTTTTTTTTCTCGGTCGTTGATCGTTGATAGCGAAACCAAGACAGGATCAGCAGATGCTGTCTTCGGGGGAATGATAGTAGAGGAAGGGGTTTTTTTAATTTTTCCAGTTTTTTAATTCTTAATTTTTTAATTTTTTTTTTATACATGCTTGGGAGGTGGGTACTTTTGGTGGGGTACAAATCCAACAAACCCAAGTTAGATATAAAGTAACAAAACCTACAGGGATGGTGGCAGCAGGAGAAAATGACTTCTTTAGTGTGATGGGCGCTGGAAGCTCTGGTGAACATGTGGCTTTTACTTTAGTGGCTCTAGGCATCTCTGGACCGAAGGGATTAGGCGGTGGAAGATAGGGCTTACGGTGTCTAGCGGGCGGAACTTTAGGCGGCGGGCCCGTAGAAATTAGAACACAAGCAAGCAAGCGCCAACCGCTTTTCGGCGGTACAGCGGGTATCGTCGTCTATCGGGAGAGAAGCCCCAGTCCATGTCTTTGAGGAGAAGATATGAATTTTCATGCATATTCCTCACAGCAAACGACGGGGAAGCGGTTAATATTACCGGGGATCTGTTTGGCCAGTGGTGTCGTTCTTGGGTCATTCCCATATTAAAATTTCAGTTTCTGTATATGTACCCCGCATCATGGTGGCAATGCCCACGGTCTCAAAGGAAAAAAAGGAAGAAAAAAAAAGTTAAAAGTAAAACAAAAATAAAAATAAAGAACAAAAAACCGAGAGAGAGATAAAATGCCGGGCTTGCTATGGTTCAGCACTGATTCGATGCAGTTGCTTATGTCGGACGTGGTAGCATTAGACCCCGCCCCGTGTGGGAAGAAAAAAGACATGGACGGTTCCCCGGATTTGCAGATCCGCGGAATACAAACGCGCGGTAGCCGGAAGAAGAAGCAGAAGACGAAAGAGCAGAAAACAGTGGAGGATGTCATTCTCCCCCGGGCAGCCTCGCCTAAGGCAGGCTCGCTGGCCGGCCGGGTTCTGGAGCCACTCTGTCTAGCAAACACGGCACGGATAGCCATAATAGGAAACTCTCGCAGACATTACTAGGCTTTGGCTTCGGCTTCGGCTCCGGCTCTGGCGTCGTTCTTGCCTCGTTCTCTCTCGTGTCCCGAGCGGGTGTGCCGCACTCGGCGTTCTTCCGCCTGCCTTCCTTCCCTCTCCCATCCCGTCTTCCCAAAACTGCGGCAAGCCATCAAAGCTCAAGTCGCAATGCCAATGCCAAAAACACCTGAAAAAGAGACACATGGCCCCATGTCGGCCGGTGTGTGGCTGGCTAGAAAGATACAGTACAATGCTACCACTCGCTCCGATTTTCGTTGAGGGTTTTGTGAGCGGTCACACTATTTTGGGGGGATGGGGGGGTGGTTCTTATCAGATCTCACAACCGGCTGGTGGTTTGTCTTGTGATAATGGACGAACTGGTTCGTGGCCCAACATGAACCCCTATTCGCCATTCGCTACCTAACCCGTCCCCCCGTAATCTGATTGTACTGTACACGTATATCTTGTCGCCCCCATCTGGGCTGAAGCATATATTTACCGATTGAGTAAGGTGTGCTGGCTGGTGTTGGGGTGACAGTGCTTGGCCAATCCAGCCAAGTGTGCTTGCTTGCCTGTTGGAACTAGGCCTGAAAAAGGATCACCAACAGCTTTCTTTTCCCGTGAGAGATGAATGGTAGCCGCGGCTGCGTCTCTTCGCCTGTGTTTGGTTATTTTTTTGGTTTGGGTTTTTCCTTCTGACAGCGCGGGAAAAGAAGCGCTGGGCTGAATTATCAACTTATCGTGGTGGCCAACCCAACGTATCGTCAGCCTCGAACCTATGTAAAATACAGTAAGTATACATACACTACATCCGTGTGGGTAAATCTACTCACCCCGACTGATAAGACTGATAATCATCTCCAAAGATAATCAATGCCCCAAAAGGATCTCCAGCGAATTGGCGTCGCGCATTATGCCATCGCCGGTAGGGATGGCTGCATGACTCAGCGGGCCTGTTCCGGACAGGGTCGAGGACGGGCACTTTGGGCCAATCAGGCCGGTGGAATTATAATCAAGACAACGACAGTCCAGGGGTTTCCCCAGTTGGGAAGACTTTTTTCCTGTGTTTGCTTGCTAAAAGGATACGACGGAGGGGGGGGTCAATCACTCTTATTGTCTTTGGCTAGGCCCTCCTATTATTCCCAGTCCGCATCTCTCTTCTCGCTACAGCACTGTAACCCTGTATCGGGCCCCTATATCTCCATGGTCGGTCGCTGTCATTCCGTAAGAGCAAGTGCTTACACCAAACGCCTCTTTACTGGCCCCTGCCTTTCTTATCTGCTCCCAGGAGGTAGCATTTGCACCAATACAACGTCTTCTCCTTCGTAACGACACGAAGTCACCGCTACTATTATCAACCAAAGACCACTCAACGATCCGGGCTTGCTGCTGGGAATAACAAGCCCTGCATTTTGCGCCCGGTGAGTCCACGTATGCTGCTGCTGCTGGTGCTAATGCTGTATCAGTGTGTGGTGTGTGTGTGTGTGTGTTCCGGTAACGGTACGCAAAGCAGCCAGCAGGAAAATTTCAGCGACCTCAAACGGGGCTTTGTTGGCTAATACATCGAATTATTTTTCTCTCTTCTCCACGATTCCTGGCATCCCTTAATTTTGGCACAGATTGCGAGCTGTTCCTTTTTTTCTTTTTGTCTTATGTGTGTATCCGGTCTTGCCAGTTTGGAACTCTTTGCCCTAACCACCTAAAAAGAAGGCAGGCACTGCTCGAGACAGAAGGTGCAGTCGTCATTATCGGGGTTGCTGTATGCACATATTGTCGTATCGCGGTGTATCGTTATATCGAGGCGGCCAAACTCTTATTGCCTAGGGCCGCCTGCTTTTTTTATTTTCCTCTTCCTCGTTTTTGGCCCGTTTCGTTTCTGTCAGCCTTTTATCAACCATTTTTTCCCTTCCCCTTTACCTTGACTTTCTTTTCCTTCTTCATCCTTCATCTCCTAATATCCGCCCCGTCTCCGACTCTTCCATCTTCCTTTGTTCTTCTTCTCATTCTTCGTCCGTCGGATTTGTCATTGGCATTTCGTTCTTCTTCAGTCTTGTTGGGTGAATCTCCTCGTTCTCGGACACGGCTGTGCCCCCCCAATATCAGCATCAGGTCTCTCTCTCCTATATATGCCACTCTTCTGTGCCGTAGTCGAATTGGCCCAGTTCAAGTCTCTCGGGGATGCCTCTCACCAAAACTGGCTGACCTTCACCCACCTTCTTCTCCTCCTCTTCCTTCTCTCACTCTTCCTTCTCTCACTCTTCCTCTCTCTCCAGTCTTTGTTTCTGTCAGCGTTTCAGTCAGTCAGCAACTCTCGATACTGCATCTGTCACCGTCTGATGGTCACCCGCCAATCCAGCCAGCCAACCAGACAAAGAAGCCTCCACACTGCCGCTACTACGCCTTCTGAACCTCCCCCCAACTGGGACACACATAACCGGAATCCCACCACCGCTAGAACTGGTGCATACACCACTAAACCTTCAGCCACTAGTAGCCCCAAGCCTGGGCAAGATCCACTCGCTCACTCTTTCTCACGCTCTCTTACCACCGTGTCCATGCATCCTCAATATCTCCAATAGCGAATCCATCTTCCCCTGGGCCCGTGTCACTCGATTTCCTCTTTTTATCTATCTGATCTTTTGGGGCCTTCGGATCCATTCATTCACTCGTTCTCTCAATCACCACCGTCCTTCTCACATCTTGTCAGCCTGCCTGCTTTTTCTTCCTCTTCTCTCTTCGCCACCACAACGCAATTATCCTCTGATCGGGTCTCGTGTCTTGACGTGCTTCTTTTGATCTCCTAAAGCAAAACGGGTTTTAAAAATAAACCCGGGACCACCGTCCGTTATCTCCTTGTCATCGCAATATCCGTTTGATCAGTCGCCTCCCCCATTCGATTCTCTTCCATTTCGCTTGGGCCGACCTAGTCTTGTACTACCTGCACTTCACCTCCCCTCCAAACTCTCCCAGCACCAGCACACGCCTGAACAAGTTTATTGGCATCACACAAGCACTGTTCCATATCCGCTTGTTGTTTCGACCATTTGTCCAACCTTTCTCTTCATCTGTTCGCTGTTCCCCCTTGTCCGGCCTATTCTTGTCCATTTTATTTTATTTTTGCCCTGTCTGGCCTTCTCCGACAGGCGAAGAGTTGATGCGTTGACCTCGCTTTCCCAAGTGGTTAGGTCGGTCCTAATACGTACACCACCCCATTCTGTTCCAGGTCTGCCTTAACCCGCCTATTCCTTTCTGGCTTGATCATCCGATAATCCACCAAGTACCAGCATGCTTTGCATTACACTTAAATCTTCCTCCTTTTGAACATATCCCCCCTCCTGCCTTCTTTGTCGCAGTCACCACGGAGTGTCCCCCGTCGACTCTTTTCTCCAATCTTTGTCTGCTGGCGTCACTCTAGCGAATCCCACCCAACCCTTGCAACTATCTCTCCCTCTCGCCAAAACCAGAAATCTCGTGCGGATGGCAATGTCAGAATCCGAAACTCACCCCACGGCGGCGGCGAGAAAGCCGCTGCCTGTCTTGCCCTCCAATGGCCGCACCGCTCTTCCATCTCGTCCTCTGGCCGCCGTCAAGCCGGACCCGTCGCCCACCTCATCTCCCGCCTTCATCCCCGCCCCTGCCCCCGAACGCCGTCGGTTACCGGCCCTAGACGACGACGATGATGACGATGACGATGACGACGATACCATGAAGGCCTCTTCGCAAGCCCGCCGGACCGTTCCGAAAAACTCGCAGAGCCCCGCCTCCGAACGAAGCCCTCCCAGCTCGCGAAAGCCCGTCTCCAAGTCTTCGGCCTCTCCTGCCAGTCAGGTCGGCCAAGTGTGCAGGTAAGTTCACGTGTGTGTACTGGCGTGTGTTGGTTTTCATTTGGTGCTCAATGTTGTTCGTTCTCTTCCTGTTTCTGTTTCTGGATGCTTTTTACTATGAGTGGCCTCGTAAGACACTCGCTTGTCCATGGCCTCCGTGAAATCGAAGTGACGGGTGCCAACCGAGTCTCAAGAGAACGAAAAACTTCAGCTGAATCGAGGCCAATCATGTCTGTGGTCAAACCAGCAGAGGCCCAAAATCTTCTCACTTGGCTCAGCCGCAATTGAAATACACCCTTTCTTTTGTAACTGGTCGTCTAATGCGTCTCCTATTCTAGTAACTGCGGAACCACGAGGACACCACTATGGCGAAGATCGCCTCAAGGCGCTACGATATGCAACGCTTGTGGACTGTATCTGAAGGCTCGAAATACCTCGCGTCCAACAAAGCTCAAGAAACCGCCCACTGTGGTTTCGGTCGATTCTTCAGTTTCTATCCCCCCCGCGCCTACGCCCGCTTCTTCGTCCACCTGCAAGTCTGCCTCGAGTGTCCCTGGTGCCACCTACGTCTCTGCCGATCAGACCCCAACCGGCAGCTGCCCTGGTGGGGGTCGCTGCAACGGAACCGGTGGCGCCGAGGGATGCAGCGGATGTCCGGCATACAACAATCGCATGTCGAAAAGTGCGAGTCTCAACGTCCTCCGCAGTCAGTCTGGTGATTCCAAGTCCAAAGACTCCCCTGCCAGTGACGGTCCCACGCCTGTCGATGTTGCCGCCATGGAGAACCAAGGCCAAAATTCCACCGTCGTCATTGCTTGTCAAAACTGCAACACCACAATCACCCCTTTGTGGCGGCGAGACGAAAGTGGTCATACTATCTGTAACGCCTGTGGTATGTTTTATTTTGATCCCTGCACGTTCTCTCGCGAAACGTGTCGTGCAGTGTGTAACACAGTAACAGCCCCCAAACAACTAACAGTACTTTCTCTTTTTTTTTCTCTTCGTGTAGGTCTCTACTACAAGTTGCACGGGTCTCATCGCCCTGTGACCATGAAGAAGCCCATCATCAAGCGCCGGAAGAGAGTAATCCCCGCCAGTCAAGATTCTGATCCGGAGGGCACCGAGGCTGGAACTCCAGCTCTTAGTCCCGAGACGACCCCCGAGCGTGGTACCTTCAACAACGATGGCTCAGTCAATCTTGGCCTCAAGCGACGACAACAGCTGCAGCAACTCGAGCTGGAGCGGTCTGGACAGCCGCTCGCCTCCCACCCCATGCCGGTTGAGCCAGACATTGACATGCGCAACTCTCCTCACGCACCTCCTCCGCAATCCTCCGATCCTGCCGCGTATCACCAACACGCCAGCCGGCTTCGCGATGCCGGAGTGTTTCTGACCGAGGACAACCGACTGGCTTCTCTGGCCGCGCTGGCAACCATTGAGGAACGCCAAGCGTCAACCTCGCCCCGCTCATTTTTCTCCCCTTCGCGCAAGCGGTCCTTTTCTGCCACTGAGCCGGAGACAAACCCCGCAGAAAACGGCGGCCACGAAACTGCGAAGCGTATTTCGTCCATCATTTCAATTTTGAATCCCACGGACGACGATAGCGACCCTCCCCAACAAATGCACCGGTACACCAACGGCCGAGCGGACAGCCGGTCACCCGCCGCCAGTGCCATGCACATGCGACCGAGCCCCGGCCCGTCGACGATGTCTTCCTATGGGGCGCCGCCGTCTGATTATGGCAACGACAGAGACGTTAGTATGGAACGGGATCCGTCCCGCTTTGAGCGTCGTGCAGCCCTTCAGGAGGAAGCCCGGCGGATGCGCCAGATGCTGGCTGAAAAGGAACGTCAGCTTGCAGAACTTGGTCACGATTAAAAAACACAAAATGCCGACCCGGCCATGGAATAATCATTATGATGGTCTAGATACGAGATTTCTTTCTTTGACACTATCCCTCACGGGACAAATGGTGTTCTTCCTCTTTTTTTCAGTGCTTCTGCTTTCAAATTTGACATGATGCGAAAGTTCTTCTTTTTCAAGGGGGGGTCAATACCTTTACGGTTTTCTATGCTTTTACGGAGTCACAAAAACTTGGATGTTGTGTTCCTCTGATTTCCCGGGTCCGGTGCTATAAGTCTGATTTTTGAACTTGTTCCTCCTCTTCTTCTTCCAGGGCAGGAATCCTTTTTTCATCGTCAACGTCAACGGTGTTTCCTATTCCTCTTCTCTTTTTTTTTCCCCCTCTTGTTACGCGGAGTTTCGAAGTGTTCCGGAGTTGTCTTACTGATACGCACGCTACGTTCAAGTTTGGTGCTGTGGGGTGTTCTTTTTTTTTCACTGTCGTTTTCTTTTTCCTTGGAAAGGGGGAGGAATGCACATGATTCTGGATGGGGTGTTCTTTTCGAGTATCTCCTTTTCTCTTTACGGTTCTAATAAGCTTCTGTACCTATCTCTGTCTGTATCCTATTCTTCTTCCTCAAAAAGTGGAATCTGGCAGGACAAAATTCAGGGGGGTTTGGTGGTACTTCTTTTCACTTCATTTATGTGCATCATGACATGTTGAGCTGTGAAGCAGCAAGATGTTCTCGTGCTTCGTATATCGCACAAAAGTCGCGTCCTGCTCTCCCGAATCCAGAAAAATTAGAGGCAGTCGGAAAAGGGGAGAGTTAGAGATAAAGAAAGAGAAGGGGAGAAGGGGAAGGGGGAAAATGGATCCTCGCTTGGGGAATGCAACGTCAACATCCAGACGCTGTAATATGGCCCATGACGATATCGGCAGGCTGGTTGACCCGCAAAGCTTACGAGTTCCCAGCGGATCCATCCAGGCAACCTTTTAAGGGACAGAAAGAAACACCCACAATACGACAGCCCACAGCTAGTAGAGATCAACGCAGGCAGACAAACAGCAACAAGGGATTCCAATTCGTACACGTTCTAAATAGAAAGAAAAAAAAGGAGGAAACCAGAAAACCGGTCTGCGACGACGAGACATTACACACGAGACACGAGAACCCCGATAAAACACACAGAGAAAGAGAAGGAGAAGATACACAAAAACCCCCCACGAGATCAAACGGAGTCGGTGCTGGTCATGGCAGGCAGGAATCCAAAAACTAGCCAGCACAACTCCGAGGAGTGTGTGTCTCCCGACAACAGAGGTCAGGAAACAAAGAGAGGGAGAGTTTGAGAGAGGGTGAAGACGACGGAACGGCGAAGAGGAAAAGATTGGTGAGGGATGGATAGATGCCGTTCCACGGGCCGGGGGATCCGAACGCGCGCGTTGCTTACACGCCCTCGGCGCCCCAGCCGGCATCGGCCTCGCGCATGCTGGGCGGCGCCTCGATGGACGGGACGAACTCGAGGGCGATGTAGGCGACGCCGACCAGGCCGACCAGGCCGCCGGCGATGAACCAGAAGGTGTTTCCGCCGACCATCAGTGTGGCCAGGAAGACGTAGACTGTGGGTGTTGTGTCGCGCGTGCTTATTAGTTTGTGTGGTGCTGAGGGTTGAGTGGTTGAGGGGGTGAGGATGGACTTACACGCTCCACGGCCGACGAAGGAGAACATGAACGAGGCATACTTCGTCGCTTGAGGGGGGATCTGGAACTCTAGATACGGGGGGGAAGGGGATTGTTAGTTTCTGCGCGCGGGTTACACGGCGGCGCAATCTACCCACACAAGAAGACTTGCGGTTTTGGGGGGAGGGTGCGCGTACCAAGCAGCGCAATGGCAGCGCCAAAGGCCAGGATATATAGGCTGAGGATGATTCTAGCAGTTGGGAAAATTTCCAGTCAGTTCGTCATTCGATATAGGATGGTTCCCGTGTCTGGCGCGTTGAGGGACACTTCGCGAATCTGGCTGGCGTGTGCTTCCTCTCCCGGTGCTCGAAGGGGTTATGTATTGTTCGCAGAAGTCCATCAGGTGAAGAATCCCGTGTAGAAGCCGTCGCGGGGGATCTCAGAGCGCGGGGATCTTAGGAAACGGTCGCGAGATGCTCGGGGAGAAGCTGGTTTGGATGCGCATTGATCGCGGTGGTGAATAGGAGGGTTCCAGTGTATTTACCTGTGCCTAAAAAGGGGGGAAACAAAGCATCGCAAGTTAGTCTCCAAAGCACGCATTTAGATAAACGAAGCTTCAGAAGAGCTCCAGAAGCGTAGGAGATACATGTAGTCGGCCGGTCCAGATGGAACGTCGGTGGTTTTCCCAGATTCCACTGCTATACCCAAAGGTCCCCAACACGGCGAAGCTACACACACACACACACAAAGGGAGATGGAACTAAGATACGTACCATGAGAACTGGACAAACTCGGCAATAGCATCGACAGCGACAATCACAGCGACCGCGAGGTTCGCGAAACGGCTAGAAGTTAGGGAATTGCACCTGTTAGATAAAAAGCGGTTGCGATGGGCGGGCGCAGCATGGTGGTTCTGGGGAGCAAATAGGGGGCGCTCGAAGCTTGACAACCACAACAACAACAACAACAACAAAGACTACTCACAAGCCGTCGGTGATCTCCATGGTGGGCGAGTAAGGTGAGGAGGAAGAAGAAATGAGCGGCGAGATGGAAAAAAAGGCGTTTGAGAGAAGCAGAACTTGGCGATGAAGATGGAAAGGTTGACGAGAGAACGGAAGATGGATGGAGAAGAATTAAGATTCGGTGATGACGACGGAGTACGTAAGTTACAAGTATATTTTTCTCTCTCCTTTTTAGGTGGTCTGCAGGTTAGGGTTGGAGCTGGTCACCCTAGTCTAACCCTAGCCATGTCTGTACGTGCAAGCGAGCGCATCACGGCTTGGATCACCCACCGGCTTCACTTCCAGCGTCCTGCTTCGGTCGGCTAGTCACCTCAAGGAGGCTGTTTGCTCTTTTCATTCCTCTTCGGTGATCGTTGTCTTGACGGCATAATCATGGCACCTCTCCCCTCATTCACGGCATTTGGCATCACGTGACTCGTTCAACCTTAACCCGAAGCGCAGACCTGGCATCCCGAGTTTTTTTTCGCTCTGATCGTCGTTTGCACCGGACAAGATCATCACTTCCGCCATAAATTTGTGTCGACTTCTTCTCTGGACATTCTCTTCTTCATCTCTTTATAAATCTGACTCTGTATGAGAAACCCATAATTCCACCATGTCCTTGATTTCCTCAATCCTTACTCCCTCCATCAAGCTCTAAGCCCAGCTCTTTGGTTAACCTCACACAGCTCCAGATCCGCGTTTGCACAGCTATAAAGCAATCTCCAATGGAGGCTCTGGCAGCTTCAGCAAGTCGCCAGCATGCGCAAAGAGTTGCGAACCCCCGGAGACTCAGTCAATGCCGGCTGCAATGGCGGTGGACTCTCGCTGCCCAGTATGTGGCGTCGGCGTCTCGATTCAAGCGCCCGGCTCACATCCGCTGGGCGTCGTCTTCGGCTGCGGGCAGTCACGGTATGCGCAATGTCCGGAACATCGGTATCATTGCACATGTCGACGCTGTATGTATCTCTTAGTGTCTATTCTCGAAAAGCTCGCTCACTGACCGTTCTATCAGGGCAAAACTACCACCACGGAGAGAATGTTGTTCTGCAGTGGCATGACCCACCGAGTAGGCAGTACGTAGCTGTATTCTTATCTGTCTGTAACCTACATCTATCTAACATCCATCCTAGGAGTCGATGAGGGCAGCACCGTGACGGATTTCCTCGAGCTGGAGCGCCAAAAAGGCATCACCATCCAATCCGCCGCCATCACCTTCCAGTGGCCCACCCCCGAAGCCTGTGCCGCCACGGGCCGGGACCCCACCACCATCAACCTGATAGACACCCCGGGGCACCAGGACTTCCGGTTCGAGGTGGACCGGTGTCTCCCGGTTCTCGACGGCGCCATCTGCATCATCGACGGCGTGGAGGGCGTCGAAGCCCACACTGAGCGGGTCTGGGCCGGGGCCCAGGAACACCGCATCCCGCGCATTGTGTTCGTGAACAAACTTGACCGCGACGGCGCGTCGATGCGCCGCTCCATTCTCGACATGGCCACGCGTCTCGGGGGAATGCCCCTGGTGTGCCAGGTCCCGTGGTTCGTGCGTGAAGAGCTGGTTGGCGTGGTCGATGTCGCCGACCGCCGCGTGTACACTTGGTCTCTGGGTCGTGATGGATCGCGCGCCAGCTTCTCGGTTGTCCCGCTTGACGCGTCTGTGCATCCGGAGGCTCTGGTGGCGGAAGTCGAACGGGCGAGGGAGAACATGATCAGCACTCTGGCCGATCGGGACGAGGAGATTCTGGAAAAGTTCGTTGATGACTCGGCTGAAATTGATGCTGCCATGATCAAAGCGGCGATTCGGCGCTTAATCCACCCCGGAGACGGCAGCTTGATTCCCATCTTCGCCGGAGCCAGTCTGCGACATGTTGGTGTCGAGCCTCTGCTAGATGCCGTCGTCGATTATCTCCCCAGTCCCGATGAACGGCCGTCGGTCTCCGTGCGGAACCTGGATACCACTACAAACCTTGATGCCATCATGCATGGAGACGGGTCCAAATCTGGCCGTCACCATGGCCACCAACATCACCACAACGCCGTTGCTACGATTGCCTCTGTATTTAAGGTCTTCAACCACCCCAAGGAAGGCCTCCTCAGCTTCGTCCGGGTGTACCACGGCACCCTACACAAAAATACCTCCCCGTGGAACACGAACCTGCAGTCTGTCGAACGGCCGCTTGGATTAGTGCAGATCTCCGCGTCGAAAACCGAGACCATCGACCATATCCCCGCCGGCCACATCGGAGCATTGCGCGGGCTGAAACAGTCGCGAACCGGCGACACCCTCCTTGCCATGGTGTCAAACCGCACGGTGCCGGCCAGTCTACGCCACATCCAAATCCGGCCGCCTGAAATCCCCCCCGCGGTGGCGTTCCTAGCCATCGAGCCCTATGGCCGTGTAGCTGCGAACGAACTGCAAGAAGCCCTGTCCAACGCTTCCCGAGAAGACCCCAGTCTGCGGTGGACCCGCGATGAGGGCACGGACCAGTTTGTTTTGCAGGGCATGGGCAAGCTGCACCTCGATATCGCCGTGCACGACCTGAAACAACGCTACCGCGCTCAGGCCATGTTCGGAGAGGTGACGGTTGACTACAAGGAGACGGTGGACGGCCCCGAGACTATGGAAAACGTCACGTTTGACAAGATTGTTGCTGGTAAGCCGGGTAGTGTTACCTGCAGCGTGACCGTTCGGCCGCTTGAAGACGGTGAATCCACCGCCACTGCCATGGCTGACGGCAATGTGTACAATATCTCTATTGAGTCGGTATCCGGCCTTCCTCTGTGGACCTCTTCCGAAAGCGCCAAAGGCAGCAGCGGCACAGGGGGTTCGTCCGGCAGCGACGAATTCAACGCGCTGGAGGCTGTCGCCAAAGAAATGATACGTGCTACAACCTACGGAGCCATGGCCGCCATGGCGCGGGGTCCGCGACGCGGGGCCCCTGTTCACGGCTGCGTCGTCGATCTCACCGTTACCGATGGCAACGTTCGCAAGGCCACGGCCGGCCACTTCGGGGGCGCGGCGCGCAAAGCTGTGCTGGAGACGCTGCAACGCGCCCACCGCGACCGCAGCGCCGTCAGCCTCCTGGAGCCCATCATGCGCGTGCGCATCACCTGCCCGCAGTCCACAGCCGGAACGGTGCAGCATGACATCACCGCCGGTGCCGGTGGCCATGTGCTGGAAGTGCGCGACGTGACCGACGCAGCAGCCGCAGCATCCGCGGCTCTGGACCCGGCTGGCGGCGCGGCAGCGGTGGGACCCGGCGGCGGGGGCGGCCCGGTCGACGTCAGCACGATCTACACGCCGCCCGACGTGTACGAAACCATCACGACGCTGCGGGCCAAGTCGACGGTGCGGCGGGTGGAGATCTCGGCGCTGGTGCCGTACAAGGAGATGATTGACTACGACAGCCACCTGCGGAGCGTGACGGGCGGACGGCACTCGATGACGATGGAGTTTGCGGAGCTGGCGCGGGTTACCGGCGCGCGGGAGCGCAATCTGTAAAAACGACACAGGCCCCCCAAGTGTGGCGCATTGCTTGTATATTCAATGTATTATTATCATTCCTCTTTGTTTCCTTTTCTTTGTTCTTGGTTCCGTCTGCGCTGTAGGAGCAGTTCCTCATATGCAGGCGAATCCTCTGCCAATCACGCGATACCACGTCCCGAATATTTAATTTTTTAACCCCGAAATCTGTCGGCGCCTATAGATCCTGTCATATAGATCCAAAAATAGCCCGAGCCGGCCTTTTCACTGTGCTGTATTTTTTGGGGTTCTCTTCTCCGATTTTGGATTTTTGGTGGTTAAAAAAAAAAAAAAAAGAGTTTTCCGTGTTTCCATCTCCGAACACCATGTCGAGGTGCGGATCGGAGATACCACCGCCAAGATACAATGTCAGTCACGTAGACGTTGAACAGCAGGAAAATGACCCAAAAATATTTGGGATTGAAATGCTGGAGCAAGGCGTTCCAAGCAAATGAGAAGTGAAGAAACAAATCAAGCGCAGAAATGAAAAACAAAAAATAAAAAATAAAATAAAAATAAAAATAAACATAAAAATGAAACTATCACCAACTCCATGACCCGATACCCAGTGTGCAAAACCCCTCCTGAAGCATGAGAAAAGCGCAAAACAAGAAACTCCGACCCCTAAGCCCCTCAAAAATGAAAAGAAAATCTAAAATGGTCTATATAAAAAACTCCCCTCCCGGTCCGGCATGAACATGATGGTTTTTGGTGACAATGAGAGAAGAGAAGGAAAGCGGTGGTCAGAGATATTGTGTAGAGGAGACCGTTTAAGCCTTGGGCTTGCAGTTCTCCATGCAGGTCAGAACGCCCTGGACCAGGCTGGGAGGGATCTTGCCGCGGATAGCCTCGACCTGCTCGCCGGAGAAGACGCCGCCGAAGGTATCGATGATGGCGCTCTTGTCGCCGACGAAGACCTCGTCGACGACCTGGCCGGTGCCGAAGTCCTCGTTGGAGAAGGAGGCGACGAAGACGGCGGGGTGGCACTCGGGGTTGAACTGGTGGTGCACGGAGCCCTGGTAGAAGGGGGTGACGTCCCACGGGCCGAGCGTGTTGCGGATGACGCGGCGCTTGCCGTCCTTGTCCAGCACGCCGTTCTCCGGCATCATCTCGGTCACCAGCGTGCCGGAGACCACAATCTGCAGCTCCGTCGACCGCGGGTGCACGTGGAACGTGTTGATGCCGCACGGCTTGACCACGCCCACCGCCATGCCGGCGTTGGCGCCGACCAGCGCCGGGAAGGTCTTGCGGTTGGCGGCCTTGAGCGCGCCGCCGCGGTCGGCCGGGATCTCGGGCTTCAGGTTGAACACGAAGTCGGCGTTGTTGGGCAGGAGGGAGAAGCGGTCGACAGCACTGCAGGGGGGGAGGGGGGGAAATGTGAGTAGGGTGTAACCGGGAAGAAAGAAAGAAGAAAGGAAAGAAGATCCTGGGGTTCTAGACGTACAGAGGCGCGAGCATCAGCTGCTGGACCAGGCTCAGGGTGGGAGCCGCGGCCGGAGGAGCCTCGGGGGTGGTGGGGGCCGGAGCGGCAACGGCCGAGGCGGCAAGAGCCAGGATGGCAACGGTGGCAGGGGCGAAGATCATGGTTGCGGTGGGTTGGGAGGGAGGAGAGGGTGATTAGATATTAAGAAGTGAGAAGAAGAAGAGGTGAGGGTGTAGTGTGAGGTGTGGTGTGAGATGTGAGATGTGAGAGTGGTATTAAAGAAGATAGTGAGAAGAGAGACTCGGATATAACAAGGAAGATTGAAGATAAGATGAAGATGGAAAGAAAGCTGAGGAAGATGAGGGTGGAGAGGAGGGAGAGAAAGGAGATGAAAAGCAGAATCCAAGCGGGAAGACACCGGCCATCTTTATACAGATTGCCAGGCAGAGGTCGGATGCAGGTCAGGTCAGAACAGGACAAGCGAAGAGCGGGTGTTGGAAGGATGCACACACACACACTCTCTCTCTCCCTCTCTCTCACACACACGCTCACGCTCACTCATGCACACACTCCCCCGTTCATTGTTCTCACCAAGCCACCCACACTTGTTTCGTCCGAAGGGATTCACTCTACGGTGTCAAGGTTGGGTGTGTGTGTATGTGGAGGTCCGTGGAGACCAGCCCAGGCAGGAAGAGCAGAAAAAGATGTGGCAGAGCGGTCCGGGTGCAACGGTGGGTGGACAAGGCCGGGTGGAGCAGGCCACTGGTTCTCTGCCCCTGTCTCTTCGGTGCTTATTCCCTACAGTGTGTACAGGACATGCAGTTTCCTGTGGTTGTGAGAAATAAGAACTGCCGCCCCGCCGGATTACCAGAGATCCGTGCAGGCTGTGCTGCTGGGTCGTTGATATTGGCGGATCGCCTATATTGGTGGTGTTTTAAGGCACGGGCGGAAGTGCAGGCTTGGCTCTTTTTTTTTTCTGGCTGTGGCTTTTGTGTTGCCGTTCCCCATATTAGAAACGCGTACCTAGGGTGTCTTATAGGGACAATCTCTCTCTCAACTTTGAGTATATAGTGGAGGATGGAGGGTTTGGGCGGGGGAGGGAAAGGCATTGCATGGGCTATGGTGCAACCACGTATTTCGACGTCTCCGGCTTGCATAGCGTGCGTGAGAACGTATAAGCAGGAATAAGCAAGGCAAAAAAAAAAAGGCGCAAGATATCCCCGGGAGGAGCCCAAAGTCTGGGTAGGATTTTGGCCGCCAATACACGTTGGCGAGAGGCGGCCCAAGTCTTCTTTTTTTTTTTTGTCTTTTTTTTACATTGCGGCCAGCACTCTCTTAGACGAGATGATCAGCAATGCAGAGACTACCCACGGTCTCTTCCCCAGGCCAACATACGGCGTCTGGCACAGGGATCGGAAATCCCAGGCAGGACTTGTTCTCTTGTGATAATCACGCGCTTCCGGCGATTCTCTCATTCCGGGGCAGTGCAGAAAAGGGTTTGGTCCGCCGTTCGATTGTCTTCTTCCCGAAGATATACACAAAGAACCAATGTTGGCCGTCGCGCAGAACAAAGGAACCGCTGGCGCAGATGGTGGGCCGCCAACGACATGCATGCCCGCTTCTCACGGATCGAAGGGGTGCCGTCCACGAATCTTGGAGGGATTTGATATATATAGATTGGACTGCATTCGGGGGAGCCACCCGCAGCCAGCGACATCAGTGGCAGATCACAGGAAAAGGAGATTATCAGAAAGTCACGGTGTGTTGCAGTACAGCAAAGAATCGAAACAAGCGACCTGCTGCTGAGGAAAGCGAAGGAAAATCTATTTTTATCCCACACCCAAGTTAAGCGCGTCCCTTCCTGATCTGTTTTTGGTCTTTTGTTCTGTGGGGCGTTCGACGCAAAAACCGTAAGCGCCACAAGAACATCGCTCTGGTGTTCGGATACAAATGGCCCCGAGCCTTCCTCAGCCACAAAACACCCGCCCTTCGACATTCCACAAGACCAAACAGAAGCTTTGGGGATTTGGGACGTTGTGGTGGTGGTGGTGGGAAGCACTCGGCGGTGCCAGAGTGTCCTGGTACGTACCCCGCCGCTCTTCTCTTGGACCAGCTCACAATGTCACGCTCGCAGGACAAAGAGAAGATGCTACTCAGTGGCCGGTGGTGGTGGGGTGTAGCGATGTCCACAGTTGGGTCGCAACTGAAGAGAAGGATCTGGCATCTGATACTTGACACAACCACAGCCTAGATGGTTTTCGCTTTCCGTGCATCTGGGCGCCCTAGATCTAGCACCCAGCCTAGAATCGGAGCTTGGTTAGTTCCCGAAATCGTCACCACGTAGTCCAGCGCCGGTGCTTGGCAAGATTGTCAAGATTGAATTAACATCAGTTATGCTTCTTCTTTTGGGTGTCTAATCAACCTAAGCCAAGTTGACCCCCTCTCACGCTTGTTCATATATCCTTCGTCTTGCCACGGTCCTTGTAATCTTACTACTTATGCCCTCTCGGCGTCTGGGGGGAGTGAGAAGCGTGGCGTAGACGACAACCGTAGTCTTTTGCTGTTTTTGTCCTCTTGGGGATTTGCGGTACTGTGTATTTTAGGTGTCTATTTTTTACGATACCGGGCTTCTCATTTGTCGCCTCTGTTTTGTTCGGTACTCTCCTCCACATTGGCGCATGGCTCCAACTTTACGAGCATAGCCAGGCCTAATATCGCGGCATCTCGTTCCCGTACAAGTACCATATGTATGTGCACAAAATGTCAACAGTCAAAACGAGGGAGGTTGGCACTCATCTCATCAAGTCCTGCCCGACCTCCGCTCATATAGCCATCACAGCACGTACACCACGGCACTTGTCATGTTCCAAGCATATTGCTTACAGTCTATGCGTCGGTCCTCTCTCATTCTGACTTTTATCTAACACAGCCCTTGAGTGCCGTACCGAATCTCACCACCGGAGACATCGCTCAGTGATTAGCGTCTGACCTGTAATCCCCCAGCCAAACCCCGCGGTGGTGTGAAGCGCAGTATATGCGAAACATTTGGCCCTAAAGTTTCTCTCCGGCCTCAGTTTCACGTCGGGCAATATTCGCATTTTGTTTCTTTTGTGAAGTAGTGGTATTTCAAACTGCTGTGAGATCGCGAAAACTTGGGCGAAACTGCTTGTTCAGCACACCTCATGCCCCATCAACCCAACTCCTCTGTTCGCCTTGCAAGATATTGAACCTATTTCTTGCAGCTCGGAACTTGTAATCAAACCAGCAGTCAGACCTCTCACATGTTTGTACACTTCGTTCCGCGTTGTTGGCCAGGTTACGTCGTTGAACCTTCTCCGGTGTATCTCTCGCCGTTCCCTCAGTTCTCCTGTCATCCTCCCGTTGTGATTTCTTCCGATTGGACCCCAATGCGATGTCCAAGGCACATCGGCACATCTGCGAGGCTTAGCCGTTTTTCCCTGCTCAGAGTGAACATTCAGTCCTGCACGGCGAAAATAGGTCCAATATCATTCGGCTATGCGGTGCTGGGATACGATACGGCGTATTGGGAGTTCCAGTGTGTGTAAGATTACCACATCCTGTACGCTTGTACAGCATGGTCTCACCCTACAAGCCTTGCCAGCAGCCCTCGCGCTCACAGCGGCACATACACCAGGCTTTGGCGAACCCCCCAAGCAGGTCGCGCGACGTAACACCAACAACAGCGAAATAATACTGGAGATGATTTTCGAAGAAATGGCTCAACTCACGAGGGTGTGGTGCCGCCCCGGAGGTTTGCGTTTCCGGATGTGCACGTGGCGGCTGAGCACCGTTCCATTGTCGCTTGTGGAATTGGATCTGGTTTTTCAGGTGTGCCTTGCCCGGCGAAGCGTGGTGCCGAGGCCGTACAGGACGGCCAGGCCAAAAGATGGCCACACTCAAAATCTATTACTGATATAAATTTAAAAAAATAAGGACTGTGAAATGTCTTTTATCCTTTGGTCTAGCTAAATATCGCCGGAAGCGTATGTCGGAAGCTCGCCGAATCAGTCGCGTGGACATGGGCTTCCTCCCGAATCGGATCGCCGGATTCACACACATCCCGGGCGGGGCGGCGGACAATTTATATAACTTCACAGTCCACGCACAGCCGAACAGACTCAGCGGCGCTTGACTCGGCACCTTGGTAGTCCCCTAGGCTTTGCAGGATCGTCGGCTGTGTTTAAGAAGTCTCTCTCCTCTCTGGGTTGGACCTGTGTCGTCGTGTTCGTAGCGGCCGCTGTACCGAATGGGTCTATATTTACCAACGACATACCATCCATCCTCAATCTGGAGAAGTAATGTCGGTAGAGGAGAGAGACTGTTCGTCCCGCGGACAGTATACACAGCCTTCTAGTGCGTAGTATATGTTCCCGTTATCGGCACCGGATGATGCTGGTTCCCGTATCCAGTAGTGCGCTAGTCGAGCAGACAATCTCGCTCCTTCAGACTCTCCTCTACACGCAGAAAATACACCGCCACTGCTACCCATGTGTTATACGCATACTTTCTCGGTGCCTCTTCGCCAACGAATATCAGCTTGGATGTGTTCACAAGCCCGGATCATCGAGTGTCCGGAGGACATAACGTAGGTCGATCATACGGGGACACTGAAAGCTTTGTGGTCATTTAGGGCATTTTTCTGAATCAACTTTACTAACACAATGGACTGATCAGTTCATATACACTCATCGTAAAGACTGTAAATGTCCAGCTCGTAGTTGTCTCCTGTCTTCGAGGCTGATGGCGGCTCGGCCGGTCCACTAGTTGGTGATGGAGGACGCAAGTTGCCCAGAGGACTCCTGGAAGACAGCTTTGCTGCGTCAGTTTGCTGGGTGAAGAAGGGAGAAGAGGTTGAGAGGACGCTCTCTTGATTCCGCACCGCAACTCTGGGCATTGGCTGGGAACGTGCGGCGTTTCTCTTGATCCATAGCCTGGCTGAGGAAGGCCGAGACACCTGTCAGGTTACTATTGGGAGATGTTTGTACAAAGCACCGATCCATGAAGAGCAACGATAGATACCGTGCGCCTAGCTCATAGCTTATGGTCACCTTTTCTTCCTGTGACGCGTGAGAATGTCGGCCTCCTGCAAAGCTGAAGAACCAACCCTAACCCTAACACCGACTTCGGATCATGGAAGTTGAGAGGCTGACTACGGGAAGATGACAGACAAGATAGCCATACGACACTATAGCGCTGTTTCAGAATGACATGCCAGTGGCACTCTTCCTTATCGTGGCCTCACTGAAAAGACTTTGGATATGTTTTCCAACCTGGGGCACACTGTTCGTTTCCGGTGTCAGTCTCAGGATGGCTGAGGCTGGACGTAGCAGTACGGATGACACGGATGAAGTTACAGAGGGAGCGCGCTGGTATGATGCCGAGTTTACATGTACGCGCCAAATACAGCGATCGAGCGCGGCCGAGTCCTTGCCCAATGGCTCATCGGAGCCGTCTACAAGGTCGGGCTGGGGCGACCGGAAACCGGGCAACCCTGCGACCCGTCGAGTCGGTCCTGGCCGGAGATGCGAAGACGTGACGTTTGGCTGTTGGGTGCCTTGTAGAGGGAGGCAGGTACATCCATCTATACCCGACCTAGCTCGAAAAACATGAGAGTGCCCTCAGGATCCTAGAGGCGCTTGACGGCCCCCGAAACCAACGGATACAGGCTTGATGGCTCTCGCTTCTCGCATGCTCCCATTCCTCCTTCGCCATGCCCTGTGTTCGTGTGGACAGCTGGCCGGTCTCAACACTGCGGGCAGTGTCTGTCACCGACGGGACGGCATTCCGACCGGCCCAAGGGTGGGTGCAGGTGACCTGCACACAAACCGGATACGCGGTCCACCGCCAACTGGGAGAGGTCAAAGGACACCTGCACGTCTCCGTCGGCAAACGCCGGCGACCGTTTGTCTCCTCCCATCCACACAGAGTAGGGTCGGACCGATATCACACGGTGGTTCTCATCGGCTCACCGAGGAAGAACACACTGGAAGCTTGCCGTATCTGGCTTCGTCCCCCTTGGCCTGGGGAACCTCGGCCATAAATGAACAGAGGGAATCTGCGTGAGGGATGCTGCTTGATGGCGAGGGCGAGGGATGGAATGTTTTGCCGTGTCAGCAGAGGGGAAAAAAGACCTGAAGCCTAAGACAAACGTGACACGGGAAACTTTTTCGCAGAGAAATGGACAGATTCCCGAAGGGGAACGGGTTGAAGGACACAGAAGAAGAAAAAAAACATGTCACCATTCCCAAGGGCCGAAGATATGCGAGAGCCGGGGCGCAAAAGTCTGCGTACGACCCGGAAGGGTGCATTCAGCTCCAGTCTTTTTCCTCTTTTTGTGCACGCGGGCTTGAGTCCACGCAATGCAATGCAATGCATAGTGTAAGGCTGGGTGGACTTGCTTGACAGAACAGAGCGGTGGCCGACGTGCATAAGAGAGCGCGATATGATGCACGAGGGTTGGAGTCAGTCGCTGGCCGGGATATACTGTTAACAGCACGGGTCTCTTCATATCAGCTCTATGACGGGCACCTGCCAGCACTTGCCTTCGTAAAGCTGACAGTTGGCAGTGGCTGCATGCACTCACTCTGTTCATTCGTAGAGACACCCAAAATCACAGCACAGTCCAGTACAGTACACACGGCACGGCAAACCACTGTCTTCGCCATCCTGTCATGTGCCGAAGAAAAGATTTGAGGAAAGAACGAGCGAAAACTTTTCTTTCGTTCTTGCCAAGATGAATAATTTTCCCTGTTTCCCTCGCTCCTCTCTCCCTCGCTGCTTCCCTGGAAGAAATCAATTTCGCGGTGGGGCTAGAGACACTTTTCCCCTGGCGCTAGTGGGCGGCCCAGGGCGCTGATTGGCCCCGACCGGGGTGTGTTCCTTGCATAGGCCGGCTCAGGTGGGGCATCCGAGATGAGCGCCACACCAAGTCAGGGACCGAAAGAAGGAAGGGCCTAAAGTATGTAGACACATGCGCCTGCCTTCTGTTGCGTTGGTGTTGTGCTGTCCGCGTATGTGTGACTGTACTGTACAGTACAGTAGTGTAATGCAGGCTGCAGCAACCTTTCCCGTTTGTTCTAGGCCTGGCTGATGTGCTGGCATTGCGTGCGCTTGATGGCAAAATAACGCAAAGATGTCGTTCAATCATGCATTTGCACCAGCCCCAAACCAGCTTAGTCGTCCTGTTGTCGACTGTGGCTTGGCTCTGTTTGCTGCATATCGCGCACCTTCTCTCTCGCCCGGCTCATATGCACCGAGTGAGTGTGTGTGCTGGCTGATCCCTTCAGCTCGTGCCTTGCCGCTCGTTTGGGCACTGATTGGGCTTCGTCGTTGATCTCAGCCAATTTACACCCGCTGCCCGCTCCCCCTCACTCGAAACAAACATGTCTGTCAAATGGGGAAAGAATAACATTGAGCAGGCCACTCTAAGCTTATACTGAGCACCCGTTCGAAGTACCCGTATGTGCATGAAAGTCTTGAGTGTGTCTGTCCCCTCCTCAACACCGGCAACCATCCATATCGCCGGAATGCAAATTTTTTCGAAGGCCATATGGATAAGTCCTTTTGGAGGTCAAATATTGCCGCTCGGGAAAAACCTCGTCGGCGTAGACGAGGTACTGTGTGGATATATCACCGAAGAGACCAAACCCACAGCAGAAACGAACGAGACATGCTCTCCTCACGCCTCTTTAATGGCATATACGGCTTTCCTGAATATATGCCCAGTCGACTGGTACGGCAGGAGCGGTGCACAACGCCGACTTCCATCTGATTCTCGAGTCTGGACATTCCCTCTCAAGACTTGGAAAGAGCCATTCCATCATGTCGATGGCAGCTTCCTCTTGCCGATGAAAGCCCTAATCACCATCCCACAAAGCCGGTTTATTTGTTCTCGGCGTAACCGGCGACTGAAAATCTTTTCTTCCTTGTTTTCACCCCGTGTCTCCTTGAGAGCTATTTTTTTCTTCCCGTCAAGCATCGCCACCATGCTTGATCGTGAGCTTCATTGGAACATATCCATGTGGTCTTTGGCATCTGTTCAAGCTCCAAACATTCTTTCCTCATGCTTGTAACGGCACTGTTAAAATACAGTGCTATCATTTCCACATCCTTGTTCTCCCCCCTTTCGTCCCAGTTTGCTGGAGAATCGTTAGAGGATCGACGACATGCCGTCGAAAGAAAAAGAAAAAAAAAAGAGAAAAAGAAGCCCTAGCCAGGCCCACTCCTCTTCTTGTTCCTCTCTCGGCCTGAAAATAAACATGCTTCAAACTCAACACCATAAGCAATTTTTTTTTCTAACCTTTTCTTTTTAGGTTGCAACGTGCTGTTGAGGGGGGCCCAATAAAAATTTAAAGTGCCTGTAAGTCAAATCTCGCTCGCCTCCATGCTGATATTAGATGGGCACAGAATGAAGGGAGACCACGGGAAAGGGGGGGGGGGTGTTAGCCAATCTCATTCCAGATTGTTTCCCACATCTACAGGCAAGCCACCAACCCGTCACGGCTGCCCCCCCTGCACCAATCTGGACCCGTCATCTCATCTCTTGTTCTCCAACTGTGACCAAGCACAAGTTAGTTTGGCTGGGAACAACATTGAGGAGCAGGAAGCCCAAGGGAAAAAAGAAGGAAGACGTGGTCTTTCTGCAACTGACTGTTGTGTGTACAATAGCCGCCGAACCTACGGGCCTTGGATCCTCGATGCTCTTCACTTGCCCCCGGACACAAAACACACCCTTCCCACCCCCGTGCTTCGAAAAAAGCTTTGCTCGCCGTGACCTGTTTGGTGGAAGCCGGGATCGTTCACTCGACAGCTGTCTCAATCCTCCTGTGACCAGCTGGCTCCTTGCTTGCTGTTCGAGGGCCCCCCATTGGCTGCCGGAGTCTAGACCTGGCACTTGCACGTCTCTCAGTCAATAATCTCAATATCGCCAATCACCCCCGGATGGCAGCAGATACCCCATCATCACACGAATACAACAGCCGGGTATAGTTCATTCATTTGGCTTGAATAAAATCCTGTGAACGGGCTCTTTGGGACCAATCTCCAGCATCTTGAAGCACTGTGGAGACGCTACCCACTTGGAAGATGCTTGTTCTTTGGCTTACAACGGATCCCGGCTCTTCTCACCAGCTTGTTGTTTAAACTGGACCACCGCTCCCCGGCTTCGACCACGTACTGTACGCTTGCTCAGCTGTTCTCCTCTTTCTTCACCTTTTTCTTCGTCCTCTCACGCTCGCTTCTCGTCCCCTCGTCCGTTCATGCTTGAATTTCCATGGCTATGCTGGGGGGTTTAGCTTGGCTTTGAACAGACCACCGCAGTATCATCTTGGTACTTTTCACTCATTTTTCACTTGCTTTCTTCTGTTCCCAACCCACCCTCGCTTCCCGAGTAACAACGGCTAGTTTAGCTGCAGCTGTTGTCGCCTTCATTTACTCCCATGTCGTTCTTTTCTCGACCATCCTTACTTGGTTTCCCGCTTCCACTTGCATATCCACCCAGCCGACCCAGGCTTTTCGATCGAGGCTTTTCTTTCTTTTCTCTCGTTCCTTTCTGTTCGAATATTTTTTATTCCCTCTCTCTCTTTTCTTCTGTTCCAATCACTTTCGTTTCCCCCAGATTTTTGGGCCTTACACTCCTTACTTGTTGTTGAATTTTCTGTCTTGATCTTTTTTCTTGGTCTTCTTACGACCGTTCAGTATTTAACGAAGCAAACGCGATATTTTTATTCTTGATTATTCTCTTTTTCTTCGCTTGGATCTTATCTTTTTGATTTGGTCTGTTTTGATCTTTCTTCTCCTTCTTCGTCCGATTCTTCCAAGCCGACTTTCGACGTTGGAATCTTGCGTCGCTTATATCGACTGATATCGATCGACACAACCGCCATTTCACGCGCACATCTTCGCACTCGTTGCCGTTAAATATCGAGTCGGCGCTCAAATTCTGTCGAATATTCACCACACTCCCACGCGTCAATTGCTTTTCGACGGCGCATTGCCGACCGTTTTTGGCCATTGCACGAATCTATACGTCGACCCGATCGCGACATCTCGATCGTTGCCGTCCGCCATCCGCGCATATTCTCAATCCATCGCCGACGGCTGTGCATGGCTATTTAGATCCCACCAGCCACACCACCCACCCAAAACCGCCTACACAGACCTTCTTTCCAGTCACCCAAAATGTTGTCCTTATCTACTACTGCGGGCGTTGCCTCGATTATCCTGGCTGTCCTCACACCTACAGCCAGCGCCGTCTCGATCCGCCATAACCACTATCAGCTTCACCAGCGCCAGCACAACGCCCACAACCATGGCCACAGCCAAAGAGAGTCCCCGCGGACCGCTGGACCTCTCGACTCGAGAACTATTCACTGCTCGTTGCCTTCGGACCCGTCACTGGTCTATGTCCCGGGCGCCGAGAACTCGGGCTTTGCCATGAGCCCCGATCAACCGTGTGTTTCTGGAGGCTATTGCCCTATTGCTTGCCAACCGGGCATGCTGATGGCGCAATGGGAGCCGGGCTCGACTTACACATATCCCCAATCAATGGTGAGTTACAAGCTCCAAGTCGTGTAGCACATGATTTTGGGCGCATATAAACCGCGATCTTTCAGTGGCCTGAACGTGGCGAAAAAATATGTATATGTTTTTTTGTGTTGCGGCGCTGGCGCGCCTGTACCTGTCACTAACACGCGCTCTGAACCAATCTAGAATGGCGGCCTTCTTTGTGGCGACGATGGCGTTGCGCGCAAACCCTTCCCGAATTCGCCTTATTGCGTTTCAGGCGTTGGCTCCGTTTCCGCCGTTAACACCTGTTCCGGCGTGGTGTCTTTCTGCCAGACCGTTCTTCCCGGCAATGAGGCCATGCTGATTCCCACTCTGGCCTCGCCGGGCGGCTCTGCTGTGCTTGCCGTGCCTGGCACTAGCTACTGGGCTTCAACCGCTGCGCAGTAAGTTCTTTGGCGCCGATTAATTTTCTTTTCCCAGGTTTCGCTTAGCTAGACACCTCAATGGCTCGACACCAGCATGAAACAAGCAACAGTATATGCTGTACGCTGGCCGAATCAGCAAAGCAAGCGTTTCTAACAATCCTTTTGTAAAATTTAGTTACTACATCAACCCTCCCGGAACCGGCTCCGAAGGCTGCATCTGGGGAGACAACAAGCACCCCATCGGCAACTGGAGCCCTTACGTTGCTGGAGCCAACGCTGATGCCACTGGCCAAACCTTTGTTAAGGTCGGCTGGAACCCCATTTTCGAGTTCGAGGGTAACGGCATGGAGAAAACCCTGCCGTCTTTCGGTGTCCGTATCGAGTGTCCCGGCGGTGGCTGCAACGGTCTTCCCTGCGAAATCGATCCTTCGAAGTCTGGTCTCGGACAGGTCACCAGCAATCTTGCTTCTGCCGGTGCCGGTGGCTCATCTTTCTGCGTTGTTACCGTTCCCGCTGGCAAGAAGGCCAACATTGTGGTTTTCTCTACCAACGGTGACTCCACTCCTCCTGCCGAGTCGTCCCCATCGCCGACCCCCACTCCGACCCCGACGCCGACTCCGACTCCCACTCCCACGCCCACATCGACCACTTCTTCTTCTTCTTCTTCTTCTTCTTCGACTACCACCTCTACCACTTCTAGCAAGGTTTCCAGCACCACCACCACGTCTTCGTCGTCGACCGCCACCTCAGCCCCGCTCACCGTCCTCCCTGGTATCTTCCACGAGAACGGAACCGAGACTGATCTGCTTCCCGACAGTGAGCCTACTCCTGAGCCTTCGGTCACTCTCTCTCCCGACACCACCCTTGAAGGAGAGTCTTCCCCGACCACTGACGAGTCCGCCGAGTCTCCCACCGAGACTAACGAGGCCTCGGGACGCCAGCAGGGTGGTGCGGCACTTGCTAGCCTTGTTATCGCCTTCGTCGCGGCCGCGTACTTCTATTAAACTGGAGATTCCATCCGTTGAAAGATTCTTTGAACACATTCATTCGCTTATCTCATTTCATTTCCGTTTTCTGCTGCTCACAACATCGACAAGCCCTATTTTCTAAATAGGCCTAGCCGGATCAAGTTCTTTGCACATATTCTGACCGCTTAAATTCTCTTTTCGACCCATACACGCACTGCATTTCTTCTGCTCAGCGAAGCAGCGACCTGGCGTTTTATTCTATCCGCAGGACATCGGTCTTCTTAAAATTTCGATTCGCAAGCTTTCTATACCCAGCCTTGAACTTGCCGTTTCTTTTTGATTCATCTTCGACTTCACCCCTTTTTATATATTCCTTTTTTTATTTTATCTTTATATATATTCCAATCTTCTTTCCGACTAAATACACTGTCTTGTTGGCCCATATCTATGGCATTTCACCATTTTATTTCGGAGTTCTTTTCATGCATTGATTCAACGATGACGGCTACGTGAGCGGCCGGACTATAGCAGAACAAACGGGTCCCGATTTTCGACCTTCGCGTTTTCTTTTCAACCTTGTGATATCTATCAACTTTTCTTTCTACGCTGTATTGGGCCGGTTTATTTTTGCAGTCGAGCCCATTTTTTCTTCGTCTTTTTCATTGCTTGAAAATCTTTCTTGCCTAGCCTTCATACCCAATCTTTTTTTTTCTGCTCCTTTTTTCCCTTTCGACGATCTTCTATCTCCCCCTTTCTTGCCATGTCATATGCATCGTGCTGGCGACTTTTGGAGCAAAGCTCCTGTTGGGCTGGGAGTCATGCAATAGAAAGCGGGAGACGACACCCGTCCGAAGTGGATGGGAGGTCTGTTATTTTCTTCCCTTTGGATGAACTGAATCCCATTCGATGCTACCGCATGGATGACAGTGCGGTGTGGTGGCTGCCGATCTGGCCTTTGCTGCTGTATACGTCGGACAACAGCGCTCGGCTTGCGTGCAGCTGGCTGTCGTCTGCGTGGTAGATTGGAATTGGGCCTTCATGTTCTCCTTACACGGGCTCTGCAAAAGAACGAGCCCTGTTTCGCATAGAGATAGGATGTAATATAACAATACACCTTATCATACCTTGATCTTTGAGCTATTGAGTGCAATAATATGCGTGGTGAATGTGTAAACGAAGCGGAAAGAGATTGGTATATGTGAGAATGTAGATAGCTAGCTACTAGGGGCCATGTGTGAAATTACAGAAAATGTGCTGAACGCGGGATATTGTTGATTCGTATATAGAGTCTCGTCCATCATCAAATGCACACAATGAAGAAAAACACACGCTTATCTAGTTAGACCGACAAGAAAAAGTCCCGCATCCAACACGGGCAAAAGCCAAGAAATATATAGAAACCGCCCCGTTCGCGCCTTCACGCCTTCACCCAACCCGGCACATCCGCAACGTCAAAGTCCTCATCATACCGCCGATCACGGATGGCCTGGGCCACGGTGGGCCACCCGGCCACTAGCGGCGACTTGAGGCGGGCGCCCAGCACGGCGAACTTGCCCATCGAGTGCGCGACGTAGCCGTGCAGCAGCCCCTGCTCGATCAGCACGGTGACGGCCATCTCGACGTCGGCGGGCGTGACGGCGGCGTTGCCCCATACGAGACCTTCGTTGGGCCGGAGGCGGCGGGCGCCGGTGGGCGGGGGCACGAGGGTTGTGGCGGCGTGGTTGGTCACGGCCTGCATGAACAGCGCGTTGTTGCTGCTGCCACCGCCGGTGCCGGTGCCGGAGCCGGGGGCGGGCTGCCACCCCTCGAGCAGGTGCTGCTGGTACACTGCGGCGGCGTGCAGATGGGTGAGATCGAGCAGCGCAGCCTTGCGGGCGGCTGCGTCGCTCGCGGCGTCGGCCTGCGGGGACGTGTACGTGAGGAGGAACACCCGGCGGCTGAGCGAGCGCCACAGCACAGGACGCAGCTTGTTAGCCAGCGTGAGCAGCAGGCCGCGGGCGAACAGGTACGCCTCAAAGGCCGCTAGGGTGTGCTGGAACCCCACGAAGTCGCCGCGGCGCAGCGCGCGCACGAGCGGCGTGTACACGGCGGCCACGGACACGGAGCCGGTCGGCGCGGCGAACGGCACCGTGGCCTCCGGTCTTGCGAGGAGGAGCGCCGAGGGCACGCGGCCGAGCATCAGGTTCGCCGGCACCAGGTACTCGAGGATGCGGCGGCGGTGGGTGGTCAGAGGCGGCGGGGTCTGCAGGTAGGCGTCCTGCAGGCAGGCGGCGGCGCGCGCAAAGTGGTTGTTGGCGAAGTTGAAGCGGCCGAGGTAGTACAGGAACGTGACGCGCTGGGCAGCGGGGTACAGCGAGAGGGGCGGCGAGTTTGTGGAGATGTTGGTGAAGATTTGTTTGGCGAGGTGGGAACGGTGACACTTGAGAGAGAGAGAGAGAGTTAGACATACACACACACACACACACACACACACTTACTCACTCACATGGATGAGGAGGAAGGGGCGGGAGGGAACCTACAGCAAACAGAAGCTTGAGAACAAGGTTTGCGAACATGTACACGCCGATTTTCTTGCCTTCTGGCCGGCTGAACCGCGCGCTGGAGCGGTCGGTCAGGCAGGTGGTGAAGATCTTCTGCAGAATCTCGGCCGACATCTCGGCCACCGACTTGCGGTTGTCGTCGTCGCCACCGCCGCCGCCGCGGCGCCGGAGCAGATCCGGGCGGCGGGAGAGCAGCATGGTGAGTTTGGAGAGAGTCTCCGACAGGGACATGCTGGTCTTGAGCAGCAGGCCACCGTAGGTGGGATGGGCGAAGGCTGTGCTACAGGAGCTGTGGGGTGTTCATGTAGTCATTAGCAGCCGGGACAAGCAGGCCATAAGCAAAGTGACAAAAAAGAGAAACCCACTTGACCAATCCGCACAGCAGTTCATGTGCACCAAACAAATCCGCAAAATCCGCATCCCGCCAGAACATCAGATAGTCCTTCACGAAGCTGATCAGGCCGGGCCACGGCGTCGGGACGGACGGGTCTGCGGCGGCGGCGGCATCGTCGTCCTCGGGCAGGCACTTCTCGACCAGCGCGTCGATCGCCGCGCTGTCGCGGAACTGCGAGCGCAGCGTGTCGGCCAGCTGACGGTACTGCGGCGATGCGGTGCCCGGGTCGACCTGCAGCCAGGCACGCAGCTTCTCGCCGTCGTTGGCGCGCACGAAGCTGCGCAGCTGCGACAGGAATTGGATGACGAGACTCATGGTGGTGTGTATGGCGCTGGGGTGTTAGAAGTGGCGGTGGCGGGTGCTTCTCGCCCTGTGCTTTCGCAGCGCCCACCGAGACCAACGCCGGTGTTGTTGGTCTGCGGCCGCAATAAACACCCAGGAACTGGCTGGTGGAGTGTGGTGGTGATGGTGATGTTGCCGTTTGTTGTTGTGATGGTTTGTGTATGCGATCGGGGGTAAGACAGTGAGAAGAAAAAGAGAGATAAAAGTTAGGGGGAGGTGAAGAAAAGAAAGCAGAAAAACATGAAGAGGAAGTGCAGAAGAAAGCAAGACGTTGAAGATCGAGTGACGTTGAAATTGGTGAAGGACGTTCCAAGTTGAAAGCTGGAAGGTAGCTGGGCACGGTTGTTCCTGCACTGAGAACTGAGTTATCGCGACATCACGTGGTGATAAACCGGGAGTCTTTCAACCACCACCCATTTCTGACAGTTTTGAAGACAGAGAACTGGTTTCACTGTCTTATTTTATCTTCCTATTTATCTTCCCCCGATATATACAAGTCCACGAGACTATTCGCACTTCACCGACGGAAAGCTGCATCGGCGGGTGGGTGGATACAGCACCGCAGGCTACGGCGGTCTTCCGTCTCCCGAAATGTGGGTGGGCCACTCCTCCGAGAGCTCCGGACGGAATTGCTTTCTTATGTGTGCATTTCCGCCTGTTGCATCGCGAACCTGCCCAAAACGTCTTACATGCTTTGATACGAATCTTACCCGGACTGTCGTAGATTCAGCGAGAGCGTCAAATATCGTCAGCAAGAGGTGGAAGCTCCGGAGGTTGGAGACCTGCTGGTACATGCACGTAACTTACCACGACCACCTCGACAGCACAACTTGGACCCGAAGAACTGGTGGCATCAACGCATGTGTACTCGTAACCTCTTCTGCTCATCGAGTCTTGGCTGCAGTTTCACGACGACTAAAGAATAATGTGAGTCTAGATATGGGTATGTGTGTGGGGATCGGCCGGGAACCGAACAGAGAAGATATGTTTTCTCCTTATAATATGTCCCCAGTTCTCTACAACTCTCTACAACTCTCTACAACGCTCTACAACGCGAAATGCGCATTCTTGAACCATTTATTGATCTTTCGGTCTCGGGTCCTTGGAGTAGGTCCGCGTCGCAGGATCTCACAATATCACGTGCAGCAACTTACGCGCTCAGTCTTTTTTTTTTCTTTCTTTTTTTTTTCTCTCGGCTTTCACCTTTTCGACCTCCGTCGTCTCACCCATCCCGAAAACACGTAAAGTATGAGTCATCTTCCCAATCTGTCCCCGCCTGACCTATTTCGGCTAAGTGCGTGTGGCCGCACCCAGTCTGAGTCAGCGCAGTTACGTTTTCCGCCATGCACTGTGTACAATGTTGCCCACTATCGCATCGGTATCCTCAACTCTGCGCTTGTTCGCGTTGGATGCCGACTTGCAAGTGAATCCCGCATCGGATTTGCTATTCTCGCATCTTGAAGATGAGGAGTTCGTCCTTTGGGTACTGCTCTGGAAAAGACGGGGAAAAAAAGGCGCGAGAGGGAAAAGACCTCATGGTATCGTCCGTTGAGAATTGTGACTGACTCGATTCTACCGTTCCCAGACACGTGAGGAGGTACACAGTATTTCCATACTGTAAATCACCCGAAATAGCACCGTCTGTTATATAATCTCAAGGACCCCACTTTTCGCTCCTCGCCTATTCAGGCAAAGTGACTGGGCCAAAAGTCTGGCTCCACTCTGCCCAAAGTGCATGAGGGATGCAGCCAGCCCGTCCGTGTATCATATAATCTCTTATTAATCTCTCTCCCCAGCCTTTTCGAGTTTTCCCTCCTTTCCTCCCCATCTCGCATCGCATTTTCTGAAGACTTCATTTGGGCTGCTCTCTTTTCTGACTACTCCAACTTGGTTTACTCATCCTCAATCTGTGACAGTCACTGATTTTTTCGCTCGTCGTCTTGGTGTGAATTTTTTTTTCGGCGACACCCCCCTCCCCCCAAAACAGCACTTGCTGAGTCAGATCCTCAACCTCCAGAAACCATCGTCAGTATTGACCAAGCTAAGAAAAAAACATAGCAACAACTTATCACCAGGTCGCTTCTCACGCCAAAGTGTGTATACATTTCGGCCTCACTTTTTTGATTTTCGGCCTCACTGTTTTTTTTGCGTCTTTCTTTGCGAGTCAGCTTGTTTTTCTATGCGCCCTAGCTTTGTTTTTCTCCTCTTCCCCCTCTTTCTTCATCGTCCTACAAATTCTCCTCTTCTTCCCGCTTTCCCTCTTCACAATATTTCTTTGTGACAACTTTTTTACATACTCTCTCAACACGCCTTTCATTCTTCTCTTTTATTCATCATCCTCCTGTCTTCCTCCAACCAGGATCCACAATCATTGTCATCATCATAATCAACCTCAACTATCTTATCAGCTTCAATAAGCTCCGAGAATGAAGAAGTCCGGTGAAACGACTACTTCATCTGCTCTTGCTTCCTCGTCAGGTAAGCTTCCACGATCTTTTTATCTTTGTATTTTCTGTTTTCCGCACGTCAACTCTGCAGAATGCGCTGCGCGTCCGCGCATCCAATCACCGTGAGCCTGGTGTTGTCGCGCGTATTAATCATCAAGACCCATCGCCAAATTCCGTCTGTCGTCATCCCTCCTGTCATCGACGATAGAGAAGTCTCCATCTCCGATAACTCGAGAGTGGCCTCAGACGCGACAGCAACAGCACTTGGAAGAGAAGCCCCAACAGGGTGCCAAGATTCAGAGTCAGCCAGAGCACTACACTTCTCTTGGTTCTCTTTTTCTTTCTCAACCTGATGCGTTTCGCATGGTGATTCGCTCTTTATTTTTTTATTTTTTTTATCCTTTGCTTCCTCTCGGCATGTACAAGTGTACTACTACTACTGGGGCAAAGTTTGGGAAGGTGCTTTCGGGCTGTCGCGCGCATGTGGGTTTTCTTGCTTTGGTCGGTGTTCCTCTGACTTAAAGAACGCAAGTGCCTTAATGTCAAGTTGCATGCACCCAATCACCTTGCGTCGCGTTGCATTGCCGCTTCCACACCTTGGTTTTCGGGCTTGCTGACATACCGCTTTCCCTCTGCTGATGAATAATCAACTCTCACCCCCCCCAATTCCGTCTCACTCTTCTCTTTACACCTCTTCATGGCAGAATATCATATTCCCTGGCCCTCCCACTACCCACTCGTCAAAGATCGATTCTTGATCTTTGCTGGCTCTTCTCTTCCTTTTCACATTTTCCTTCTCCCTCCCAAATACCCCATTTTGGCATATTGATTTATCGCTATCACTGGACCTTGGCGCTCGTCTTTCATTGTTTCGCACTTGCTGCATATATTTATCTTCATCTTGCTTATCCATCTTCACCGTCACTGATCTATCTCCCACCCTTCACAATCTTATCTGCACGGCGTTACTGTCTTTTTTTTCTTTCTTTTTTTTGCGCTTTTCCAACCTGTTGTAAGGCAATCCTTCTGATCCAACTGGGTCTATTGGCACCGCTTTTACACTTACCCCCCTCTTCCATGCCCTCATCTCATCTTCCTGCCGCTCATTACGCAAGCATGCGCTAGTGTGCTGCTTCACTTACACCGACGCATTGCCTGCCATGCTTCCCCCCAGCCACTTTGCGCAAGACTCTGCTCTCCGCCTTCGCAAATGCTAAGGAGCCTCTAGGATACTAATGTTTCTTCGCCTTGTGTCTGTCCTATAGACTCAGATCTGCGTGCGACTCTTGAACTCCTCAAGGCTCTCCCCGAAGGAGTCACTGCTGCCGTCCGAGACGCGCAGACCCGATCTGTCCGCACCATTGCCCCGGTGCCCGATTACACCGAAATAGCGAGCCAGGTGACTCAGGCCCTAGGAGTTCAGGCGCAGCAACAGGCTCTTAACGTCGAAGGCGACGCTTACATCGACCCCGAGCTTCGGACCCGCTCTCACGGCCAGGTTGCCATTGCCCCCGAGGCTAGCATGATGTCGGCCGTTCCTATTGCCCAGGCCGTCACCTCCGGCGCCATGCCGACTTCCGCCCCGCCTCAGGCCATCGTTCCCGCTGGCGTTGCCCCCGCCCCCCAGGCCACCGCCGAGGCTTCGGACGGCCGCAAGGGCAACAAGCGGGAGCTGTCGCAGTCCAAGCGTGCTGCTCAGAACAGAGCCGCTCAGGTAAGGTTTTCTCCCGCAGCTACCGCACCCCTTCCCCGCCTGTGTCAATTCACCCGTTGTTTTCTTGTTCCTTGATTTCGCCATGTCGTACTTGTAGTCGCAGACTGTGTTCAGAACTGCTGCGCAGCACTGTTGGAGGGAATATTCTTGGCCGGGTTAATTACCTCTTGGGTGGCTCGTACATGGCTTATTCCCTCTACAGTACTGGGCGAAATTGTGAAATCACAACGAAGCAAGTTCTGTCGCGGTATCGCGACTCGACCTGCTTCTTGCTGACTACACCATCCGTCGAGATAGTGCGCTTAAAACGCCTATCAAGCGGTTCCTGGCGGCAAGCTGGTTTGTGTCTTGCTCACACCAAAAGTGCAAGGATGCTATAATGATCCGATCAATGATTTATCATTGCTGAATCATAACTGCATTCTTCCTTTTAATATTTTTTTCCGCCGTAGTCTCGGCATCACCCGCTTCACTTCACTTCAGATTTGAGTCAGCATGTTCAAGATGACTTCACATGCGCCCAAAACCCATCTTGATAAGAACTTACGTAACTAACCTTGCACACTTTTTTTCTTCCTCCACAGAGAGCCTTCCGCCAGCGCAAGGAGGGATACATCAAGAAGCTAGAGCAGCAGGTTCGTGAGTTCGCCAATGTTGAGGAGAACTTCAAGGTCATCCAAAACGAGAACTACGCTCTGCGTGAGTACGTTATCCACCTCCAGTCGCGTCTTCTGGAGGCCCAGCGCGAGATCCCCCCTCCTCCTCAGAACCTTAACCTGGACCAGTCGGCCTCGGCCGGAGCCGACCAGGCCAACGGGTCGGGCGATGTCCACATCCCCGATGCGCCTCCCGCCCCGACTCCGCTCGAGGCCGTGGCTCAGGCCGTGGCCGGACTCGCTGCGGCCGAGAACCAGCAGTACGAGACTGTCTCGGCTAAGCTCGAACTGGCTGACGACAGCCGCACCCCGGACGAGATTAACCGGCAACTTCGGGCTGAGGCTGCTAGTCAGTAGTTCTACTCGTACCCCGCCTTGTACTAGCCGGCTGTCCGTTGGTTTCCATCCGGGCCCGTCTCGCTCTGCCGGTGTTCGCAGAACATCCAACCCCGGCCTCCGTGGCACCCATTTCCCTCCAACCGTTTCTTTTTTTTTCCGTTTTCACTTTCATTCCGCTTTCCCCTACGCCTCCAATTTCTCGCAAGAGAGTTCCTTTTTTTTCCCCTTCACACGTCTGATGGTCCTATCGCCAATGTACGACCTACAGTTCCCCTACTCCACCCCCATACACAATCCGCCATGAACGACATCTGAGAAGATGGGCGAAGGCTTTGTGTCGATAACGGACTCTCAAAATACACAGTATGTCTTGGGGTTCTGATATTGACAAATTGTTTCCCTAATCCTAATTTTCGTTGTCACACCCCCCAGTTTTATGTTTCTCTTTGCTTCTTAATTTGGTACTCCTTTTATTAGTCCTTTTCCTCCTCTCTCGTGTCTCCTTTTTTTTTGTCTCTTTCGGGTTCGGAGTGTGCTCCCCTGAAGAGTTTTGTTCCAACGTGGATTTATATCCCAAAAAGATCCGGTGGCCTAGATGGGTATTTTCATTCATCACCGGCGTTTCTTTTCTATCGGCGTCGTGGAGTTCTAGGGCTTAAGCTTAGTCTTTCTGGTCGTTTTCTATTTCCCCCCTGGTTTCCTGGTTTGCTTTTTGTCTGTCACTATCTTGTACTCCTTTTTCTCATCTGTAATAACTGTTCCGATACACCTTGGGACGTGGTTGGAGGAGATAGGAGGGAAGAAGTTGGCCAACGGTTGCTTTTTTTTGGTATGTTTGTCGTTCTTTTGGGAGGTTGAGATTGGGATGGGAGTTTCACTTTTTTTTCTTTGGACCCTTCGTTTCAGATCCAAGAAGTTCTGCTATTTCACTTGTCTGCTGCGTGAAACCGTGATAGTAATGCCGTGCTCCGTTCCAGCGGAGCGCTGGTTCGGGTGGCACCGGATGGCTCCGGCTGCGTACAGGAGAAAGAAACGTCGACGAGGTACAAGACGAAATGACTAAAAGGGCTGGACACAAGGAATGTAAGAAGAAACTTTTTTTTTTTTTTTTTTTTGTAAAGAGCAAATATCAAGCTAAAAAGGTAAAAAAGCAAAGAACAGACAAATCCCCGAAAAACAAGTACTCCGTTTTTCCGACTCCTTCTCCCCAATCCCATGTTTGCCCGGTGTCTAGAAAGGGGGGAGAATATTGTATAGTAGTGGTAGTTGGTTGCTGCTAGGAAGTTTGAGTCGGGGTGCTCCTGAACCTGGTGCAGAATCTTGAAAATCATGCGGTTTAGTAGGCGTTGCCGAGGTCGTGCTCCTAGAGAAAAGGTGAAAAAGGAGGGCATGTTAGCAGAAGGCCGTGTAAACACATGATGGGGAACAACCGGGGGAGACAACCCACCTTGAGGTAGTCGACGCCCCTCTCCAGGTACTCCTCGCGGGTGACGCGGGCGGTCTTCCACGCCGCCGAGCCGGCCCACTTGGCGGCGCCGCGCCACGCATCGTTGAGGGCGTCGTCGGCGCGGCGGAGCACCAGCGGCGCGCCGGCGGGCAGCAGGGCGGTCAGGCCGTCGCGCAGGCGGTCGTCGAAGTTGCGGAACAGGGTGTTGCCGCCGGTCAGGAAGACGTCGCGCAGGAACGCGTCGCGCCAGGCGTCGGCGGACGCGACGCCGGGCGGCGCCGCCGTCGCCAGCCGCTGGGTGAGGATGTCGCCGGCCAGGTCGACGATGCCCGCCTGGTCGACGCCCGCGATGCTCGGCTGGAACACCACCTCCGGCACGCGGATGCGCTCGACGTTGAGGTGGATCTGGTTGGCCTCGGCGGCGGACGCGGCGTCGAACGGCCGCGGGCCGCGCGTGAAGGCGTGCATCAGGCTGCGGCTCCAGTCGGCCTGCGCGTCCCACGTGTCGTCGTACACGAAGGTGTCGTCGTACAGCAGCAGCTCCTGCTCCAGCCCCGCCAGCTTGGCCATCAGGTCCTCCTCCTCGTCGTCGCTGGCGTTCTCGGCAATGTCGCGGTACACGCCCCAGTCGTCGTCGTTGGCGCCAAAGTCGTCGTCGTCGCCGCCGCGCCGCCGCTTGCGCGTCGGCGTGTCGCTGGCCAGGTTCGCCAGGCTCTTCATGCGCATCTGCGACGCCAGGCTCTTGCGGTTGCCCATGTCCTGCTTCAGCCGGTCGCGCTCCTTGATCTTGTGCAGCGTCGCCGTGCGCGCCGCCCGCCGCTCGTCCAGCCACTCGTCCAGGCTGTTCGTGCGCCGGTCAATGTCGGCCTGCTTCTCCTCGGCGATCCGCGTCTTCTCGGCTTCCTTCTCCGCCTTCGCCCGCTGCCGCGCCTCGTAGTTGGCCTTGGCGAGCTTCTGCAGCCGCTTGCTCTTGATTCCCGCATCGTCGAGCTCTTCGTCCGGCACTTCGAGGAGGTCAAACACAGGCGCCTCTTGCGTCTCTTCCTCCTCGCCGCCGATGTCCTTGATGCGCGCCTTGCGCACGACCTTGTCCAGATCGCGGATCGACCGCTCCAAGTGGTTCTCGTCCTTGAAGTCGTTGTCGTCGAGCAGCCGCTTGGCATCCTTCTTGTTGGTGACGAGGAGCTTCGCCTGGATCTTCTTGTACGTCTCCAGCTGCTTCTCCTTCTGCATCAGCTTCTCTAGGCGCATTTTGGCGGCCTGCTCCTGCAGACGCCGGCCGCTCTCCTTCTTGCGCTCGGCAATGCGCGCCAGCTCCTCCTCGCTCTTCTGCACCACCACCTCCTCGGCGAACGGGTACTGGATGACAACGTCGCGGTTCTCCAGGCCGCTCCACTCGAGGTACGAGCCCAGTTCCTTGTCGTAGTCCTTGGACACGTAGCAGAAGTCGCGGATCATGTGCTCGGCCTGCGACGTGTTCTGTTTGCCGTTGAAGGCGGGGTACTTGAGGCGGATCAGCTTCAAGAGATATTCGGCCGATTGCCAGCCGCCCCAGTTCAGACGGATGGCCTGCGAGAGCATGGCTTTAGAGTTGTAGACGGGAATGGCGTGGGTGGCGGTGTAGGAGGAGGACAACACAAGGCCGGTCGAGCCCTTGTTGTAGTTGAAGGAGAAGAGCGAGTCGATTCCGTAGGCCAGCGACGGCGCTCCGTAGCATTCGAAAACGATTTCGGTCATGGCTGGATGGGAAGAGAAAGCGGGTTAGCCGAAGGAAACCGGACATGAAGGAGGATCTCTGCGAGGAGACCGGAACAAAACAGACCATTGCGAGCATATTGGAGGTTGGCCACGGCCTCGGTCATGACAATGGGCATGTCGATGGGCCCGTCGGCATTGTTCATGCCCAGCTTGATAAACGTGTAGTCCAGCAGATGCTCCATGACATCCCAAGAGGTGACAATGCCGGTACCGGCCTCGAAGGCGTTGCGGATGTGGTTGCGGGCGGTGTTGTCGGCGTAGCAATCGGCGCCGGCTAGCGAGTAGGTTTTTCCGGCTTTGCGGTCGCGGTACTTGGCCATGATCGGCGGGAGGGAGAAGCGGGGGTTGGATTCGAAGTTCCATCCGGCGCGGACTGTCGACGAGCCTGTTTATAGGGTGGTGGGAGCAAATCGCATTAGTGTCTGTCGCAACATCACAGAAGCCGGGAGACGATGTGGGAAAGCCGCCACGTACCATTGTCAATCACAATCGCGGCCGAGTCCGGCTCCATGGCCAGCGCCCGGTCCCGGCCATCGGTCTGCACCGGGATCGCCTTCTCAAACTTGGCTTCCTTCACGGGGAAGATCTGGGCGGGAGGGTAGGTCCGCTCGGGCGGGCGTTTGCGCGCATCGAGAATGACCGGCGCCACGTCCTCGACGGCTGCCGGAGCCATGGCGGGAGGTGAAATCGAGAGCAGAACTGCGGGAAACGGATTATATGAGGGATTTTGGCGTATATACTCGGTATTTTGTCGCGCAATTGAAGATATTCGCGGGATTCAAGAAAAAAAAAGAAGATGTGGTGAGAGGGTGGAGGGAAGAGATGATTTCGAGAAGATAGAAGATTCGGGTGAAGGCGGGTCTAGGAGGGCGCGGAAGAGGGGAAAAAAGTGAGAAAAGAAATTGAAATCGAAACTGTATCTTAGAGGGAAGAAGGAAAACCGAATTGATGGCGATTGGCCCCAAAAGAATTCTCTGTTCGATGAAGAAAAAAACCCGTGATTGACGATGCTTATCCCACGAGCTGCATTTTAGCATCACGAGGCTTCCGTTCAGCCTTGTCGCGAGTTTTCAGGGCGAGTTTAGCAGTGTTAACCCTATGCCAGAGAGTGACTTCGGTGGTTGTGTGTGCTTTACAGGGGACTAGCCGCTATAAATTTGAAGGAGGGAATGTTTCGCTACAGGGGGGACAGGCCTAGAACAGAGCCGTATAGCTGTTAGGGCTATCTAGGGTTACCTGTGTGTACGAACAATCACCGAGTACATTCATTCTAGACAGCGTATCTTAAGTCATGGCTGTGATTTCAACGAGAAGAATCAGACTGGGACATCATAAAACAAAACAAAAAAAGAGCATCGTGTGAATCATAAGCAGAGTCCCGTTCCCAAAACCGTCACCCTAAAAGGCCAGAAGTGTGGCCCTTTACGCTGGCGGGTGGAGAGTGTTCGTTTCTGAAGCCGAAGGTCAGTACGCAGGGCTGAGATGGAAGAGAGGAATGCCGGTACTTACCCTCCAGGTGAAATAGCACGTTCGACTGGTAGTTCTTGAACATTTGCGCAACGAGCTCAACGTTCATGTTCTGGAGGTTGATGTCCTAGAGAGAAGCCGCCTTCGTCAGTCGACTCCGTATTCGATGACACCCTGGGACGAAAGTACCTACCTGAAGTGCTTTGTTCATAGCCACGACGGCCTCATTGAGTTTCTCCTGTGTAGACAACAGCCTGTTAGCCTCTGGAACCGCACTGAACTGGGCTGTAACGAGTGCTTACCACGTTTGTGATGATACGGCCGAGCAGGAGATTCTGCTGGTGCTCGTGGGGGTTTTCCTGGAGATCGGGAGTTAGATGCAGGGACGCCACACTGGTAGAAGCACGGAAACTCACCATTTTGGTCGAAGTGTAACTGAGGGTCTGTATTTGACGATCAATCTGGACTTTCTCGTTTGCAGAAACAGTTGAAAGCCGTGAAGTTGGTGGATGATAACGCGTCTAATCGCGTGGGGGGGGTAGGGCGGTGAAGCGTGGCAGAAAATCACCCGTGAGCTTGCTCCAATTCAGTTGGGAGCTTGTTTGGCATTTCAAGATGATCGTTTTTTCTCTCCTTGAACCATTGCACGTTTACAATCGTCATCCATCATCCTAATTCCTATTTGTGTTCAAGTTTCCCCGACTCCACCCCTTTTTAAATCCGATCCTCCCTCCCAATCCACCGCGAACCTCACTCACACCGGCACTCTTCCAAATCCCCGGATCTCGACCGTCATCGGCAGCTTCGCCCGTCCCCAGCCTCCCACCCCAAGCACACACCCCGATACCTCGACCTCCCCAAATCTCCAACAATGGCCGCCGCCGCCTCCGCCGCCGCCGCCGCCGAAGAGGCCAGACTGGTGCACCAGCAGCTGATTGACGAGCTGGACATCCACGCGGTGCACAAGTCGTTCCGCAGCTCGCACTGGCGGCCGAACCAGCGCCGCAACAAGAACCTCAAGACCATGCTCGGCGACATCTCGCGCCGCGAAGCCTCGGCCCTCGCCACGCCGCAGGCCAACAGCGGCGCCGCAACCCCGCAGACCCCCTCGGCCGCGGCCGCGGCCGGCGGTAAGGCCGACGACGGGCTGTCGACCAGCGGGAGCTCGACGCCGACCGGCTCCGCCGTGCCGGGGTCTGCCGGCGGCACCGCGCCGAACATGTCGGTCAACCTCGCCCAGGCGTCGCGCAGCCTGTCCAAGCTCGTGCTGGAGAAGAGCCTGCGCTCTGGTGTGGCGAGTGCCACCGCCCCGGCCGGCACGCCGGCGACTACGGCTGGCGGCGGGCTGGCGGCAGCGCCGGGCGCCACCTACACCAACATCGAGTCGGCGCCCTCACTGGCCCATTCCCGCCGGTACTGCGATATCACCGGCCTGCCTGCGCCGTACATCGACCCCAAGACGCGGCTGCGATACCATAACCGCGAGGTGTTCGGCGTGATTCGCAGCTTGCCGCAGGGTGTGGCCGAGCAGTACCTGGAGGCCCGTGGCGCCCATACCATCCTGAAGTAAGGGCTGGTACTGGCGCTGGAGGGACCGTTTTTTTTCTCTTTTCACCTGGAGGGTGTGAAGAGCGCTACAGCCTGGCCTTATTCAGGGCCGGGCCAGTTCAGTTACAGACAATGAACGAGCCGGAGCGGAACAGTGCCGAGGAAGCCCGAGGATCACGAACCATTGCGACGCCCCGCCACCGTTTCCCCCATCTCGGGGCGATCTACGATTCCTTGTCTGCCTACACTCACGACCACAATACGCTACGATCCTACACACCACAAAGCACAAAGCACAGCAAGTGTCCGACCAACAAAACCAAGCCCCGTCTACACACTCTGGGCCTTTCGACCCAGGTGCCAGGATGGCGCTCCGGCTTAATCGTGGCCGCGCCGACTTCTCGATTCGCAAAAAATCCGAGAAGGGCGGGGGCTTGCTTTCTGCCCGAAAGAAACAAGAGTTCTACGACGGGGGACCAAGACAGTATGGGGGAGAAACCGGTCTCGGTTACCAGAGCACCAAGGCTTGGTCGTCGGGGCGGAAGGGATAGAAACAGGAGAGATAGCAAGCCGTGGTAGTAGTAGCCTTTTTCAAGGAGGCGACACAGCTAGTCTGAATAATTGATGGATTTCTTCTGAATTTGACTCCGTGTGTGTTGCTCGGTGAACTCGTAAGTGTGACTTCTCATCGCTTGAGTCGTTGGTGCCAACAACCAGAATCAAAAGCTCACTGAGAGCCTCACTGGTATCATAAACGACGATTCCTGAGAAGAATAAAGATATTCTCACGGTATCTCTGGCCGGCACTCGCCGGGATCGAGGGCCGGAGAAGTCACTCACTAGACAGTTAAAGTCGGAGTGAACAGAGGGAAGAAAAGCCGGGAACGATTCCGCACACAAAAAATCTTTCTCACGCCGTCGGCTCCATACCGGATGAACTAACGACCATGTCCCATCCCCAGCATCTGTAACCCTAGCATTAAGGGTTTCCAATCTCCCACAGCCACCAATCACCGCCCACCCAGATATTTTATACAGGGCAGACCCACTGAAGCACTTCACCTTTCACAGCAGGCTAGACAGGATCCAGCAGCTCGTATAGAGATATCCAAGCCTGTGGATTGCAACCCTAGAGCCTCCTTTTATCTCCTTTATCTTGCTTGCCTGGCTTTTGTGTCGTTCAACGAGTCTTCTCAAATTTCTTCTCTCCCTGCCGTCTCTCTTCTGCACTTTCTCACTTCACGAAAAAACTCGAATCTTCCCCGTTCTCAGGATCGATTATCTCGCCGAATATATACACTACTTTCTCTCTGCTCTACTGTCCAATCTTTCCAGCATCCGTGCCCTCCGAGTCGTGTCTCTGCTTCTTCTTTTTTTTGCGCGCGCCTGAACCTACACGTTATCCACTTGCGACAACGCTCAAGCTCCCTTTCTCAACCCAGATCTCCAGAGTTCCGCTACATACATTGCCCAACATGTCGGCAATGTGGCTTTCCGATTCGCAGAGTGCGTTGACTCCCTCTTTGTGCTATATGCCCGGGCTTGTCGCGAGCGCCTCCGTGGAGAAGCGCCCGCGCGTTCTCTTCTCCCCCGGGGCGGCGCAGTCTTGCGTGCGGGCAGAGCAATGCGCCGATCGGCCGCTCCACCGGCCCGGCGCATCACCAACCCACGGACCATCCGGGGTGAAGCCCGTTCGTCATGCTAACTTCGTTTGGTCTTTTGTGTGTTTTTCGTGATGTGTAGAGATTGGTGTTGCTTTCTGCTCTGGTGGTGAGTCTTCTCCTGACTTCGGTCTCCGCGTGCTTGTCTTGTGCTGGATGCTGACGCTGTCTGTTTCGCGCCGTGGCCAGGTGGCTTCTTCATCATCGGCGGCGTGATGTTGTTCTTTGACCGAGCCATGTAAGTCCGCCTCCGCCCCGGCTCCTCCGTGCCCACATCCGCGGTAACTAACCACTTGTATTTCGTCTCTATCCAGGCTCGCCATGGGAAATGTACGACCTCCCCAACCCTCCTCGTGCCCGTTCCCCCCCTCACGATGATATCACACACACACACACACATACACCATGCGACCGCTAATCCCCTGACCCAATACCCGCCAGATCCTGTTCCTGATCGGCCTGACCATCATCATCGGCCCGCAGAAGACCTTCGCTTTCTTCGCGCGCATGCCGAAGCTAAAAGGCACGGTTGCGTTTTTCTTCGGCGTGCTCCTGATCCTGATGCGCTGGCCACTGATCGGCTTCTGCATCGAGCTGTACGGTATCGTCATCCTGTTCGGCGACTTCCTCGGCACTATTGTCGGCATCGCCCGGAATCTGCCCGTGGTCGGCCCGTTCATCGGCACTGCGGCCGATCGTATCGGTATCGGCCGTCGCAACGCCGAGCTTCCCGTCTGAGCGCGACATGTCACCCTTCTAGCAGGAAAAGACGGGAAGGCGGGGGGGCTCAAACTGACGGATAGAGGGGGTTTTGCGGCCGTGTAGCACGTATGGCTCGCTTCTTTCCTCTGGCTGGGCTTGTTTGGCCGAATCCCCATCCTCCCCTGCTGCGATCTTCCTAGCCGTCCGACTCACGCCCACTACCCCGTTGAATCCTCTCTCGTCTCCGTTACCTTGTTATTTTTGTGTGTAATTCAGCGCTGCCGCCCCTTGTTCTTTTCGATATATACAAAGCGTTTTGTAGCGCCAGCCTGTTCTTCGCTTCTTCTTCATCTTCTTCTTCTGCTTCGTTTTCTCTTCTCCTCTCCTCTTCTACATGCACTGCTTCATTCCGACCCAACGCTCTCGGGTGGCAGATGACCCAGGTTCGTCCTGATGTTTACGACCTTCACCGGCCGGAGTTCTGTTTGTTTTTTCTTCAGTCCCATTTTTTTGCGTTCTCTTTTCTGGCGCCTATCTGAACGTGATAAAAAAAAATGATATATGACTTCTTCTACTTCTCTCAAGATTCATGGGGGTGTGGACAGGGTGGACACGCGACCTTTTTGAGCCGGACGGCTACGGTGCCTTTTTTTTGTTGACGCTCCTTTTGGAGAGTCTCGGTGTGGGAAGAATGCCTTGTTTTGAATTCTCGTTGGTCAATGGCTTCATGTCGGCAACTATATAGAGTTTGCTTCTTTTGGGGGCGTGGCAAGCGCCGGCCGGATTTATATAGACGGGAGTACGGATAGCCGGGGAACGGAGGACACCGGTAGCTCCTATCCGGGCTAGCCACGGCGCGGAGGGGCACGGAGTTTTTCCATATTAATGATATCTACCTTTTTTTTCCCACTCTTCATTCCTAAAGAGCCGTGTCTTCACTTCACTCTAGAGGCATCTTCATCGACAAGGGACATACAGCATTATCACGACAGACCCAAAGGTCAGGACACAAAAGACAAACCACTACAACTGGGACTGACAAAATCAAGCAAGACATAGACTTCTGGGTGGGACAGTGACTTGTTAAACCAGACAAGAAGGGCAAAAGGTTTCTGCTGGGCTGGGTTGGATTTGACGAACAGAACAAAAAATATGTAGGTCGAGAAAACATTGAAGAGGCGGAGAACAACGACTTGGTGTCTCTCCAAGAACAAAAAAAAACACAAAAACAAAGAAGGGGGGTCATGAAGTTTCTCTTTCTCTTTCACCAACTCTCTAAACATCTCTATGAGGGGGGGGAACACCATGGAACGCGGAGTCAAGTCTCTTTCTCACTCTGCACCCGATTCCATTCCATTCGTCATTTCATTTTGTTTTTCAATATGCAGACGGGGAATATCTGGCCAGAGAGCTCCAATATCCAGGAAGCGGGGGAGGCTACACCTGAAGCCACAGGCAGCGGCTCAAGTAGGCGGGCAGATATCCGCCCCCATTTGCAGAAGTACGGAGCTGGCCCGGCTCGATAAGAAGAGCGGTTATCATCGTGGCGGGCAATCGCTTAGTATCCGACGGAGATGAGGTAGTCGGCAAGGGCCTCGACGGTAGTGGCGGCGTTACCGGCAACGGCGCCCTCGCCGTAGTGGCCGACGATGATGGCCTGGCTTGTCTTGACAATGCAGATTCCCTCACGGCCCTATTTGTCGGCGACCATCTATGTATTAGCAGCCAGAATCTCGAGGGGATATCAGTTTGGGCATCTCACCTTGCGGGCGTATATGCTACGGCCCTCGACCTTGGTGGCAATGTACTTCACCGAGCCAAGAATGATGCCGGAGGCGAAGAGGACGTCGGCGGCGCCGCTCTCTCCCGAGAGCGCCGGAACAAGGCTCTTGATCTCGGGAAGCGTAACCTAGGAGGCCAACGCATTAGGGGTCTGGTTATCAACACAGTTTATGCTCGTCCACTCTGGAAATGTGTGACAACGGCGTTCCGCCGCCGTTTCTCTCGCACGATGCCGGAATTCGCCGGCGAAACCTACCTGGAATCCAGCGGAGGAAGCCCAGACGCTGTCGCCAGCAGCACTGTAGATGGCACCCGAGTCGAGATGGCCCGAGCCGAGGAGGCTGTGAAGGAAAAGAGGATCACGAGGGTGTTAGTCGAAGTCTCCGAGGAAATATTCAGCCTCAGCGAAGAGACACCGCGGGAGCTCCCGGGTACAAGTGATTCGAGACAAGACGCCACTGCCACTCCCGCGGTGGACGTGGATGGGGAGGAGAAAATTCGAGAGTGTTTAAGAGTCGTCACGGGGAGCTTCCTTCGTCACGGTGATGGGCAGTTCGAGGCGGTCGGGGAAAGGGTCATATTAGAAGCTCACCTCGAGTCGACATATCCTAAGAGGCAATACACACCACGTTAGTAACCAGAAAGTGCAGAAGAACAAGAAGCTGGACCAGCCCAGATCAGACCGCCCCACGGAAGCTTTTTGGATCTTCAAGATGCAAGGCAGCCCGAGATTCACAGGGGAGAGGGGTGAGTTCTCCCGCTTGTTTTTTGGATTAGACATACCTTGCCACGACATATTGAAAGCGGGGGAAGGCTAAGAGACGGTTGAAGCTTCGGGCGTTAGCAGAGTCAAGCTATTCCGAGATCGAGCATATGAAGCACGGTAAAAACCCCGGGTGAGATCAAAAGGGACAAATAGGGACTGAATAAATCACACAAGGGTCGGTCGTCAAGAGGAGGGGGAAGGGGAACAGCAGCAAGAAAAAAAGGGGATTCTTTTTTAAGAGACCAGGGCAATATAGAGAGAGGTACAAATGAGCTATGGCATACAGATTGGAGATTAGATATCGATGAGAGAGACTTGGAAAGATGAAGTCGAGAACAGAGGAATTCAGCAAGACCAAAACGGGGAACAAATCTCGAAAAAGAACCAAAAAGGAAAAGAAGAAAAAGATTGGAGAGAGTTTGCACAATGTTAGTGACGCATGAGAGAAGCTTCACGACGCTGGTTTTCCACACCACCAAAACATGACCCCGCCAAAAGACAGGCAGCACCAGACTTTTTTTTTTTTCCTTGCGGCTGCTAGCAGTAGCAGAATACAGCGAAGCATCGCCTGCAAAAGCTGTTCGCTATGGTGGGGTTGTTAAGTTAGAGACGCTGGCGCGGGTGGGTACTCAGGTATCTGGAGTGGTTGTACTTAAGTGCTGGTAGACTATGGGCAAACTACTTGGTGCTCCCGAGGGGACAGATAGTGCGCGACATGTTTCTACCCACCTCAGACAAGCATAACCGTGAACAGGCCATGCATGGAATGAGGGGAGGATTTGTTTCATCGGTGGTTTTGTGCTGGCAGCTGGCGAGTCAAGCTTTGGCAGCTGTCAAGCCACCATCGAGAATCTCTCCTCCGTCGATTCATTCGTCTTATTCTCACGAGATCATCTTCATGAAGACACCAGAATAGACACCACACATCTATCTGTCTGCCAAAGATATTGAGAGATTCTCCTCGTTACTAACTAGCCTGCGAGAACCGGAATGGCCGAGTGGAATTCCTCACAGTGGAAGCCCACCGGAACCTCAACACACACACCCTCCACCAGCCGTCAAGCTGTTAAAAGCCACGACGATCCTCACCAACCGCCGTTCTGATCAGCTCTCGAGTCTATGGAGACTGTCACTTTCTTTTTCTATTTTCGTCCTCCTGCAGGTCGACTGTGACCTCACATCCACCAGAAAACATGAGAACAACATGAGATGAAAACCTCGAAAGGGCAAAGTGATCGAAGGGCTTGCGCCCCGTCAGACTAGCCCGCCTGCTTCACCTCTTTAGCCACACACAAAGCCGGTTACACGTCCGGTTGCAGACCCGATCACCATCCCCGGATCGCTGGAGAGGGGGATACTCCGGCCGTACTGTCCCGAGGCGTGGTGCTTCAAGTTTGAAGGAGAAAGATGCCATCCCAGATTTTTCTTTTTTTGCCTTTGCCGGTGTGTGTGCCTGGCGCCTCTGTGTTCTTCCTTTCGTGTCACCACACTTTCTCGCCCATCCTTTGTGAAACGCCCGCCGTTCAGCCTGTATTCTTTTCGCCTCTTGGTCCCTGGCCGAGAGCACTCGCTTGGTAGCCAATTTTGCCGTGGGGATTTGTCAGGGCTACCGAGCTACGAAGCCTGTGAGGGCTCGTTCTCGAGGAGTTGGAGAACGGGAAGATATCTCCTGTTTGACGTGCCACTGCTGCCATCCCATCCATCCTCGTACCGTCTTCTAGAACACCACGGTCTACAGAAGCGCGAGCGTCCAGAAGAGAAACACAACTCTCCCCCCTCCGCCCAGAATAGGGCAGATGTCATCACCCAGTTGCGGGTGTCCGCAGATTCAATCTATCGTAGACGCTCCTCTTTCCTTTTTGTTGCTGGCAGGGGTGGTTTCACGGCAACGAACTGGCGATCTTTTGACGACACTGGAACGACGGCTGGGAGGACTTCCGCTACTGGGCGCTCCGTCCGAACTTTGGTGCCCATGGGTTGCGCAGAAGTGGCGGACGGCGGCTAAACAAGGTGTGAGTGAGGAAGGACTGGATTGTATCATGACAGCGTCCCGAACCAAACTGTTCTTCCCTCTTTTACGTCGTAATTCGGGCGATTTGCGATGATACGTAGGCTGGCCTAGTTGGTAAGGGTTAGGGTTGTTGTTATGTGTGTCTATCTTGGAGAGAGACGATATCCACAGTACCCAACCTTTGATATGTCGTTGTCCTAACCTAGAAAACGAAAAAAAATAAAAAAAACAGATAATCTCACAAAAAGAAACAAATCCACCGTAGAAACAGCCTGCTCCCGACAATCGAAGGCTCTAAAGCCAAACTCTTTTCCTTCTAGAGGATGTCCTAGTTTGGACGGAGCAGCCTCCTCTGGTTATGAGTGAATCGATCTGAAGCAAGGGGCTAGTCAAGATCGACAACCCTCGAGACATCAACACGCGCTTCTGCATCCCCCGAGAGCGAAATGGGCACACACACACATCCATCCACTATTTTTTGTGTGGTGCTTTGTTTCAAGATAGATCAGAGAATACAGGACCCAAAGACCATAGCCAAAAAAGAAGCAGCAACGTGGGCCATGCCAGGGCCGATGGGAAGAGAGACAGACAAGAGTGGAGGCGGGTCTCAAAACTCCCACGGCTGTGAAGCCGACCGACGGAGAATAACGTGCCAGACCAAACTTCACAATGGTGGAGAAAGAGGCAGTTGATAAACTAGAAAGCTGATCTCTTTTCGTTTTTGCTTGGTACAGCAGAAGACGGTTGCCCTGCTCACCCCCCCAAAATGGATGTCGGCTTCCGGGACTCCGTGCACACTTCCCACAGCGGGATGGACCAGTGGGAGAGACAATGACCTGCATGATGGTGATGGGTTGCTGTCTTTCATTTCACATCTACCAGCCAGCCAGATTACAAAAACAGAGCATCAACACGAGGGCTCAAGAACGCGCATCATCTCGGTTGGATAACCTGGCACTACCGCAAGGTTCTGGAAGACATGGCCCCATCCCCGGCTCCATCAGGGCTTATAGGAGCACAGATGTAATTGTTTGGTTTGGTTTGAAAGGCCCCTCGGAATCGCAGAAATACTACTCGTGCCACGCCCCACTTATCTGGTTCACTCTACGAGCGCACCATCTAAAGATGGTGCTCATCAGCAATGTTGCCAAATCACCAATGTTGCCAATACACCAAAATTATTAAAAAAACCCTCTTCAACTATCACCACATTCGAAAATAATTTATATCTTATTCTATAAAATTCCTATTAACTATATCTACTAAACGTCGACTCTAAGAGGCTATACGCTTCTATTTAGCTAACCCTTAAATGTCTATCTCGTAAGTTACGCGAGATTTCGCTATCGTGGTGATAGTAGTTTAGTAGCATTGTGTGTTGGCAACATTGGTGATTTGGCAACATTGCTGATGAGCACCATCTTTAGATGGTGCGCTCGTAGAGTGAACCAGATAAGTGGGGCGTGGCACGAGTAATGCGAGGTCTGGCTATACCAGATGGCACGCTTGTGATTTGCTGTGCAAACGGTCTATACAGCGATTGAGAAATTGCTGTTGTTCTTCAGAATCCTGGTCCCTCCGACCTGAAATTGCTCTCGGAGGCGGTCAAAGTAACGATGATAGGGCCATACAATCGACATTCCATACCTATATCACCTCCGTGTCGTATGTGATGTGCTGCAGCACTGCGAATCGTAGCAGCCAGAGGCATTGTATTGTTACTGGCTTGCTGCTCTCTGGACAAGTCGGACATGCTTGCAAAGCATGTCAGTTCTTCGCTGGTGATGAAGATCGATCTGGCTTGAGGCGTGGAATCAGAACAACTGTGGCGTGTAAAGAGGCTCATTGTGGGGGAGCAGCGAGCTTGTCCCTCGCCTCTTGATTGTGTATGTAATAAGTAATCTACCATAACGTTCGCGTGAGAGAGGAGAAACACGACTAAGAGAAATTAATCCCCGACCAATAAATTGACTGCATGGCGGACCGCCCGTCGTACAACAGAGTGCCGGCGCACACAAAGTTTCCAGCGGGGCCCCGTTCGTGCTCCTTGCAATTTTAATTCAGACTTCTGGGCTGTCAGCATGCATACACCACTGCAAAAGTCCTGAAAGTAGCATACGGTTCACGCAAGAAGTTCTCCATCGCCGCAGCGATTCGACGAGGGGGGCGGGAGGTAATCTCTCTTAGCGAACTATTCCACACAATCTGGGCATCATTGGATCGGCACACAATTTGCAGCTGGAGGACTTGTAAAGTCTTACACACGCACACACGAGAGAAGCGGCGTGATTTCGCTGCGAGATGCTGTGTGGACTCAGAAAGCGAAACAGAACAGCTTCTCTTTTAGGTAAAACTAGATGCCTCTGCCTCTGGGGACACACCCCTTGAGCCCATCTGAAGTTGACCTCCTGGGACCGGGCCTTGCCCAACGTAGCGAAGCACTCCAATAAGCGAGCTCGTCTGAGTCTGTGGAAGCCAACAATGCACGTCAGATGGTGGCCAAGGGGGGGATCATTGGAAAAAGGAAAGGCCACCGACCTTAACGGGCATGGTCGACAGGAAGAAGGGAAAAAGGAAGCGCGAACAACCGAGATCGAGTGAATCTGTCAAAGGCAAAAGAAAAAGCAAAAAAAAAAAAAAAAGAAATACCTGGAGACCCATTTTCTCTTGAGCCTCGTGATATTCCCCGTGATGATTATCCAGGGTTTCGGTTCTGGCACAACCACACTGAACAGCCTTCGGAGGACACATCCGCACCGATAGCATAGAAGGGGAGACGCTTCTGTGTGGACGGACGGATATAACAAACCTCAGAGCGAAAAGGTCCCTCCTCATTGACCCAAAGGCTCAATCTCTTGTTTCGCCAATAGGAGAGTCTTATCCACACTCCCCCAAAACATGGATGAGATGGAGCCTCTGCTTCCCTCTCCACTCCACCCCTGTGACAGCCAACAGATATCACTGGTGGCCCGATACGGAAACAGACGTCTCCTTGTCGTCAGGGGGAAAGGAGAAAAAAAAAACAAAGATGGTGCAGCAAGCACAAAGAAAAGAAACCTCAGAACATAAAGCGATCCCTGCTGCCGATCAACCCGTAGTTACTCTATCCGCCCCTCAATCTCAAACTCCAAAACCGACATGGGAGAGGTTTCTTCCCCCACCTCGTGAGTTTTCTCCACCTTTTCAAGTGTCGTTCTCGCTTCAAAGAGGGAAGGAAACCAAAATAATAAAAAAGGAAGGGCACATGAACAACATAACCCAAGGCCGACCGACCGCGATAGTTCGGGCTTTGTTTGACGTTGCTTTTAGCCTTCATGGGCGAGAGAAGCCGGAGGGAAGAGCAGGATGATCTAGAAGCCCTTGGAAATTCTGCCCCTTGCGTTGGAAGCGGGCTCTTGCGTGTCTATCTGAACCACGCAGGACAAACAAAACATGTCCGGTTAGCCCGTGATGCACGTCAGGAGTCCACCGTCGACTTGCAGACAGACACATTCCTCAGAGGTCGAACACATCCGCCAACACTGAGCAATGACGCCAGACTCCGGACTGACATGTTCCAACACCCATCATCCTGTCTCTATCCGGTCCTGGGCCCTGCCGTTAAGGGGGGGGGGTTGTGGGATAAAGGGCTTGGCCGCACGCAACAAACGCAGCCTGTAGCCCTTCGAAGAGAATACAGATGATTCCCCTGTCACAGAGTTGAGGCTGCATTATATCACCAAGGCTGATATAGCCTGATCCGTGCATATGTTCGTGGATGCACCGGCTGCTCTCATGCGTCGAATGGGGTTGGCCGTGTCTAGGAACCGACTCCGTATATCATAAGAAGGGGAATTATATCGGTGTCATGTACTACACCGTGCAGCTTGCACTGACATTTTCGTGTCTGACGGTTCTGACTGCTCCGACCGCGTGTGAAGAAGAAAAAAAAGAAAAGAAAAACAGAATTTGCATTTATTGGAACCTGCTATTTAGATCTGCTGGTGTACCAAGAAAACCGAAAGAAAAAAGGCCTTTTAAAATCGGTATCAAACTCAAAAAGATCACGAACGCTGTTCACTTCGTGCGCAAAGCTTCACTCTTAAGGGAATCGTCTCGCTCGCTCGCTCTTTCCGTTCTTGGTCAACATCGACCTCTTTCCCTCTCTTTCCCCTTTTCTCTTCCGGCTCTTCTTCTGATCTTTTACTCATCCGCTCACCTTCCTGTTTAACGTATCCCGTGCCATTCCTTCTTTCGTGAGCTGCATTGCGCATTGTGTATGTGTCATCAATGATCATGTGCGGAAGAGATCTGACCATCTTTTGGCTATGAAGCTTTTGTCTTGAATTTGCTCCTCATTCTTCTCCTGTCTTTTAATTCTCACCATCAATCGTCCTTATAACTCTTTACCACCGTCATCACCATCATTTTGCGTATCTTGAACTGACTTCGACCCTGTCCACATCCGTTGTATTTGAGTGTTGATATCCCACTGTGCGCTTACACGCTCCTTTTCTATACGACGAATGTTCCCCTGCGCCGTTGTTCGCCGCACCAGAGTCTAAACAAAAGGCCCTGGATTATGTGTGCTTGCCGTCTCGTCTCCTTTTTTGTTATTCAACGTCGTTTCGACTCTCTCTATTCGCTCTTCGTCTCGCTCCTCTCATCTTATTCATCCGACGACTCGTCTTCACGCCTTGGCTCCTACGGAAATATACCAACAACAAGACCTTGTCGGGTTCCTGTCCTTTCCTTGTCGTCATCCAACTAACTCAATTCGTCTCCGCTGTCATAAACTGTGCGTTCATCGGACCATTTGTGCCCTGGAAATCTGGCCAAGCATTCGTCGGTACTCCTGGCTCTTCATATTTCCGAGCTACTCGACTGCCAGCTAAACTTGACCTCGGGCGTGCGCCTGGACTACTCAAGTTTTACGTGGCACATTGCAAAAAGAAATCCTCCATTTTTTCAAACGTCTCCAGGGGCCCTGGCTAAGTGTTACGCTAATTTATCTCCAAGTAAGAGATAATTCGGAGGAAAAAAAAGTCCAACAACCAGAGAGACGCCGACTTCACAATGTTCAACAAGTTCGTCTCCCGATCTAAATCGGTCCGGAGTCTCCGGGGGGCCTTCTTCAAAAACAGAAACTCCAGCAGCAGCAGTGATCTGGGACATGAAGATCGCAGAGGGAGCTTCGATGGCGACACCTTCATCTTTGTGCCTGATTATTCGTCCAACTCGAACGACACCACCACCTTGGCCCGCCCCGATCGACCCCTGGCTAGCCAGGAACCACTCCAATCCTACCCTACCAGGCCTATCGTGCCCCCATCTTCCTCGTCGTCCTCGTCTCCTCCCTCTGATTCCAGGACAACACCGGTGCCACCGCCGCCTCCCACGCTTGCGCACAGTCCTCAGGCCCTGGCCCTGGCTCCTGCACCACTCCAACGACTACGCCAAGGCCCTGTTGTGCAGGTATCAGAAGCCCATGCTACTGGCCGTTCTGAAATCACCGGCTCGTCTGTATCGTTGGCGTCCTATTCATCTTCGTCCTCTTCCCACCATTCCTCCCACAAAAGTTCTCCAAAATCCGGAAAGGACAGCAAGAAGAAGGACAAATCGAAGCACAAAGAGAAGGACAAGTCCAAGACGAAATCCAAGTTTCAGTCGAAGTCCAAATCCCCCAAACCATCCTTATCAGCCTCTCCTCCACCGTCGACTGCCCTTGGCTCTGTTCTTGCCGACTCTTCTCCTTCTTCTTCTTCTTCTCCTTTCCAATCTACTGATACACCTGCCCTGGCCGGCAGTGTTCTCAACAACAACACATCACCAACAACCTCTCTCTTCGACTCTTCACCTACGGCATCCGCTTACATCTCGCGCCCATTGCCAACTCCTCCCCAATCGAAACAACAAACTCAATCCGCCGTCTCCTCTCCCTCTGTCGCTTCTCGCCCCCAGCGACCCATTCCTGCCCCTGTGGCTGTCACAGCTGCTACCGCCGCCCTCGCTGCATTGGCCGCGTTGCCGTCTCCAGTTGCCATGGCTGCACGCCCTAGCACTAGTGCCGGTGCCGGCGCCGTTGATTCTCAGTCTGAATGGAGAATGGCTCTCAACCAGAGCCAATTCAATCCTGCGCCAACGAGTCAATATTTCTCCTCTAAACGCATGTCACGAGACGATCTTTACATCAACACCCGCACCCGCAGCAACTTCAAGTCTTACCACATCCCCATTCGCGGTAACCCCCCTTCACCACGAACAAGTCCTCATGCGAGATCACCATCGTCCCAGTCTCTCCGACAGGTTGTTCGCACCCAGACTCCTGACTCGATTATGGGTGGTCCTAGCAGCATGGACGACGCCGGTCCTCCTGGCGTGGCCATTGGAATGGCCATCGGCAGTCCAGTCTACACAACAGAGCCCTCTTCATTTTATGGGCAAATGGCTCCATCAACAACCGACTCGTATCCTCGTGACACCGCTCCCAGCTGGCCGACAGCTTTCCCACAAGAACAAGGCTTTCAACAACAACAGCCTCGGCAACTGCAGCCAGCATGGCAGCCCCAGCCGCCGCAGATGGAAGAGCCCGAGTCTTCGTCAAAGCCTGCAAAGAGCGGCCGCTGGAAACTGTTCAGTCGCTTTGGAAGCAAGCGCCAAGGTGAATCTTCCAAGAAGCAGGACCGCAATGTGGACAGCCCCGACTTCATCCAGCCTGTGATGTGGGATCCGCCTCGGTCAACCACGCAGTCATTTGAACAGCCATTTATCTTCAACGACTCGGCCACCCAGGCCGCTTCTGTCTCTGTTGCATCGCCCATGTCCGTGTTCCCACGTCCAGGACCGGAGACTCCTATCCTCGAACGTAGTGGCACCGACCGACGGACAAAGTCTCGATTCCCGCTGCTGCGCACAAACACCGAACCTGCTTCGCTTGAAACCCCAGTTCAATCTCCGGGAGAGCCACCGAAGACACCCACACGCATGATGTCGCGCAAGCCGTCGATGCGGTCAATCCGCGGCGGTTCCATCAAGAAGTCAGATATCTCTGCCCCCATCATCATTCCGTCTGTGCCTGTGATGCCCCCGGTCCCGGCCGCCTTCCTGGATGTTGAGATTCCTAGTGTCAAGTTGGACCGATATAGTGTCATGTTCAACAGCATTTTGCGTCCCGGTGAAAGCCTGAACACCAACCTTGGTGGCGAGGCTCCTGTCAGCAATATTTCTCCCCAGCAACAGTTGAAGCAGCAACAGGCGAGTCTTCTGGCACGCCGCCAGGCTACTATTGAGAAGCTGAAGGCCATTAATGATGCCATTATCCGCGAGGAAGAGGCTCAGGGTCGGCCCGTGCCTCCGCTGATTCGTCGCGCTACTTCTCCCATGCTCTCCAAATCTCCATCTTTCTCCCTCTTCCCCAACACACCCCCTACTCTCCAGTCCGCTGCCCCAGCGCCACCATCAGTTTCTCAGAATCCCCCTGCAGCACCTCCCCCACCGCAGATGCTGTCTGCACGATCGAGATCGAACACCACAACTGCAGCAAGCATGTATTCTGCTCCAGAGATGAGTAGTCAGGTGCCAGCAAGCCGAGGTGACAGACCCATACCTGAGGGTATGCCCAGACTTCGGTACATGAATTCTGCTCCCCGAGAGGAGGAGGAGGAGGTTCAGGTCGTCGATACGGCTTATATCGAGTCTCTTCCCATGCCGCCTCCGTTGGGATCACCAAGAAATTCCCGCCGAGCTGGATCGACATCTTCTGCCCACACTATCTCCATTGGAATCGAGATTGCTCCTCTGCAGCCTGCTCCTCAGGGTCAGATGCAGTTTTCTGCCCCCGAAGCCCCCCAGCAGGAAAAGCGACAGATGCAGGCACCGACAGCACCACAGTGGCAACAACCCCAACAACCCCAGCAGAAGCCACGGCAGGAAGCCACCAACACGGCGGATATTTTGCAACCCCAGACCTATCAGCCCCAAACTGATGGCTCAGCTTACCAACTGCAGATGTCACGGGCTCCAAGTGCCAAGAGCGCTTCCCCGCCACCAGAAGTTTCACCTCTCTCCAGACTGGCGTTGAATCCTCAGCAGGTGCGCCAGCCGGCGCCTATTCCCGTGGCGCAAAAGTCGCCGCCTATCCGCCAGTCTCAGAAGATTGAGAGTTCTCAGGCTCTTCAGGCTTCTCGGTCGCGTATCCCGGTGCCCCAGTCATCTGCTTCGGGATCTGCACCCAGTGCGAATACTTCAAAGCCTCTTGTTCGCCCGATTGCCCAGACTCAGCCGGCTCAGAACAATTTTGGGCCTAACCAGTCGGCCTTGGTTCTCGAGTCCCCGACTGACTCCGATGACGATATGCAGGGTTCGGCGCAGAGTGTCATTCGCGACAAGCTGAAGCCACAACTGGCTGAGCCGACATGGCAGATCATCACCCCGCCTTCGACTGCTTCTTCATCATCGACGGCAGCCCAGACTGCCGCTCAGCCCCGGTCCCACATCACGCGGCCCTCGATTGACGAGCCTGATGTCGCGCTGAAAAACGCGGTTGAAGTGTCTATTGCCCGCCAGATCAGCATCTCACGCCAGCAGCGCCAGCTCCTGGTGACCAGCGGGGCCGGAAAGGGGATGCGTTCGCGCCCCGCCCCGGCCAACGCGGTCTCGGAGGCCCCGAACATCCCTCTTCCGGTGATGCCTCCGGGTTCCAATGGCGCGGCGGCTCGCCGGGTCCCTGTCAGTGGCAACGAGAGACTGGCGCAGACGCGCAAGGCGGTGCCAACAGTTGTCAGTGCTGAGGCTGGCAGCGATCAACCAGGTGTGGCTAATAGCCAGTACCGCCGCAGTGAGCGGATTCTGGTTGAGCGGGCGTAAAGATATAGTTCTGTGTCGATTTGTGTCTCTTTTCCTGTCTGTGTTTGTGCTTTTCACTCCATGATTACTTCTTTTAACTCACTATCTTTACGAATTTCCTCTGTCTTTTCAATATCTTGTTTGCCTTGACGGCAGCTACATGTCCTGTCTAAATATCCGGTATGTTTCTTTTATTTTTATTTTCCTTTTCTTTTGTCCAGCATATCTTCCAGATTTGTCTACCATACATAGTGCTTTTTGCTAGTCTACATTTCACGATACCACCATCTTTTTTTATTTTTTGCTTCCAAGTGCGTGATTCTGTCCTGTTTTGTGTGTTACGCCAGCCCGGCTGCTATATGTCTGTTCCCGCCACACATACCGTAATGAGTAGAGGTGCATGGCTTTGAATATGCCACGGATAGATGAGAAGGTGGACCAGCATATATGTACCATAGTTCCACATAGAGCAGAGGGCATCAGTTTCCACCAACATACAAATGCAAACTATCAAGAGGACTGCAATAGTAGATATATATTCAAGTGCATTCCAGCATTACTATAGATGACTTTGAAGAAAAAAAAAAGAAGCAGACAAAACAAGTGCAAAACAGGAAAGAGGAAGATCTTTGAAGAACGAGATATCAGGGGTAGAGGAAGCAAGGCAAGAAAGCGGAACACAAACAACCAAGTGCAAACGAGAAGAAAAAAGAATCACAGGAGGAGAATATGATCGTGAAAGCTTGTGGAATCACGATTGAGGAAGTATATGGTTGGAGACAACAAGGCCGGGAGAGGAAGGAAGCAGGAAGGACCGACCCTGTGGTGGAACCGGTAGGAGGCGATGGGAGGCTGTGGAAAGCGGGCCTTTTTGCGGGAGGGGTGGATGCCGAGGTGGATGCCGGACAGGCGGTGAGGAGAGGGAGATCGGTGGTGGCAGGAGGACGAGAAACCCCATTCATGTCCATGGCAGATGGGCCGCAGGAGCGTGCGCAGCTTCAAGATAGAGTGAGATCTATGGAGATAAGGCGTGGTCGAGAGCGATAGGGCGGTTCTGGCGATGCTGCGGCTGCGCTGCTGCTGCGAGGGGCGTATGGGTGGTATGACCGGCCCCCGTTGACCCCATCGGCGAGGATCAAACGAGAAAGGAAAATATCGAGTGTGGGGGGCATCTCATCTCATCGATTCGAAGCGCCCGGTTACATGACGACGCAGCACGAGTTCTGCTTCTTGGCCTGCTGGTAGAACATCTTGCTCTGGGCGCTGAGGCCGTCGCTCTTGGCGACGAGGTCGTCGATCTTCTCGCCGCGCTGCAGCACGGACTCGATGGTCTTGTGCAGCACGATCTTGGTCTCGTCGAGCTCCTTCTGGATCTTCATGATCGAGTCGGCCTGTTGCGGGTCCTGGTACTTGGCCAGGTACTCCTTCAGCTCCGGCATGATCAGCGGCGCCGGCGTGCCCGAGGCCCACGAGCTGCGCGGGTGGGCGGCGAGGAACTCGTCGATGACTCTGTAGCAGAAAAAAGAAAAAAAAAAGGGGTTAGAGACGGGGCTGCGTGCTGTGGCCGTTGCCTGGATATCTAAAGTTCGTGAGGCGGCGTTGCAAGCCCGGAGACTATTTCCGTGGGGCCCGGGCAGAGGATGGGGGGGGAGCGAGAACGTACTTGCTCAGCAGCTGATGAGCCACCAGCGCCGGGTACTCTTGGTCGGAGATGATGACGGCGGCAACGCCCTCGCTGCGGGAGTAGACGTGGAAAGCTGTACAGAAGAAAGGGTGCGTCAAAACTTTGGCTCACTATCGCACGTGCGGGGGGATCGTCGGAGGGGGGTATCGCCGGAACATACTGTTGTCTTGCTCCTCGACATCCTGGCGTTGGCCGGGACGGGTTCCCTCGGCGACCTTCTTAGCGAATAAAGTCATGAACTCGGAATCTGGGAGAGTGAGAGTAGGGATGTTAGTTGGGTCGTCGTCGTCGTAGGTGGCGGTGTCACATGTGTCGAGTAGTTCCGATCAGGGGGGAAACCGCGGAACGTCGATTCGTCGGGGATAAGAGGACTCACAGCTAAACACCAGACAAACAGAATCGCGAGACGTTAGCAAGAATCACAAAAAAGAGTTGCGTCATATCGCGAGCCCGGTTCTGTTTTCATCTCCGCCAAAGCCGGGACCGCCCTTCGGGGAAACGTACCTTGCTCGCGTGAAGCGCGAGTATGCGTTGAGCTCCTTCTCGGCACATAGTTCAACAGCCGGAGCGCTGGAGTTGCGCAGGATCTAGGAGGATTGCGAAGACGGCGTTAGTATCAGGCAAAGGGGGTGGTGGTGGTTGATTTTGAGGTCTAAAAGGCGGGGAGAGCGAGAAGAGCGGTTCATGGCGGGGAGTCGTTTCGGGCAAGGGAGGGCAGAAAATAAAGAGAGACAGGTTTTATGCCACAATCTCAGACCCGAAGAAACCACCCCAAACTGAAGAGAAACTCGAGGGAGAAGCGGGAGAGGGAACGAGCATACTCCGATATAATGCAACTTCATGGTGATGGAAGATAGGCGAGGAGGCTGAAGAGGAGAGAAACTTCGGGGCGGCGGAGAACACCGACAGCAACCACACGAGATCAAGAGGCGGTAAACGAGGAAACAAGGAAAGCGATAAGACGATAGTGGTAGATCTGGAATTAATCGGGCCCTCGAACAAGATCGGACAGATGAAGGAGAAGAGGAAGAGCGGGAGGAAGATTGAGTATGTAAGGGAATCGGTGAGGGCGAAGTGAACTAAGGCAGCCGAATTAAGCTTTGAACCATTGACGTAGGACGAAGAAGGCAGTTCTCAAGAAGGAAAAAGAAATCCCTAGGCCTTATACAGAGAATTGGAATTCCACAGCGGCCGAAATCACAAGCACACAATCAGGATTTCCGGAGGTGAGTTGGTTTGGATCTGAGGAGGAGGGGAGAGCGAGCATGTATTTTCTGGGCAGTGCTTGTATATGGAGGTACTTTGATTTCCCGGTGCGTGTGGAATGGGGGGTCTGAGACACGGCGGTTTCGGAGTGTGCAGCTGGCAACAGCTGGCAGGAGCGGTTTCGCTGTTAACCCTAGACCCTAATACTGGCCGTTATCTCATCTCAGGCCTTCTTCTCCGGACCGACTCGACGGGAAGGGACACACAGCTCTTCCATTCATGGCCAGATACTGAAATGAACAGGAAAGAAAAAGGCAGATTGTCATTACTATCGAATACTAGACTGAACTGACTAACAAACTGACACGCAAGTATTTCAGCACCCTAAACAAATGTCGCTCGCACTCGTCGTCCCTTGCAAACCGCGGCAAAATGGTCCTCGTGCACACTGGCTGAGTCCTCTTCCAGGACTTCTAGCTACCAGACACGTGCTGGGCTATGGAGACAGTGGCCGCTCTTCGTCAAGCATGCTCTAGTTGGTGCTGGAGGTCTCCGCCCAATCGGATCTTCCGCGGCACGATGGACAACTGTGCTGGTCTGAGTAGTCATCTAGGACCTTGACGGCCGCGGTCTCGGGCGACGGGGTTCCGGAGGTTTCGGGATCAATGTCCCGTTTAGCAGCCTTCTTCTTTTTTTTCTTCTGAGTCACCGACAAAATCACCGACGGAGTAGGACGAGTTGAAGCCCATGAATCATCGTACGGTGTCGGCTCAGTCTTAGAGACCGAGTTGACCGCATTGTCTGCCTCAGGTATGACCAGGCCATCCCATGTGAACCCTTTCGTCGCCTTCTTCTTCACCAAACCAGCATTCCACAAGTCATCTTCGACGGGTGCAGGCTTGGCCTCGCAGAATGGGCTCACCGTGTTATCTATCTCCTCTCTAGTCACGCCATCCCATATAGATAGGGGCGTTTTCTTCTCCTTTTTTGCAGGCTGCCAGGCCGCCTCTAGTTCCGATTCCGAGCTGTCCAGGACAGCCTCCAGGACCTTATAACTCCGGATTTCCTCTGGTGCCGGCTCTCGTTCCGGCCCCGATTCCGGGTCGACTGAACTTGCTTCTTCTGATTGCTGGCGAACGATGGCGTTCTCCTTTAGGATCTCTAGGAAGCTCGTGACCAGGAAGCTGGACGCCAATGTCTTGGCCTCGGGTTCTGGCGACGGGGCGTTGGCCTGCTCGCCTTCCTGTGGGGTGTTGAGAAAGCTTCGAAGTCTCGATTTCAGAAAGTTGCTGATGAATTCGTGCTTGGACAAATCGGGGCACTGGGAAATGATTGTTTCAAAAGTGTTGATGAAAGGCAGGGAACTCCCCAGCCGCTCAACTTCGTCTTTGGCAAGGCATTCCAGTTCAGTAATGCCATAATCTTGCGCCAACATGAAGGTCTCAACGCTGATGAGCAACTCTTTCTCAAGATTTTCTGTCGTTGAAGACTTGCATGGCTTCAGACACTGATACGCGCCAGTAAACAGGAAGTGGACAAGAACATGGCCACAATCCAGGGAGGCTTCGACCCGGCCATCGCGAGACCCCCGACTGAAGTAATAATCTGTGTCAGAATTGATATCTGAGCTAGCCATTAACCTGGGATATGCATCGAGGATGTGAGATGGAACATAAAGATGTGATCCGTCTTTGAAGTGCAGTCTCCGGCTCTTAGAGGCATATGGGCTGATGAAAGGCTGGATATTAGTAACAAAAGCGGTACTGGATATCTGATGAACCTAATCTGGCACTTCTTTTTGCTTTGCTTACCTGATTCGGGGCCGGGTGTCTTCAGGGTCCGGTAGAACTTCCGTGGGAGGCAAAGCGGCCTGACCCTTTTTCATCTTGTTCTTCATACTGGTGGTCGGTGTGCAAGTTGAGCAGGTATTATGGGCGTGGTAAAATCAACTGTGAGAGGATGAAATGAAGATGAAAAGATAACGGGGGAAAAAAAAGAAGAAAAAAAGAGGAAGAAGTGAAGACAGAGGGAGAAAAGAGAGAGACAGGCAGCTCCAGCTTAGACTTTATGGTCGTGCAGGGCAAGCATGGATGGTAAGGGGATAGAAGAAAGCTACCATCCCACCGACTTTAGAAATCTGGCGTTGGGCGGAAAAGACATGCATTTGAGCGTGGCTTCGCTTAACTCTTGCGTCTTGTTGCCCAACACCAATGCTACAGCCAGCTGGTGTGCCTTTCGTCTCCCGAAAGCGGTGATAGTATGCCTGCGAGCAACGGCGGGCCGGGCCTTTTCATTGGCCGTACCAGAAACATCATGGCGGGGTGGCTGCAGGAAGGGAAGCAAACGGCCGTCACAACATGTATTTCCAGTGTCCTTTGCTATCCGGGGGCCGGCAATGAGGCTGGTTCTCGCCAATGGCAGGTCGGGGAGGGAGCTGCATGTCTTATCACAATGAGGGGATGTGCATGAGGGGTGTGCATGTACCCATTCCTTTGAAATGTCCAGTCTCTACTGGTGCCTTAGAAATGGGGGGACAGGAAGGAGGATTCTGGCGATGTCTTGTATTAAATTGACCAGCCACTCAAGTTTAGCTAAGAATCTGTTTGTTGGACTGCGCGTTCCCCCGTATTATTATCATCTGTCCATGCCCCACACGTCATTTACTGGTGCCCATGATATCGCCCTTCAGAGTGGTTCCCCCGATTGTTCTCGTCGTCGGTATGGTCCCCCCAATTCTCTTATTCCTGGGCAGTCAGCTCCGGCTCGTCCTTCAGAGTCAGATCTGTCGTAGCGTCGGGCATCGGCGAAGCTTTGCCGCGGCCGTGGAGCTGCGTGTGCCGCTCCTTATCGATCTGGACCATAGTGTCAACCAGCAGTCTCCCCACCGAAGTTGTGCCATCACTTCGCGCCGGCGATTTGAAGCTTGGATCCTCCAGGTGCTCGCGGAGGAGGCTCGTCAGTCCCGGCTTCAAGACCTCGACCAACCACTCAGACTCCGCGATATAGGTAGGAAGCACTCGCTGGAGAGTCTCAATCACTTCCAACAAAGGCAAGCTCGGAATCAGGGTCTCCATTTCCTTCCTGGCCACCTCGCCGAGCCCGGGAAGTTCATGCTTCCGGGCAAGTGTGTAGACTTCGACGCTTGTGAGAAATTCCGCAGAGAGCTTTTCCTTCTGAGTTTCCCCCTTGGGCTCGAGGCATTGGTATGTTCCTGTATGTAGATAATGGACCAAGACGTGACCTGATTCTGGAGAAGAATCGACAGTGTAAGCTTTGCTGTAGTATGGAAGCTTTCGGAGAGTCAAGGGGAGTAGGCTTTCCGGGACACGTAGAAAGCTTCCTTTAAAATTCAAGACCTGAATGGCGCTACTATGGGGACTAGTTGTTAAAGAGCGATATTAGCATTCGCGCCATGATAACTTTAGTGATACAGCTTCAACTCACGACACTGAAGGACGGTCTCTCTTGGGCTCTGCCATGTTCAGAGACTCACGTGTGTAAGCTGTTATTCGCGGGGGCAGGTGAAACAGAGAACGGACACTCCAGGATGGATGAAATTTGGGAGAAGATAGTATAAAACCAGAGAGACGGAGAGAGAGGGAGAGAGAGGGAGAGAGAAAGGAAGGGAAGAAATGAAGAGATAGAGACCAGCGTGCAGTCCAGCCATCATATATGCGCAACATGCTCCTCTGGATAGGGTTTGCCCTACTCACACCACTTACTGACTGACACTGACGACACAAACGGAGACATCGATTGTTTGCTGTTCCTGCGGGTAACTGCCGCTCACACACTCACTGTGACTGAAGCCGTGTAGACACTCTGTCTAGAGAAAAATGCCATGTATTAACCATCGGTACTACCACATCTAGAGCCAAAGGAACCTACTTCCTCACTCGCTGTCGACATCTGCTCCGGCCGGTCGCCTCGAGACCGATGCAATGGACGATTGAGGCGTGTTCACTGCCATGAACTCCGTCATCCCCTTGATAAGCAGGTTCAGGGTTGGCATCTTCCCTCCAGCAACAGGAAAGGTGGTGGATGCCTTCAGCATCTCCTCGTCCTCCACCAACTCCTCCAGCTTCAGATAAAATAGGTCTATAAGCCATGCATCGTTCAAAGAGCAGTTTGGATAGTGCAGCTGCACCGCTGCCACAACATCTGCAAATGGAAGGGAAACACCAACTCTCACAATGTCTTCCCGGGCGAGATCGGCTAGCCCGCTCATTCCATAGCTCTGGGATAAGGCATAGACGTCCAGACCAGTGATGAATTCATCCAGATGCTTCTCCTCCGGCGTCATTCGCGACCGTTCGAGATACTGATACTCGCCAGTATAGATATAATGGACCAATGTATGAGCAGCAGCCATGGAAACCCCCAAGTTCACCAGTTTGGTTTCGCTGCTGTACTTGAATCCGGGGTATTTGCTGACTAGGACCGATGGGACTTGCAGCCGGTCTCCGCTCTTGGGCTCGAGCGTGATGGAGTCGATGGATGTATATGGCCTTGATCGGGGTATATATTGTTAGAGTGTGTGAGTTTTCTAAATCTGGGGACAGGGTTACTGACGAAGAGTCCGGATCTGGAGTTTTCCGCAAACCGGCACCCCATTCATCGACTAGAGGCTTTTTGTGTGGCATTTTGGCTTTGCTGCAAACTTCTCAGGTGTTGCTGCTGGATCAAAGGTTGACAGAGAAGGGAGGGCTTCGGGGTTGAGGAAAGATGAGATTCTGAGGTCTGGCAATCGCAAGAGGGGACGGCGAAGAAGCGATACAAGAAGAAGGACGACTGAGACAGAGAACGGCAGGGCTTCGGGGTTGAGGAAAGATGAGATTCTGAGGTCTGGCAATCGCAAGAGGGGACGACGAAGAAGCGATACAAGAAGAAGGACGACTGAGAATGGACGAGAAGACACCAGCTCGTTTGTGACTGGCCCAGGAAGATTCTTTCTGGCCAAGCTTAGAGTGTTAGGCAGACATGCATGTATGCGTGTGGTTGCACATACCTGAGGTGGGTGGATAGATGGATGCATCTACACGTTGCATACAATTCCCCAAAGGGAAATAGTGTGCCTACGTTGCCGGCCCCCCAAGATAAGACACTCCATACCCAACAACCGAAAGGCAGATAATCACAGATACGGAACACGGGGCATCCCAGCCGATGTGGCTGTAGGTTCTAAACTTTTCATTTCTATTTCTTGCCCCCCCTCCATGACCAGCATTAAGGAATCAAGCCAACGGCACGGAATCAGCACTTTGGGCACTCGGGGGAGGATTGCCACAGTCCTTCACCAGCTCAACCATGCTTTTGAGGAGCACACTCGCCACCGGAACCTTGTCAGAGCCGGCAAGGCCTGCAGTGCCCTCATCCGGCCGCATATTATCCTCCAGCAGGGATTTCATTCCCGATCGGAACATTTCACACAGCCACGGCTCCTCGTCGGGGGGGATCAGCGGGTACTCTGCCTGCATCACCTCGACCACCTTCAGCAGCGGGAGCGAGTCGGCGAGCTTCGTGACTTCTTCCTGGGCGAGCAGGGCTAGGTCCTTCAGTTTGCTCTTTTGGGCCAGCTGGTACACCTGGATGCCGGTGGTGAGTTCGTTGGCGAGTTTCTCGATCGGGGATGTTCCGGCCGGCTGGAGGCACTGGTATTGGCCCGAGTAGAGGAAGTGAACAAGGACGTGGCCCGGGTTGATGGGAGCATCGATGTGGATGGTCGATTTATCGGCCTCGTCGATGGGGAATATGGCGTTTAGATCGTGCTCTTTGAAGATGGAGTCCGAGATATGAAGAACATTCCCGTCGTTGAGGGCCAATGCCTTCGTGGACATCGTGTATGGACTGCATCAGGATCCGAGGTCAGCATTGGGACTCGGACACACGGAGTGGACTTGGAAAGCAGAAGTGCCAGGCTTCCTCACCATTCTTTCAGCCGTTTATCGTCATGCGCGTTTTCCTGTGGTCCAGGCCGGCGGGATTTCTTTTTCGCCATGGTTGCAGCAGCCGGAGTGATTAGGGTTGGTGTGTAACTGAAGCTCAAATAGATAGGCGCGGACTGGAATGTCCACCGAGAATGTTGGAAGAAAAGTAGAAGAAGAACAGAAGAAGAACAGAGGAAAAACAGAAAAGAAAAATGAGACAAGAAAAGCTGATACAAGTATTTTGAACATTTGATCAGATTATGCTCATACCAGACGCATTCTGATGTTGGTCGTGAGGCCCCCTCCATCTTTTGCCAGCCCTAATTTTCTCATTGTAACCCACTGCGTTTGTTCACATGATCATCACGCAGGCTGCATAACCATATTGGACATAGCTGAAAGGGGAGATAAGGCACGACTGTCTGATAATTGAAAAAAAAAAAGAAGCATAGAAGAATTGTCTCTTCAGTAATTATTTCAGATCTCTCACAACATAGAGCCTAGAAGACAACTCTCTCAGTTTTTAAAAGTTGGGCCGAGCAACTTGGTGCGCTGTAGGAGGAGACCGCAGGTGTACTGTTCAGAACCGTGGATGGCTTGGACAAGCCGATGCTTGACGCTGCACGCTGGCCAGAATCGATCCGGTTCCGGCAGGTTCCGGGATTGGCTTCAACATCTCACACACCCACACATCATCTGCGTTGAGGGTCAGGTTGTTTCGCTGCATCACTTCAACAACTTTGGCCAATGGGAGACTTTGAGAAAGGCGCTGGATTTCCCCGCTTGCTAGAACAACCAGATCGGAGAAGCCAAGTTCTTTGGCCAGTGTGTACACTTGGACGCTCGTGGCCAGCTCGCTGGTTAGCCACTCTTGAGTTGAATACCCATCTGGTCGAAGGCACTGGTATTGTCCGAAATAGAGAAAGTGAACTAGAACAAGCCCCGCGTCAGGAGATGCATCGATCACATACACTTCTTCTTCCCCTGACACGCGGGAGAAAAACTTCTGCTTTCCATTGGGATAGTGCTTTTGATACGACTTTCAAGATCTACATGCATACGCATTGGCTTACAAGGCCAGTGGGCGGTCTCTCTGTCCATAGACGAGGACCGGACAGATGTCTCGCTGCAACTCCCCTGAATTGCTCCCAGAGTGACTTATTAGGAATATCCAGATAGATCAAACACCCAACGGACTCATACCGTGGCGGACAGACAGAAAAGGCAAACGGAACTGCATATGAAGACACCAAGCAACTTATGAACTTCTATCTAAGAGGCTATCTGCTGGTGTTGTTTGTCCTATCCTCTCTTCCAGTTGGCTCACCACACCCTTTCAACGGAGGCCCCCGCTTGACACCGTCCTCATCACTCAACTCCTAAACACCCCCCCGGGATTGTTTGGAGTATTCAACTTCACAGTGAGAACTTGCCTACAGTAGACTCAAGCCAGGGTGTAGCGCCAGATCCTGTTTGTTAGGGTGAAGTTCTCGGCGTCTCCACCACTGCCCCGTGAACAGCCGCTGCTTTGATTTCCTTCTTTTCGGGCATAGGTGAGCTCTCCGGTTTCTTTTGCAGAACGGGGTGGAATGGCCGTAGCTAGAGGTTCAGGAGGCTGGAGCATTTGCTGGACACCCTCAATCATTCCCTCAAGAAAAATGAGAGATATGAATCCTGTGATTGACGCTAGAAGCGACGGCTTGGACGTAATCCTTGTCAGGCTTCTGCTGAGACCCGATTTGAGGAATGCTCGGAGCCAAGTGTTTGGGGAGGAACATAGTTTGAATCAAGTACCCATATGGTCCATGGAACCCCATGGGGAAAAAAACATCATGGAAGCAGTTTTGATGGAAATCGTAGTGAATAGAGCACTTCATCCCGGTCCGGGTATTTCCCGGGTTGTCGTAGACCTCGGGGCCGGCGACGGGCGGTCCGGGGGTTCTCAAAATCGGAGCTCTTATCTTATCGGAGCACGGAAGCTGACCAATGATAGTATGTGGATAAGAGCTTCCTCCTAAACCAATAGGAGCTTCCCGATAACGTGCCGGGTTTTAGGGAACGAGCAACCATTTTTGGTCCAAGGAACCCCACGGTTTTGGGCTTTGGAGTCATCCGGTGTGAGGAAGGAAGGAAGTTGCGATCCACTGCTTGCTCCTGCTTGGAAATATGAGACCTCTATGATTCATAACCCTAAGCAATGCATCCTATAATTCCCACAATTTGCATGATATTTATTTTCCTCCTACTTCCACCAAACACTTCATTTTGGACTATGTTTTGATGCAAACTACTCTACCTCAAACCAGCGCTTTTCTTTCTAGTCCGGTGCCTACGACATTTCGTCCCTTTCTTCTTTTTCCTCTTTTCATTCACCCCACCACTAACCAGCATCTTGTCAATCACAATGGTGGACCCCGCTGAAGAATGGCGGGCTCGCCTGAAAGCCATGATGGACGATATCAAACGGCTCAACTTGCCCTCACCGGAACCCAGACCAGAAGACGACGACCTTGACGAGATATTCGACTCCGCGGAGGATTCGGAGCGCGGCGTGGATGTTTGGGACTTCATCTCCGAAGATGAGGACGACTTCTACGACTCGCCGCAGTCGGAAGAAGAGCAAACGCATGACGGAGACGCCGGAAACTACGGAGACTCTAGCAGCGGCTCCTCCAGGTTCGGGCTTTCATGGCTCGTTTCCAAATGCACGCCGATCGCCCTGAAGAACGGGCTGTCCGCCGAGAGCTTCCAGAGCAGCATAGAAGCGATTCTGGTAGCCGGCGGTTCTGAAGCCGAGCTGCAGTCGGGGCTGACGGACCTCGTTGGCTTTGACGACTTTGACTTCATCATCGAGCTGATTTCACACCGCTCGGGAATTGTTGCATCACTCAATGAGGACCGAGTGGCGCCCGGAGGTGGCGCCGATAGCAAATCCCGGCTTCTCACCCGGGCCGAACGCGACGATGCGCTGCAACGACAGGACCACAAGCACAAATTTGCGCCGATCGCTGCGGCCCGTGAGCGTGAGGAAAACTACCCGCATGTGTTCAAGTCATACCATGCCGGCTCGGTTGTCAGCGTCTCTGGCAAGAAGTACAGTATGCCCGTTGGAACGCAGAAGCTGGAGTTCGAGAAGTACGAGGAGCACTTCGTCCCTGCCGGAAAGAAGGGCGTCATGCGCCCGGGTGAACGTCTTGTCCGTCTGTCGCAGATGGACGCTCTTTGTCGGGAGACTTTCAAGGGCTACAAGAGCCTCAATCGCATGCAGAGCCTGGTATACCCCATCGCCTACCAAACGAGCGAGAATATGCTTATCTGCGCTCCAACTGGTGCGGTAAGTAGTTTGGGCTATGCAGTAGCTCGGGGAGTATCCTGACAATTGAGAACAACATAGCTGACTTTTATGTGCTAGGGTAAAACCGATGCTGCTATGCTAACCATCCTCCAAACGATCGGCAAACATTGCACGCCCACCCCCTCGGAGAATCCAAACGCTGAGAGATTCAATGTCGATTTGGAAGACTTCAAGATCGTCTACGTTGCACCGATGAAGGCCCTGGCAGCCGAAATCACCCAGAAGCTCGGCAAGCGTTTAGCCTGGCTTGGAATCACCTGCAAGGAGTACACCGGTGATATGCAGTTGACCAAGGCAGAGATCATCAAGACCCAGATCATCGTCACGACTCCTGAAAAGTGGGATGTTGTCACCCGGAAGGGAACCGGAGATACCGAGCTTGTGCAGAAGGTCCGGCTGCTGGTGCTGGATGAAGTCCACATGCTGCACGATGAGCGTGGAGCTGTTCTCGAGTCGCTGGTGGCCCGTACCCAGCGCCAGGTTGAAAGCACACAGTCTCTTATTCGGATTGTGGGATTGAGTGCCACCCTTCCAAACTACATTGATGTTGCCGACTTCCTCAAGGTCAATCGCTATGTCGGCTTGTTCTATTTCGATGCCTCATTCCGCCCCGTTCCGCTGGAACAGCATTTTATCGGCGTCAAGGGAAAGGCACGGTCGAAAGAACTCCGCGAGAATCTCGACGTGGTGGCCTTTGAGAAGGTTCGGCAGATGCTGGAAAAGGGGCATCAGGTCATGGTGTTTGTTCATTCCCGGAGAGAAACAACACTGTCGGCCCGGGCGCTGATTCAGAGTGCCAGTCTCGAGGGCTGTGAGGACCTCTTCGATCCCATCAACGGATCTGGTGATCTCTCACGAGCTCTGCGTGACCTGAAGCAAACCAAGGCCCGCGAACTCCGTGAACTAGTACCCCGTGGTCTAGCCGTGCATCACGCCGGTATGTCCCGATCGGACCGGAACCTGGTTGAGCGCCTCTTTGGTGAGGGTATTGTCCGAGTTCTGTGCTGTACGGCTACTCTTGCCTGGGGTGTCAATCTTCCAGCAGCTGCCGTTATCATCAAGGGCACCAAAGTGTACAACGCTCAACTCGGAAAGTTTGAAGATGTCGGAATCCTCGACGTGTTGCAAATCTTTGGTCGTGCCGGTCGTCCGCAGTTCGAAGATACCGGCATCGGCATGATTCTGACCGAGATCAACAACATCGACCACTATCTACGCGCTGTTACAGAGCAGCAGCCCATCGAGTCACGATTCTCGTCCCGCCTCGTGGACAATCTCAACGCGGAAATTGCTCTGGGAACAGTTACTTCGATCTCCGAGGCCGTGCAGTGGCTCGGATACTCGTATCTCTTTGTGCGCATGTGTCGCAGCCCGGATACCTACGGCATCGACTGGGCCGAGCGCCGCGATGACCCGTCTCTAGTCCAGCGTCGACGACAACTTGTGGTCCAGGCAGCACGCACACTGCACGAAAGCCAGATGGTTGTGTTCAACGAGCGTACCGAGGAGCTCCGTAGCAAGGACTTGGGTCGCATCGCAAGCCAATACTACATCCAGCAGGCCAGTGTGCAGATTTTCAACGCCACCATGCGCGCGCGGGGCACCGAGGCCGAGGCCATCCAACTCATCAGTATGAGCGGTGAGTTCGACCACGTCCAGGCGCGCGATACCGAGTCCACCGAGCTCCGCTTCCTCCGGGATGAAGTGATTCCACACGACCCCGGGAACCGCAGCCTCGACTCCCCGCAAGTGAAGACGAACATTCTTCTGCAGTCATACGTCACCCGAGCCCAGCCTGAGGACACCACGTTGTCCAACGATCTCAACTACGTGTCTCAGCAGGCTGGCCGTATCTGCCGCGCCTTGTTCATGATGGCGCTTAACCGGAGATGGGGCCACCAATGTCTCGTTCTGCTGACCCTTGCGCGGTCGATTGAGCATCGCGTGTGGTCGTCAAGCCATCCGCTTCACCAGTTCGACCTCCCTCTCCCCGTCTTGCGGAATCTCGACAACCTCAAGCCGCCGCGATCTCTGCACACACTCCGGGACATGGACGCGGCCGAACTCGGAGGTCTCGTGCGGAACGCCAACGCCGGCAAGAAGATTGCCCAGCTCCTCCAGAACTTCCCGATTCTCCGCGTTGAGGTCACCACGGCCCCGCTTACCCGCGATGTGCTGCGGATGCAACTCAGCCTGATCCCCGACTTTGACTGGGACGACCGCATCCACGGTCGATCTGAAGGCTACCATGTGTGGGTCGAGGATTCCGAAACGGCCGATCTGTATCACCACGAGTACTTTATTTTGCAGAAGCGGCGTCTGGCCGAGACTCACGAGCTGGTGTTTACCATCCCGCTGTCAGACCCTCCGCCCAAGCAGCTGTACGTGCGCGCAGTTTCCGACCGCTGGCTGGGCGCAGAGAGTGTCACCGCAGTGTCGTTCCGGCACCTCATCCGGCCCGACACTGAAAGCGTGTACACCGAACTCCTGAACCTGCGCCCGTTGCCAATCACGGCCCTCAAGAACCCGGCGCTCGAGGAGCTCTATGCGAAGCGGTTTAAGTTCTTCAATCCCATGCAGACCCAGCTCTTCCATGCGCTGTACCACGGGAACAACGCCATGGCGGGTGCCGGAACCGGACCCGGCGGTCGGCCGCGCAGCTCGAACATTCTGCTCGGTTCTCCCACCGGTAGTGGCAAGACCGTGGCGGCTGAATTGGCCATGTGGGCTGCATTCCGGGACCAGCCGGGATGCAAGGTGGTTTACGTGGCGCCGATGAAGGCACTGGTGCGTGAGCGTGTCAAGGACTGGGGAGTCCGTCTTGCCAAACCCCTCGGGCTGAAGCTCGTCGAGTTGACCGGTGACCACACCCCGGATATCCGGGCCATCCAAACCGCAGACATCATTGTGACAACCCCGGAGAAGTGGGATGGTGTGTCCCGTGGGTGGCAGAACCGGGACTATGTCCGCAAGGTTGGACTGGTGATCATAGACGAAATTCACTTGCTGGCCGGCGACCGAGGTCCGATTCTGGAGATCATTGTGTCCCGTATGAACTATATCTCGCTGGCCACCAAGAGCCGCGTCCGCCTTCTCGGCATGTCCACCGCGTGCGCCAACGCCGTCGATCTGGCCGATTGGCTCGGCGTGCGCCGCGAGTACATGTTCAACTTCCGGCCGTCGGTCCGCCCGGTGCCGCTCGAAATGTACATTGACGGCTTCCCGGAGGTGCGGGGCTTCTGCCCGTTCATGGCGTCGATGAATCGGCCGGCCTTCCTCGCGATCAAGAACCACAGCCCCACCAAGCCGGTGATCGTGTTCGTGGCGTCGCGCCGCCAGACCCGGCTTACGGCCAAGGACCTGATCAACTTCTGCGGCCTCGAAGAGAACCCGCGCCGCTTCCTGCACATGGAGGAAGACGACCTGCAGGCCAATCTCGCGCGTGTCAAGGACGCCGCGCTGAAGGAGTCCCTCAGCTTTGGTATCGGCCTGCACCACGCCGGTCTGGTCGAGTCGGACCGCCAGCTCTCGGAAGAGCTGTTCCTTCACGGAAAAGTGCAGATTCTCGTGGCGACTAGCACGCTTGCGTGGGGAGTCAACTTGCCGGCCCATCTGGTCATTGTCAAGGGCACGCAGTTCTTTGATGCTAAGACGGAGGGGTACAAGGACATGGACCTCACCGATGTGCTGCAGATGCTCGGCCGTGCCGGACGTCCGCAGTTCGACTCGTCTGGGGTGGCGCGTATCTTCACGCAGGACTCCAAGAAGGATTTTTACAAGCACTTCCTGCACCGCGGCTTCCCCGTCGAATCGTCGCTGCACAAGGCGCTGGACGACCATATTGGCGCCGAAATTGCGGGCGGATCGATCCAGACCAAGCAAGATGCGCTCGACTACCTGACGTGGACGTTCTTCTTCCGCCGCCTGCACAAGAACCCAACATACTACGGCCTGGACGTCATGGCTCCGGGCTCAAGCACGGCCGAGGAGGGCCCAGCGGATGCCAGCTCGGCGGCGGTTCAGGAACACGATGCCCAGCTCTCGGCCAATTCGCTGCTGGTGCAGATGGTCGACAAGTCAATGGCCGAGCTCGCCGAGTCCCGGTGTATTGAGGTGCGCCATACTGGAGACGTCATTGCGCTGCCAATGGGCCGCATCATGAGTCGGTACTACCTGTCGCACCGCACCGTGCGGCTGCTGTCGCACGAGGCCAAGCGCAACGCGACCTTTGAGAACGCGCTGGCGTGGCTCTCGCGCGCGGCCGAGTACGACGAGCTCCCCGTGCGCCACAACGAAGACCTGATCAACGCCGAGCTGTCGCGGCTGCTGCCGTTCTCGGCCGCCGGCTTCGACATGCCGATGTGGGACCCGCACGTCAAGTCGTTCCTGCTGCTGCAGGCCTACTTCTCGCGCGCCGACATGCCGATTGCCGACTACGTCGGCGACCAGACCAGCGTGCTCGACCAGGCCGTGCGTATTGCGCAGGCCGCGATTGACGTCATGGCGACGCTGCGCTTCTTCTCCAGCTGCCGCACCGTCATGCAGCTGCTGCAGAGCATCAAGTCGGCCCGCTGGCCCACTGACGCGCCCGCGTCGGTCCTGCCCGGCGTAGACCCGACCACCACGTACACCAAGTCGCTGGCTGAGATCGCCGGACTGAACCCGAAGCAGCTGGACAAGGTGGTTCGGGACGACCTGCAGGTGCCCGAGGCCCAGCGCGCCCAGTTCATGAAAGCTGTGAGCATTCTCCCGCGCGTGTCCCTGACCGCCGAGGTCACATCGACAAACAGCACCTCCGGCAACAAGACCGACGATGCGGGACAGCCGCAGCCGACCATCTCCAAGCACACCGTCTCAGCCGTGCTGACCCGCGCAAATGCGCTCCCGGGCCAGGACGGCCGCGCGTGGACGCCCAAGTTCCCCAAGCCGCAGACCGAGGCGTGGGTCGCGGTTCTGGTCGACTCGGCCAAGGACGAGCTGATTTCCCTCAAGCGCCTGACCTGGCCGTCGGGCGGTAGCAAGAACAGCGGCGGTGGTGGTGGTCAGCCGGGAGGCCGCGGAGGACGCAGAACCGGCGGCGGCGGTGGTGGTGGTGGTGCCACGAACACGTCTGGTGGCGTGACCGCACGCGTGAATTTCGCAGTCCCGGAGGGACTCGAAGGCCGCAAGCTGGACGTGGTGGTGTTTAGCGACGTGTACCCCGGGATGGAGTTCTCACATAAGGGGCTGGCGATCCCGGGCCTCTAAACAGAGAGCAGCATGCATACAAAGCTGATAGGATACATAAAAGCGGTACATAGAGACACAGTTGACAGGGTTTGAGATTTACATGTAACAGATCCATGATTCACGACATAACGAAGCACAACCTCTTTTTTCTTCAAAGAATCCCAAAAATGCCCCATGTTTTATTGCAGAAGGGTGACACGCCACCGCAACAGGGAGAAGAAGACGGTTAGACAAAAACTGTGTGATAGATGAAGCGAAGAAAACGCGCGAAAAGGAGCAGTCCAAACAAGAACGTGCCGCAATGAAAGAAACCAAGAACCAAAAAAGCAACGCTGAGCAAGAGACACACGGATTGATGAAACCGAAAAGCAACGATACCCGACCAAGCAAGATAGCAGAAACAAAAGCAATGATGATGAAGAGCGCTGCCCTCCAAATCCAAGATCAAACCGAGAAGCGATGCCCTACATATGACGAAGAGAACCAAAAGCAAAACAAGAGCATCCGTATGTAGTTCAAAAAGAGCAAATCCCAAGCCGGCCAAAAGAAGAAACAGAACAGAAGAAAGCAAAGACCCAAACTCAACGCCGAACAGAAAAACATTAGATCCGAAGGAGGAATGAGGAGTGAAGAGGATATCAGGGGAGACAGCGAGGAGAATAGACGAAGGGAGGTATCGTAACAAAACAAGAAATCAAGCAGAAAGAAATCAAGACATGGCGTAGAATGGAAGGTAGCACGAAACGGAGAGGCAAAGGGGATCAGCAGCATCTGCGCCGGTCTCTCGAGCGGTCATAGCCACCCCCATCGCTGTCGTTCCCGGGGGCAGCAGCGGCGGATGGATCAATCCCCGGCACGATGGCCGGGAACCCCTGCGGGAAGAGCCAGCTACGGCGGTCCCGGCCCACACGGAAACTACCGCCACCAGGCCCGTACGCGCCGCCGGCCCCACCAGGCCCGCCGGGCTCGAAGTACGTGCCGTCCATGCCGGCCTCGTAGCCGGGGCTGCCCGGGGTGGCCGTGGCGGTGAGCACGGCCTGCTGCATGGCGCGGTTGCGGTCGACCAGCTTGCGCGTGACCACGCGGAACACCTCCTCGACGCCCTCGCCGGTCTCGGCGCTGATCTCGTGGCACACGTCCCACCCGACCTCCTGGCCCCAGAAGCCCGAGCTGCGCTTCGAGCTCGGGCTGCGCGGCTCGACGCTGGCGATGTTGCTTTGCAGCCGCGAGTCACCGCCGCCGAATCCCAGGAGCGACGGGGCGCGCGCGCCTGCAGCCGTGGGCGGCGGCGTGGAACCAACCCCGGGGGCGAGGTTCTCGGCCACGTAGGCAATGCAGCGCTCAAAGGGCACTTCTCGGAGGCTCGGGTCGCGGGCAACGATGTCGGCCTTGGTGCCCACGACGTGGAGCACCACGTCTCCGGGCAGATTCCGTCTCAGCTCGTTCAGCCATACCCCCATTTCAGCGAACGAGTGTGCGTCGGTGATGCTGTAGCAGAGGATGCAGGCGTCTGCACCCCGGTAGTAGAGTCTCGATATGGATCGGAAGCGTTCTTGGCCAGCTGCATGAAAGGCAAACGAGAGAGGTTAGCAAGGTCCCGCCAGGCAAACAAAGAACATGAACTCCAGCCACTTCACTTACCCGTGTCCCAAATCTGTAGCCGCACAACGGTGTCGGTGTCGGTGTCAACAACGCGGCGGGTGAGGAAGCTCGCGCCAACAGTGGAGGTGATCTGCTCGGGGTTGAACGAGCCCTTGCAAAAGCGCATGACCAGCGAGGTCTTGCCCACGCCCTGGGCGCCGAGCACGACAATCTTTGCCTCGAGGGAGGACATGTCGGCCGGACGAAGTCGGTGAACGTGTGTGGATATGTATATCGGGTCGAGAGTCGTAGGTATCGTATTGGTTCGAGGGGAAAGACAGGAGTCTTCCGAGAGCGCGTGAAGAAGGCGCCGGTTTTTGTTTACTTTGTTTCCTGGGGTCGGTTGTTTGCTCCCAGGACAACGGAGCACACGACAACGTCGACTGCAAAGGAGGAGAGCAGGAAAAAAAGACACGCCGATCTGCTGGGAGCAAAGGTGGGAGAGCCAACGGCAACAACACGCAAAGCAAAGGGGAATGCAGCTATTCGGAGTAGCGTGTGTGGACTTTTTGGGGGTTAGGTCGGGAAAAGACGAAAGGCTGTGTGAGTTGCCTGGATCAGATGCTATCCCTCCAAGGGATGGGGTTCGGGACTCGCAGGAGGCGTTACGGGAGAGACGTTGCGCGTGTGGTCCGAGGCGGTTTCTGGGAGGAAGTCAAGAACGAGAAATATGAAGTTGAAAAGACAAAGGTTGTGTGAGACTTGTTCTCCCAGTGGTAGTGCAGGGAAGAAGAAAAGAGAAAGGCACAGCGCGTTCGGTTGCTACTAGAGAAGGGGGAAAAATGGGTTTCTGAATTCGTCGACGGGTCGGTCCCCAGTTATACAAGAAAAAGCCGAACAACCAAAAAAAAAAAAAAGAAAAAAAAAAAAGGGAGTTTTCAAGACCACTAAAACCTTTGATATCAAGAAGGGTCGCGGAGGTTGTCGTCATAGAAGTGAAACTGCATCATGAGGCCGTGGATTTTGACTGAAGACTGGAGAAGCAGCACGCGTCAGAGAGTCAGATCGGCAAGACACACCACGAAGAACGAGGAAGAGGAGGATGGAGAAGCAAGAAGGGAAAACAAGATCCGAGCACACCCTTCAATAATACCTGCAAGGAAGTCAGTATAAATATCTAGGCGGCCCCCAGTTCGTTTGGCCCCCGCCTAGGGCCTGTCCCTGTCTCTGTGTCTCTGTGGTTTTTTGGGGCGTCCCTCGATTTGTGGGAGTGAGGTCCAGCAGCCTCAGACAAAAGTCAGTGCGAAGGAGGAGGAGGGCCCGTACTGTCTGCGATCTCCCTCTGGTGTGTCGCTTTGGTGGTGATGACGGCAGAAGGGTCTTTCTGGGGTTCTTTGGGGGGTTGTTAACCACAGCAGAGATAGCAAGAGTGAAGAACGAGAGAAAGTATCACCAGATGTGGAACAGAAGAAAAGAAAGAACGAAGAAGCCACTTCTCTCCCACTCATCTCATGCGGAGAAGAAGGCTGAAGCTGAACCGCCGGCTTGTGACGTCGTATGGAGAACAAACGAAGGCTCCGGCACGGTACTATGGATTCCCGTGCAGCAGCATATAAACGGAAAGTGGATGCGGGAGCGTTTTACACTAACATTCTGTGCAATATGCAAGTGGCATATATGTAAGTGTCGGTGAAGGGCCAAAGCAGCTAGTATCAAAAGGCGGGCGGCGGCGGCGGTGGTGGTGGAGAAAGAGAGACGAACGAACCAGCACAATCACACGCCAAGGAGGACAGACACGAAAAGCGAACACATGCAAGGCTTTCACGGGATTTCCGCCTCAACATTGTGACGCTGACAGACGCCGAATTAGAATCGTGGTGCAGGGGGGGTGGGAGGAGTGGTTTGTGCGTGCATCATTTAGTGGAACCTGGATGCCGCCCTCCTCCCCAACTGTGGGTGGTCTGGCTCTCTTTTTTTTCAGTGGACGCGGTGGTTGCACTGCAGATCGGATCAGAAAGTGGGTGCATCACAACGGATATGAGAGACCCAAAAGAAACAGGCGGGGTTTGATGGAGAGTATTGGTGAAGATGGGAAGAGAAAGTGAAGCTGGTGATATGAAGTTGAAATAACCGGAGGTGATAAAACGAAAGCTCCGGTCCGGGTTATGTCATCCGGAGACGCTGCTCCTTCCTCGTCCACATTCACGTTCACGTTCACCGGACAGCTGGTCGCCAGGTGTCTGCCACTGTCAGCGACGGCGTCCAACTGCATACAGCTGCATATTTGACGAGGATGATATTCTCTCTGCCCATTTCCATCTTGGCAGCCGTCAACGATACGGTGAAGACATCCGAAACCCCTCTCTCCCCGTGATCGATATTTCCTGTCCCCCGTGTTTCCTTCACCGTTCAACTTCCCGGTGTTATTTATTTGCCTCCGCTTTTTTCCTTTTTTTTTCTTTTTCCACATTCTTCGCTTGGCAATGACATCAAGCGCGGACTCTCCAAAAACAACATGCACTGGGTAAAACCAGTCATATCCCGGTATATCCTTGGAACGAGGGACCCCCCCGCTAAACGGCATTCTCAAGTCTCACCCCGTGATTCCTCTTATGCAGGCAGTCCTGGTATACGTGCAGGCTCATATATCATGGCTCGATTGCAGATGACACCTGCTGATCCGCATACCCCCCCGCCCCCGGCAACGCGCCTGCAGATGCATGGTCACGCCGAAGGGACCCGTACAGCTTCACCCAGATTTATAATGTGAGGTATACATGTAAGGGTAACCAAGAAAATAGATCAGAACAAATGAAACCCGAGCAGCACGTAGCACATGAGAAGAACCACCCGGAAAAACACACGAAAAGAGCTGCCCCATGTCCTCCCTACAACTTGGCCAGCGTCCGCTGCGCCGGAACCGCCAGCGGATCGTACACCGTCGACGACAGGTTATCGGTGGGAACCACGGTGGAGTGGCTGGACAGGCTGCGCGTGTCGACGAGCGACGCATCCAGCTCGGCAATGGTGCGGCAGCCAATCAGCCGCATATTCATCTCCATCTCGTCCTTCAGCAGCTGCATGGCGCGCTCGACGCCCGCCACGCCGTACGACGACATGGCGTACAGAAACGGCCGGCCGATGCCGATGCCCCGCGCGCCCAGGCACAGCGCCTTGAGGATGTCGGTGCCGCGCCGCACGCCGCCGTCGACGTACAGCTCGATGCGGTCCTGCAGGCCGCGGCGCCGCAGCTCGGCCACGGTCTCGGCGAGCACCTCGATGGCCGACGGCGCAAACTCCAGCTGGCGGCCGCCGTGGTTGGACAGCACCACACCCTGCACGCCGGCCTCGACGGCCCGCAGCACGTCTTCCACGCGTTGCACGCCCTTGAGCACAATCGGCATCTTGGTGATGCTCTGGAACCACGGGATGTCCTTCCACGACAGGCTCGGGTCGATGAACGACGAGATGGCGCGCGCGGCGCCCTGCGACGTGTCGGTGTCCTGGCCGGACTGCACGTTCGAGCCGGTGTCGGTGAACTTGGACCGCATGTCCTTCTCGCGCCGGCCCAGCTGCGGCGCGTCGACGGTGATGAACAGGCCCTTGCAGCCGCGCCGCTCGGCGTGCTGCACGATGCGCTTTGTCACCTCGCGGTCCTTGTTGACGTACAGCTGCAGCCACTGCACCTGGCCGGGCGCGGCGGCGTCGACAATCTCGTCGAACGAGCACGAGGCAAGCGTGGGGATCATCTGGATCACGTTGTGTTTCGCGGCGGCCCTGGTCAGCACCACCTCGCCCTCCGGATGGCCCAGCTTGCCGAGGGCGGTGGCGGTCACGTAGATGGGGATGTCGACCTTGGTGCCCAGCATGGTGGTGGAAAAGTCGACGTGCTCAACGTCGACGAGGATCTTTGGCCGGAACCAGATGCGGTGGAAGGCCGAGTGGTTTTCGCGGATGGTCTGGAGCATGTGCCGGGTGTCAGTTTCGTGTGTGCCCTACTCGTAAAAGCGGTCTGAACAGGTCAAGTGGGAACGGTATCAGTAGTCACGTACAATCTCGTCATCGGCGGCACTCGAGTAGTAGGCCCACGCCTTCTTGCGCATCACCCGCCGCGCCACGGCCTCGAAGTCGAGCAGGTTGTAGCACTGCGACAGCGGCGGCATCTGCGAGATGGCCAGCTGCACCTCCTTGTCTTCGGCCTCCTGCGCCGGGTCCTTGTCGATGGCGGCCACGGTCTTCATGTCGACGTGGCCCTTGTGCTTGGAGGCCTCGAGGTACTTGTCCAGCGTGTCGGGCGGGTGGATTTCGTCGAATTCGACGGTGGCGTCCTTGCCCTAGAGCGTGGGGAAGCGAAGTTCTGTCAGTTTCAGCCCTAAGCTTGTGGTGGTTGGTGAAATGGGCCGTACCGCATATTTGAGGATGATCTTCTTGCCACCGGGGTGTTCTGTGGGACGGAGATCAGTCAGTATTCACATGTCTTCCGGTTGTCCTGAACTTGAAAATCCGGAGGAGACTCAGGCCCGGATCAGAGAATGTGACTGTGGTGAAGCTTACCATGCATGAATTCAGTCACATCGTAAGCTTTACCCTGTGATGCGAAGAGACGACGTCAGTATCAGCCAGTCCCGCCGCCCCAAATCCAGCAGCGCCAACATACATGGACGATAACCCAGCACGAGTCCTCCGTGCAGTGCTTCGCAACGTCGTCGCCCGAGAGAACCATTTTAGAGGCAATTTGATTCAAGTCAGAAACAGAAAGTGTCCGATATCGTCAGAATCGTGTCTTGTCTCTTCTTTAACTGGAAGTGGGCGCCGTCGCTCTCTTATATGCAGACCAGACAGGTCAGGCCACAGCCCACAAAAGGTTCCAAAAAGAGTCTAGACGATAGCGTGGTATCCCGGCTGTCCGCGGTCGGTGAGATTTTCTCAGGAGGGCACGCTTTTCACTGGAAAAGACGGGTGGCAATGGAGTGTTGGGGTTTGAGATTATGGGTCCAAGAGAATCCGGGGAACCCAGAATACATATAATTTTATATTAAAAAATTGTGGGAGCAACGGAAGAGGGAGAATGAATAAAACGAAAGAGGAATTGGTCTTCGGCGGTGGTAGCTTTCTCTCTATCCACAAGCTTGTGAGAGCCCCGACATATGATCTCGCCACGCCACCCCACAGTCTTGGGCTTAGAGAAAAATGCGGGAGCAAAAAGCACCCAATGGCAAGCTCGACAATTCAGATCCTCGGCAACAGAAGCCCCAAGCAAAGAAAAACGCAAAATGGAGCTTGCAGGATCCTGGCGCTGGCCCCCCGGAACCTTGAAGTGAGGGGTTACCGGGCCACTAAGTTTTGATCTGCTTTTTTTCTGGGGTAAACCACTAGGTTCGGAATCCCGGAAAGGAACCAGACAAACAGGAATAGTATTGTGAAGGTATGAATGGAATTAGAAAGACGGTAAAGATGAGGAATCTCAGGTTAAAATACAGAGCAAGAGAAGGAAAAATAAAAATAAAAATAAAAAAGCCAGAGGCACATGGAAAAAGAAACCTCGGTTGTGCATTCCTTCCTTCCCCGTTAACCTGCCCCGATACTTGCATGCCAACAGCTCAACACCGCCCCCTATAGAAATGCACCTATCCGCCATCTTTCTTGTATCGGGGCAGTTTGTCCGTCGCGGTAAAAAGGCGCCCCATATTCTCGGCCTCCAGATTTAGCGTGTGCTGCACGACCATCACCAACAACCATTCTTCCAGTATGACGAGTTCATTTAGTTCTCAGTCACCACCCACTCTACGAACCTGTCTCAGTCCCGTTTATCTTCTTGTAGTACGTGCTATTGTCTCTCCTCTCCTAGTATCGGCTTCTCCAGAATCGCTAAAAACGCACCCTCAACTAGAACAACACCGAAATTCAGGGTCACACTGTATATCACATATTCGGATGAGACACAGTGAGAGAATCCTTCGAAGTTTCCCGACTCTAGGCCATAGCGTACTTAGACGAACGTAGAAAAAATAGGAATATATAGAAAGAACACGGTACGAAAACAATGAGAATATAATGCCCAAAAAGTCAGTAATAATATTAAACCCCGAAAAAGAAAACAGCATCATGCCACCCAAGAAAGTCATCCCCTAGCTAAATCACTTCCACTGCGAGAACCCCGCCCACGGATCATGCGGCGGCTGCTGCACCGGCGGCGACTGCGGCATGGTGCCCGGCGCCGCCTGCATGCCCGCATAGTGCATCGTCTGCTGCGGGCCCAGCGGCGGCGGGCCGGGCGGCGGCGGCGGCACAAAGCCCTGCGGCGCGTACTGCTGCGACGCCGGCCGCTGCGGCTGCTGCTGTTGTTGCGGCTGCATCATGCCGCCGGGCGTGCCGTAGCCCGGGTACGCCTGGCCGAACGACGTCTGTGTCGCCGGTGGCGAGGCGGGACCCCGCAGGCCGAACGATGTCTGCGTCGCCGGCGGGGACGTCGGGCCGGGGTTCCGCCCGTAGAAGCTGGGGTCGTAGGCTGCCGGCTGGCCGTAGCCGGCGGCGCTGGGCGCTGCAGCCGTTGAGAAGCCCGGGTTGCCGTAGGTCGACGCAATCGGCGGCATCGAGCCCAGGCCCGGCATCGTCGTGGTGGTGGCCGGCGGTGACGCCGGCATCTGGTACGGGTTGCCGTACGTGCTGTCGCCGTAGCGCGGAGCCTGGCCCGTCACGAACAGCGGCGGCGGTGCGCGGCGCGGGCCGCCGTCCAGCCCAAGCGAGGGCGTCCCCGTCGCACTGCCCGGGATCGGCGACGATAACGACACTTGCTGCTGCTGCTGTTGCTGCTTCTGGTCGATCGACATGCGGTCCATGAGCTGCTGTAGCCGGTCCCGCTGCTCCAGCTCCGACTTGGATTCGCGGCTGGCGTTGCGCTGGCGCTCCTGGTTGATGCGGTCCAGCAGCTGCAGGCCCTCCGACCGGCGGTTCTGCACAAACGAGTCGACGTTCTTCTCCAGACTGTTGACAGTATCCTTCATGCCCGAGTACCAGGTCTTGGCGCCCTGCAGTCCAGACTCCAGATCCAAAAACTCCTGGTATGCGCGCTTGTACCGGTTGACCACAGCCGCGCGCTGGCGCTGGGCGCTCTCGTACTTGCTCTGCTCGGCCCGCACGCGCTTGTCCTCGAGCAGCGTGTTGAATGTGGTGGTAAGCTCTTTCAGCAGCGCTGATTGCTTCTGGTTGGCTTGGAGGAGGCGGTTTTGGTGCGGTCGGAACTTTTCCAGCTCGGACTGGAAAAGCTGGCTTTCATAGTTGGAGATGGTCTTCTTGTTAAGGATGAGAATTTGGGAAATGTCGTCGTTGTGAACCTATTTTCCGGTATGGTTAGCTAACGCTTGAATCAACCAGAGAAAATCAAACGCATGGAGGGCTAACCTTTTCCTTGAGATCCTTGAGAACCTGGCTCCGCTCACGCTTGATAAGGTTAAGCTTCTTCAGAATCTCCTCGACCTTGTTCACCTGGTCCATCACACTCGGGCTCCCGTCGTCAAAATCCGCGTCTAGCAGGTTGACTTCAGCCGCCGGGCTGATATTTGAGTCCGCCAGCCCACGCGACCGCTTCACGGCATCGCGGAACAGCGCATCGGCCTCGCCGCGCTGCGCCGCCGCGCGCATCTCCGCAAATTCAACCTCGTTTGTCCGCAACTTCGACGACAGTTGGCGGTCGGTGCGGCTGGCCTCCTCGAGCGCCTCGCGGTACGTGCGGATGTCGTTGCGCAGCGTCGTGGTCAGCGCCGAGCTGGGCTGCTGGGTCCAGTCGCCCTCGTACTTGGAGCGCATCTTCTCGCACACGCTCGCCTCGGTGTCGAGATCCTTTTTGCACTTCTCTAGCATCGAGATGATGGTGGTCTTTTGGTCCTGCAGCGAGTCGAATATCGTCATGGGGTTCTCGTGGCCGGCAACGTCATCGCACCAGGTCCGGAAATCCTCTTCGGGGACAATAGTGTCTTGGTCGAGGCCGCCCTTCAGTATTTGCAGGGACCCGGGTAGCCGCAGATAGTCGAGGCTTGCCGCCATCTCGCCGTTGGCAATGTCCACCCGCTCCGTCTCGGCGCGCACCAGCTTGGCCTTCTCCTCATCGTACAGACTCGCCGATTCGGTGACAGCAAACGGGACAATCTTGGAAAACAGATCCGGGCCGGTGATTCTCTGGATATCCTGGCCGGCGTACAGTTCGGTGACGGGGATCGGCTTGGCGGCTGGGAGCTTCGGCACGGGAGGCAAGGACGATTCCGGTGGTACAGTCTGGTGGTAGATGTAATCGTTGTCCTTGATCATCTCGCGCAGCTTGTCTTGAGAAAGCGAAAGCTGTCTCTTGGCCATGTCCTGCAGTAAAGAGGCCGTTTCCGAGGTCAGGTTCGTGGTTGAAAGAGGGGTTGTTGGGAAAGTGACGGCGATTCTGGAAGCTTCTTTAGAGAGAGACTCTGCGACCTGGAGTCGACCGACAGCGACACCGTGGTTGTTCGCATCGTCGTCGGCAAGGGCTTGGTAGTACTGGGCCATGGCGCCCAAGAGATTTGTTTTTATCTAGACAATGAGAGGCGGATGTCAGCATAGACGTAATTACAGTAGCACAGAAAACGAAGTGCTACAAGCAGCACACACAAGACCAGAAGGGGCGGGAAGTGAATTACCTGAACCATCAGTAGCCACGCTCGGTCTAGTATGCCTTTGTTCACGTTCTCCTGCAAGCCATCAATAGCTTGGCCGTACAAATAGGCGGCTTGGCTGGACAGCTTGGCCAACAGGCCGTTTTTCTTCTGGTCAAGCACCTGGCGCTCCAGGAACACCTCGGTGGCCTGGGCCAGCATGATGTTGATGAGCGACTTGACGGTTTCGCGGCTCAGGTCGGACGACGGCGCATGCAGAAAGTTCTCGTTGATGTAGGTGAACATGCCGGCGGCGGCCTGGAAGGAGTGGTAGGCCATTTTGAGGCCGGATTCTTCGGAGCGCGTTTGCAGGGCGGCATGGCACGAGAGCACGGCGGAGATGTTGAAGATGATCGAGGCTTTCTCGAAGGCGAGCGAGTATTGGGAGGTGGATTTGTGGGTGAAGGCGTCGAACCTTGGCATTGGGAGATAGAAGTTAGTACGGAGAGAACAAGACCGACTAAACAGTATCACAAATGACCTGGTCACAAGCGTACCAGGTAAACGAGATCTTGATGTGCTGCTCGTCCACGGGGAATCTCAAGTCCAGCAGCTCCAGCTGGCCATAGTAGCGGTACAGCATGTCGCGGCCCGACGTGCTGTCCTTCCCAGCGCCGCGCATATCCTGGCGGAGCCGGTTCAGCGTGGCGCATTCTTCCGAGTAGCGCTCGGGATCATCGCCGTAGGTATCGCGGATGTAGCTCTTGAGCGGGGTCACCCAGTCGATCTCGTTGGTAGCCTTGAGCGGCACCGAGATCATTGGCGACTGCGGCATGGCAGGCGACGAGACGGGAAAAGGGCGAGGAAGAAAAAAAGATTCAACGGTTGATGTTTGAGTAGCGAGGTTTTGACTGTCGGTGATGCTCGAACTATATCGCTGCCTGCGTGCGTGTGGATTCGCAGCGCACAAGTCCAGATATATTTCGGGGCGAGGAGGGGTATCGAAGGAGGGTCGGCGGTTATTTTGCAACCGCGGATTTTCTAATGCAATGAACAGACAACTTTTTGGACCCCGATATCAACCATCCGGGGATTGAATGCTGTAATGAACAAAAGGCAAAATAAGACTTTGGGCTGAAAAGACGGAAAAGAATGGATTTTGGAGAGAAGGAAAAAGGTGAGGTTACAAAGTGTGAAGTGTGTCGAAGCGATATGATAATATGGGGGAAGGAACCGCGAGGTACGCAGGTACTTCGTAGCGGGGCGGCGGATGACGTTAGCATTAAAATCAAGGCCTGAGTGGGATGTTTTGGTCGGCCAGTTGTCACCAGGTTGTCGCAGCTGGCCAGCCACCAGCGGTTTTACTATTATACGCGCACGCAAAATGTTGCACGACTGGGTAAAAGCTGGTGATAGCAAGAACTGAAGCTGCTGTATCGAGTGCGAATCACAAAACCCAATCTCTGTTACTCGCCAAGATGCCAGACCAGATCAGGGGAACAGGCAAAGAACCGCGAAAAGAAAAGAAAAGAAAGAAAAAGAAAAGAAAGAAACCTGAAGTCCAAAGCCGGGCGAATAGGACCTCTGTGGACCGGTGTTTGGTGTCGACGTCTTAGCGAATGCGCCATGCAACGCACGCACGCCGCATGTTCCCTTCTCGTTCTTTCTGGGCCTCCCCCCTGCACACGTTAGCAAGGCCTCAAGACCTGCAAAGTCGCCGCTCTGGCCAGTGATTGGGCGGCCGCGTAATGAGTGAGAGACTCTTGAGGTGTTCCCGTTCTGGGCTATGGCAGTTGGAGGTTAAGCTGTCGAACTCTCCCGGCCGGTGTTGCTCGCTCCAATCCTCAATCAGTGGCAGCTCTCCCACATCTCAACGGCTGGTACTCGCAGCTGATGTCTATGGTAGGCATGCGCTGACCGTCGTGGACGGTAACTTGAAGCACACAGCTCGACCTCTTCTCATATGGACCCAACGTACTCACACCATCGCCCGACAAACTCGCCCAAGCCAACCCCAACGTTACATTCTCCCTGTTATCACTGTCCGAGCATACCATATAGGGTGATTGACGATCAGGATATGGCTCTTGCTGGCAGAAGCTTCGAGATAGCCTAAAAGTCGTCCGGCGCTTAAATCCCGGCCTCTGGTTCGTCGGGCGCCTATGCCCTCCTCCACTTCTCATCATGCAGTGTATATGCACCCTAACACACAGAAAAGATACCAGTAAAGTCCCTCCCCTCCGAATAATTGAACAGATCAGATTCGTCACGGCCTGGTCGTTTTTTCCAGTGCCCCTCTCTTTCTTATGTGTGTCTCTTGAATGGGACCTTTTGAGCTTCATGGGGCAAAGTGTAAATGGAAGGCTTGCCTCCCACCACGAGCCATGTCCCTTTCGACTTTTTCTTCACCTCCCGACCCTTGGATATCGGCTGTACCCGCCGCATCCGCATCGTAGTCAACTGTTTGTTTGCTTGCTTGTTTCCCGTTTCGTTTGCCATTTTCCCCGTCGCCTTCTGCGGCTAGCAAGCTCGCCCGCCGGCTGAGGTGTGTGCCAGAAAATGAATCACAGCCGCCGCTTATCACAAGTGCTTATTTTACCTTTTGTTTGTATGTCTAATTCAGCTTTATATTTCGCTTTCTATACATGGGAGTTGGGGCTGTTCTCGTCCTATATATTTGCCCGTGTTATACAACAGAGAGGGAGGGAGGGGTGGGTGGGTGGGCAGTGGGCGTCTCCATCCAGTATCTCCCGTCGTCCCCTTCTTCAACCCGCCGCAAGTGCCTCTATCCAACCCGTAGACTAGCTTTTTCAATCAACTCGAATATAGCCTGCATAGCAACAACTCACTTTCTATCTAGAATACAATGATATAAGTACAGAGGTCAGATGGGGGAAGCTCAAGATGGCAGTGTAAACCAGCAACTAACAACAACTGAGAATGAAAGAAAAACGAGTTGGAAAAAAAAACAACAGAAAAGAAGAGAAGATAGGAAAAGAGAGATGCGGCAGGAGGGGATTTGACTTAAGCGTTGATATCAGTACATGTATACAGAATGACCTTTTGGGGGAAAATTCGAAGATAGTCTAATGAGAATGGGTGCCAGTGGTATAACAAGGACTATCTGTCGTCTCTCAGAACAGCCCCGGTATAACGTTTGGGGGTCACGTAAGGGAAAGAGAGGTTGCCGGTGGCGGAAACAAGAATAATCTGGCAAGACGTCGGTCGTCACGAACTCGTGACACATTTACGACGATCCCGAGCCGTCCTTCTTAGGAGGCTCTTTGTCGTCCTTCGGCGTTTCCTTCGAGGAGTCAGCCTCAGATTTGGCGTTTGTGGTCTTGGAGTCAGACTTCTTCGCGTCGCCCTCGGTCGATGACGATCCGTCGGCGTTCTCAGGCTTGCGGTGGCCCGGGTGGTTGGTGAGGGTGTGCCACACCGACTTCAAGAACCCCTCGTTCTTGTGGGTTTCGGGGTCAGACGGGTCAGGTCGTGAACTATATGGAGACACAGTCAGTGTGTTGTTCATAATCAATAGGCCAGACAAGGAAAGGGGGGGACGGAAAACTTACGCATGCAGATTCATGATCCGCTTCGCCGTCTTATCATCCAGTTCATCCGCCAGCAGCTCGAGAATCGCGCGCTGGTTGGCAGTGAGGTACTTGGGCATATTGACCCGGAACTCGACCTTCATGTCACCAGTGCCGCCGCGGCCGCTCAGCTTCTTCATGCCCAGCCCGGACAGCGTGATGCGGTCGCCGGTGTTGGTTCCCGTCGACACCTTGATGCTGACCTCGCCGTCGAGCGTCGGCACCGCCACCTCGCCGCCCAGCAGCGCCGTCGTCAGCGGCAGGCTGGCCGTGTACAGGATGTCCGAGCCGGCGCGCTTGAACTTGGCGTCCGCCGCCACGCGGATCAGCACGTACAGGTCGCCGCGCTTGGTGCGCAGCTGGCTAGTGTCGCCCGCCACCTGGCCCGTGGCCGGCGCGTCACCCGCGCCGTCGATACGCAGCCGCATGCCATCCTCGACACCCGCGGGGATATCGAGGGTGATGGTCTTGTTCTGCCGCACCACGCCGTCGCCGCCGCACGGCCGGCACTCCGACCCGCGCGGCACCGTCGTGCCGCTGCCGCCGCACGGCCCGCACGTCGACGCCATCTGGAAGCCGCCCTGCATCATGTGCACGCGCGTGCCCGTGCCGCCGCACGACGCGCACGTCGACCGCTTCGTGCCGGCCTTCATGCCGCTGCCCGAGCACGTGCCGCACGTCACCATCGGCGAGATGGTGATCTTCTTGCTGGTGCCCTTCGCCGCCTCCATAAACGAGATGCTGGCCTGCACCTCGACGTTGTCGCCCACCAGAATCTCCTGCTGGAACGGGTTGCGCCCGCCGCCGCCGCCGCCCGGTCGGCCGCCGAACGGCCCGCGCTGGCCGGTGAACGCCGAAAACAGGTCGTCGAAGCTGAATCCGGCGCCGAATCCGCCCTGGCCGCCTCCGAATCCGTGGAAGGGGTTGCCGCCGCCGAAGGGGTCGCCGCCGGCTCCCGGTCCGCCCGGCGAGCCGTTGGCATCAAAGCCGGCAGCACCGAACTGGTCGAAGTGTTCCCGCTTCTTCGGGTCGGAGAGGATTTCGTACGCCGACTGTATCTCGCCAAATCGGTCCTTCGCCTTGGGGTCCTTGTTGGTGTCGGGATGGTACTTCTTCGCCAGGCCGTAGTAGGCCTTCTTGATCTCGCCGGCCGATGCCGACTTGTTCACTCCAAGCGTCTGGTAGGGATCCTTCGCCGAAGCCGGCCTCGATGATGTAGCATGAAAGTCCTGTATATCAGAGAACAGTAGGTTCAGGTTAGTCGTCGTCTTGCTTTTCAACCCGAGTCTGTCGTAGGCTCACGTCGCCCGCCCACGCCTGTCCCCCTCTCCCCTGCCGATGCCAACGGGGTGGTATCAGATGCGTACCCTTCGTGCTATCCGCACCATCGGCGGGTTTATCCGCCTCTCGTCCCGTGTCCTCGGCTGTGCCAGCACATGAAGAGATCTCTTCGCAGGTGGGACTGAGTCCCGGAGCACGGGGGCAGCGGTAGCATAAGCGTGGCATTGGGCCAGCAAACGCTTCTGCGCGCCAGTCTTAGTGAGGAGACATGAATTCATGATGCGGAACTGGCTTCCGATAAGCCCGAAGTTGTGTCGTCGTCCGTGTGAAAAGGTTCGGTCGTTTGAAACGACAATGCAAAGAACAAGAAGTGGTAGAAAAAAGTTGCGATTGGAAGATACAGGGATTTTCAGAATTGAAGACTTTCTCGTTGTTTCCATCGACCGTTCCTTATTGGCTGCCCCTACCAGTCTCTTCCTTTTTTTTTTCTCAGGTTGAAAGCCGGTGTTAGCCCGGATTGCTCGCCTCAGGCACAAAATCTCTGAGCTTTTCTGGGTGCTAATATGTGCACATAGATATGGCCTCCAGTCCAGCCAATAGCGTAGTGTCGATTTTTGGCCTAGAAAGAAAAGAAAAACGTCCTTCTGTAGACTTCTTTCCATGTCTCGCTTTCTCTTTTCTCGTCTCCTGTTTCTGCCTTGAACATCGAATGTTTTCGAACTTGTCAATCTTCTCGTAGGTAAACCCTAAGTATAAATTTGTAATAGGGTTATCGTCATCGCAGGAGATAAAAAGTCGTCATGCTGGATTCAGAGTTCGCGGATTTCTTTTGGGTATCCTGGGATCATGGTAGAACCCGCAGAGAAAGCGCAGAAGCGTTGTGCGCCCCACTACTCAGTTCCGGTAGGAGAAGGAAAAATCCGCGACGTGTTCGCGTTTATGAAGCGTAAACCACTATAATATAAGACACACAGGCCATTTCCTGATGGAGACACAGGTCCAGTTCGCAGATTGGTTCCTGGGCGGTGAACCAAAAAAGGGCACAGATGGAGAAAACTCCGTTTTCAGAGACATTGGCAGATGCAATCGACTTCGGGGTTCTGTTGCACCAGAAAAAAAAGAAGAAAAAAGGAACGATGGAGAAACTCCCGTCGCTGTTAAATGCTGTTCATCTGACCTGTGTGAACTGAAGTAATAGCTTAAGACAAAGCCTGGAAACCAAAAACCCTAACAAAACGAAGCGACAGAAAAAAAAAAGCCCTGCTGAAAGGCTAACCCAGATACCCAGAAAAAGACACCGATAAGCCCCAGAATACCCGCCCGCACATCATACCCAGAAGCGTCTACCACTGCACCCAGCCTCTCTCAGTACCAGCAAGAAAAGAGCAAAGAAAATCAAAGATCGGAAAAGAAAAAACCCCAGCAGTTATCGTAAACAAAATGTATCCAGTGCCATGACGTTGCGGCAGAAAATCCAAATAGCCCCCAGAGCGAGAAACTCCATGTGTGTAGTGTAGTGTGAATGTTGCGAGGGAGAAAAGGTTGAGTTGAGAAGGGGAAAAGGCGCCTAAAGCCAAACCAGCAAGATGGGGGAAAAAAAATGCCATGCGGGTATAGAAACGGAAGAAAGAAAAGACGAAAGAGTAGCCACTCCGATGAACGCCGGCCCAAGCAAACGAAATGACGAATCAAAGACAGAAAAGCAGTGAACAGAGCGAAAAGAGAAACTCTCTCCCTTGTGGAAGGAAAGTTAACTCTCGTGTCTGTCTCTGGCCTCTGCTGGTTCGTTCTTCAGAAATCTCGTAGCGCTTGTTTCGGTACCGATCGGACTCCCTTGTTCCGCAACGAGAGGATCAGGTCGACTATAACTTCGTTTTCCTGGACGCCGAGGCCGTTAAAGTGTTTTCGCACCACCTGGGCCAGCTGGTCTTTGCCCTGGCGGCGGCGGCCCTTCTTTCTGGCCATGGTGGGCGAGTACAGTCCAATGCTGCCGTTCTGGGAGAGGATCCACTGGTGGTAGGGGCTTATGAACGCCGGAGGAGTGTCGAGTTTGTATTCGCGGCGGTAGGTATGGAGGGTGTCGCGATCAAAAGTTTTCCAATGGATCTGGCGAGAAGAGAGAGTAAAATTCGGGTGTTAGAAGTCTTCGATCGGCGGTTGCGCGGAAAAGAAATTGAGCCACCCTGTGCGAGAACAAAGAGTCCTCGAGTCCAGGTCCAGGGATGCAGCCCACTCCAGCAGAGGCGACAGGACGAAGGGGAAGCATAGAGAAAAAGAAGCAGGTATGTTCTTACAGATGGAGTCACCACTTCAGGTGTCGAGGTCTCGCGGTTCGCAGCATCGACGGGCTGTGTCGAGGTCGCGGGGGCGTCTCTCGCGTGCGAGTCTTTGCCGTGTGCGGCAGTGGATGCAGCTGAGCGACGAGACTTGCCGTTGGTGGTGTGGCCATTCGCTCCCGACGCCTTCTCTTTGTGACTCGAAGCCGAGTCGGCTTTCGAGTCGTCGTGAGTATTTCTCGATGGTTTCGGAGGCATAGTTGCGGTAGGGAGACGGGGGGGGGAAGAGTAGTCGTGGTGAGAGGAGCAATGACGAGAATCGAGGAGGAGAGTCGAGTTGAAGAACGAAAGTTTTGCTCAGCGACGAGCAACAGCAACCCGAAAGGATGGGGAAACCCACAGAGAAACACTGTTCAAGGTCTGTTGATGCTGGAACCAGACAAAGAAATAAAGTGAAAAGTATGATGGGATTAGAGAGGGCAACAGTAAAGACTAGTCAACCGAGGAGAAAACATGTAGAAAATGCTTTTTGGGAGGAGGAAAATCCGACGTGACTCGGAGAGAGCGTAGCAGCGAGCATGACTGAAATTTCATACAGGAACCGCCAGCTAAGTGGTTCTCAGGATGGTGGCGCACGATTCCTCTGGCTCGTCCCCTGGAAATTTTTGTTGCTTTATCGGCACCGATAAGCTTCCAGCTGGCGCCAGGTGGTGGCAGCCGGTTAACGTCATTTTTGCTTTTGCTGAATCGGCGGTAACCCGGGAAGTGTCATAAGTGTGTGTACATAGAGGTCCGATTTCAAGCCGAGTTTTGCGCAGAAAAGAAGAGGCCAGCCACACTTTGTTCAGGAACAAGGCGTAGAGGGGGGAAGAGAAAGCGGGGGAGAAGACTGAATTACTAACATTGGTGGTCCCATGATGAACTTTGGCTGCCACCCCTTCTTCTATTTTTGAGTGAGGGGGTTGCTTTTTTGCGCTGTACTCTTCTTGGATCTGTGTGTGGACGGATTCGCGTTGGGGTATTAGCCGAGCAACAACGGTTATCTGATAGCATGGTGTCGCGGTCTATATTGAGGATTGGCTGTAAGTGTCGTTGCACGTAAGAAAGAGAGACGATGAATCACTCCTAGCCCGCGCCATGTCCATCATGCCGTCTCTGACCACGGCGGGTCCGGAACCACGCTGTAAGCGCCGTCGCCTTCGATGGATGGCGAGGCAAAAGGGAAAAGAAATGACTCCTGGAGAAGAGGAATGGCCGCGACTTCGTGTCATGTGGCCAGAAAAGTCCGGGTGGTTACCACTGTTTGAGACCAACCCTAACACAACCCTAACCCTAATCCAATATCACACCGGCTCGGCATGGGACGATTGATGGGCCCACTCGAAAGTCCCAACTGGGCAGAGGGCTCCAGAACAGTATGCCCCCCGTAAAGTCGCCGCTAGGGTCGTGTCCAGTGCTTCGGTCTCCCGTGTGCAAGGGGACAACGATATGAAGGCGGAGAGAAGGGTTGAGAGTATCAATGCTCCGGAAGGGCAGCTTATCAGAGAGGCGTGTGAGCAGGAAAGTATCTCTCGCTTTTTTCCCTTGTTGCCATGCTATTCCATTTTCGGATTTACCTGCAGGACAGGCGTATCCCCTTGGCGTAGGATGGGGTGGCATCAGCATATTAGCCATGACTGGGGGAGCCGAGGGAGGACCAGGGAAAGGGAGAAAATGGATGGATGAGGAATGGGCTGAGTTGCATTCGAAAAAGGCCCAAAAAAGTTTTGGTCCACGCAGCACGCAGGTCGGGGGGGATGGGGTGTGTTCAGGGAGAGTAGCAAGCGGATGTGGCCAGTGTCGAAAGGATTGAGTATCTCGTACGAGAAAGAAGTTTTGCGGAGAGAACAGAACCATACCCTTCTGGATGGTGCTGGAGAGTACTGTACAGTAGGTATTGCACTGTAATCTTTCGACGTATCAGAAGTGAGCTCTTACCCGCCCTTCCCCTCTCATATCTGTACAGTACAGTATAGCTCTGTGCCGCATAGGTATAGTTGGGAATTGAGACACTCCCCTCGACTCCCCCCCCCCCCCCCCCCCCCCCCCCCCNGCCCCCCAACACCGACAGAGTGCTGGAACATGCCCGGCAGACCAGAGGGAGCCATGACGAGTGAGACCCCACGGCGTGGTGTCCATTGCCCTCCAGATCACATCTTAAGCGATGTACGGGGGAGACAGGGGCACAGCCGGGAGTGTTCCATCCCTTCGAGAAGCACCTTTGAATTGTTTTCGTTGATGTACTGCCAGCGAATATATCGATCTGCAGCAAATGAGCAGGAACTAGTTGTATGGTCTTGTTTTGGGACTCCAGAACCCAACAACTACACATACCTACATGTTGCAAGCTGGTAAGATTCGTCAGTCGGTGGCCCATACCCACCATCCATCGTTCCCCAGAGAGACATGGCGGGTGATACGAGACTCAGACAGGATCGGATGATTGCACGACATTCGGGCATGATATCAAAGTCATGTGTCTCTGCACCCGGATTGTGGGAGGAGGATTCTCGATTCGAACGAAGAAAAAACCATCCCCGGCTCTTCTACCGCGAACTTCCCCCGCCAGACATGCCTTCAGCAGTGCACATCAGAAACCCATTCGTGCAACACCGGATACATGCATCGCTGGGCATCCGTCAAAAGTAACCGTGCTCTGGACGCGGGGAGAGAGAGGGGGAGGGAAAGAATGAGGAACAGCTTCACCGCATCCGATTTTATGCATCGGCCAGCCCCTCCTCCCCCCGGCCACATTCGGGTGTTTACACCTACGTGTTAAATCCAGCATATGCACATCTCTACCCCGGGCCTTCGTCGTGCCTGACTGGCCAAACGGGCGCGAGTCCCCCATTCCGTTGAAGCCCGACGGCGTGGGGGGACAACGACGACATGCATGAGAGAGCTTCACCAGTGGCAGAAAAAAGAAGACAGGAAAAACAACAAGGCTGACGATGATGTCGGCGGATGCACATTTTTGGGGGGCGTGTTGGGCCCATTGTTACATGTATAACGTAAAATAAGCTCCCGAGGAACGCTTTAGGTGGACAATGCAAAAACTGGGCTTTCTTTCCCGTGCCTATTTAGATTTCAGGTACCAAATCACCGGTGAGGAGAGAGAGGGATACGGCAAGTCGTGGGGTGTTTTTTTTTGCCAATTTTCGGGACCATCCCACGCTTTTTGTTCCTCTTCGTCGGTGTTCGTCGGTCCCAGGTGGCCACCGGTTGCAAGTCACCTGGTTCCTTTTTTCTTTCTTTCTTTTCTCTCCTTGGAAGTGTGTTGTTGTTGTTGTTGTTCTGTTTATGTTGGCCACCGGGCAAAGCGAGGTATCAACCGAGCACGAGCAAGATCGGGCATCAAGACTTTGGAGACGACCACCCGAAAGAGACCTTTAGGGGCAGCATCATACCGGATTCGCCACTATTTTTAAGAAAAAGAAATTCTCCAGAGACCAGAACCCATCATCGAAGGCATCACTTGTTCCTCCCCACGCACGGAACATCCTTCTAATGGACCACACACCAGTCCACATCCAGTTTCACCTATGGTGCCACATCCGATGCCGGCCATCCTTCCACCCCCCTTAAACCTGTTACTTTTTGCAGAATAGGCGAGCCCGACTGCTTGGAGACTGGGGAACCAACCAAAGGGGACGGATATCCAAACGAAGGACAAAATTTTCTTTCTTGGTTCGACGTCCCGGTATGCTAGTCCTCCCCATTGGATATCTTCCCCCATCACCTGGACGGACGCCGGGACTTTCAGCTTCGGGATCGGTAAAGCGAGGAGCAGGGAGAATTGAATTTCTCAGTGCTTCTTTTTCTGCCTCTTTGCTTCCCCCTGAAGACTCAGTCCGGAGGTGAAGTGAGATTCGGCGCCCTTGATGTGTTTCTGATCGGCGCGGAATGTGTGTGGTACAGAAGAGTGAGATAATTCTTGATCATTCGTATTATTCATCAAATCGTTGTTCGTGCGTGTTTTAACCCTGTTCCTGGGGAGGGCTTACTGGGGATCCTATATATCGGCTGTATTTTATTACATGACAGTAATTTCTTCCAGCCTTGATCTGCCCATGGGCGACGTGAACGTTGTACGTAATTCAACGGTGTTGTTAATGGTGGCTGTAGCTGTTGCCCTGCTTCAAGGAACCCCGGCGAAAAAGAAGTGATGCATTTGATGTCCTTGTGGAATGCTGAACTTGGAGACATCTCTTCAGCTCGTCCACACGTACCGCCCGGATTCTTGTTGTTAGGACTGAAGTGGCGAGAGTTCTGTAATAGGAGCTGGGTCCGTATAAACATGACTTTGTTAGTTAGGAGTGGCACACAGACAGTCAGAGAGACAAAACTCCCCAACCCGATCACACGAGCAGGTTGCAATTATGAACTTGGGACGCTCGAGCTGAGAACGCGTTGACCTTCGCCAGAGCACTTGGCCAATAGAGCATTGCGAATTGGTGAAACTGGTGTCGATATAGTGCATGCATTTCGGTTGGAGTTACAGCTACACTTTGCCCACGCAAAAGGAACGAGCCTGTGTGGTGTCTAAAAATAAATGAATCAGGACTGTTGGGTATGCGGGATTGACTTTGTTCCCACTATTTGAAATGAAATGCAATGTATATATCGAACTCCATACACAGAGTAATGTATCAAATAATCTATCCCATACTGAAAAAGTGAAAATCCAACCTATCCGTTCCAATCTCTCCGTGATAATTCTACATCTACTGTACAGTACAGTACTGTACAGTACAGTATGTACAGTACAGTACCGTATTCTGTGATAGAATCAGGATGCAGAACATCCGGTTTCCCGTCCGGGATGATCAGCCCCACATTGCCTCATTAGGAAATGCAAGAGATACGGGATCCCCTATAGCATAAGGCGTAGAGAGAGGGGAATACGTGGTTTGGGTTTGGCCCCCCTGGGTTTCTCCTCTTGTAGGCTTTGGGCTTTCTAACTTTTGACTTGTGGGGGCCGGGCATGCTCACAGGTTCACTGAGTACTGTACTGTACAGTATATTGAGGCTAGACTCAGGTATGCTGTAGCCTGTACAGATTTGATACTCCTTGTCAACCAAGTCTGGTGGCCAACGCAGCAACTCAGGCCTGGAAAAGCCTGGACAAGTTTCGAACCCCAGCTCTGCTACCGCCAGAGTACAGTCCGACCATGGCTGTTCAGCATTCACTTCTCGGGTTTGGTGAGAGAGACAAGAGGGAGTGAAAAGATAGCCTATTTGGTCTCCGTGCAGAGTGCAAAGGGAAGATTTTTTTTTTTTTTTAAAAAAAAAGCAATGGCGTGTCTCCACTGAGCCAACCGAACGATTGGTTGGGTACACTGCGTGCAAAACTTAAACTTGGAGTACTGTACTGTAGTCATGCACCTGAGATTATATCCACCCTTGAGGTTAGTGGATTGTCTTGAACTGACAACAGGCAGGACGGCCCTTGAATTTGCGGAGTGAAACATGGGCTTCCTTGCAACGGAGGGTGCGTGTTTATTCACGGACTGGCCACGGCCACAGGACATCGAGACTTGCACACTACCACCACATCAAACTGTTTGATAAACCACTGTACTGTACTGTTCACATAGCATATGGGAGCCGGTACAACACATGTGTCTGGTGTTTGTGTGTTCATGCGAGAATCTGAGGATGGATTCAAAACATCTTCGGCGCATGCGACGCTGGCCTGCCCGCTTTGGCGTCCAAGGAGCGGCTTGAACGCAGGCAGTGAGTGGGTGGGTGGGTGATGGGCAAAGCCTAGAGATCAAAGAGACTTGGAGGATTGGGGTTCATGTGCCCTGGACCACCCTCCGTGTGTGTGTATGTGCTCTGGCACTGCGTGTCCCCATTCCTTCCCGTCCGTTCCTCCCTCCCGCATGCGCTCTGGGCGTTTGTTGGTTCTTGGGGGGACATTGATGTACAGTACTGTACTGTACTATATATTGCCGACATAATCTTGGCTGTATTTAAAATGCATACCCTGTTGGAGTGGGTTCAAACCAACCTTCGGGACGTGGGATTGAGGAGACATGAGTCTGTACGGTATCGAGGTCTCCATGTCGACAGCTTTTCCATAGCAGAAATTACACACCTGACCAGCCAATACCGGAGACTCTTGTGGACTTCTGACTGGTCCACAAGATAGAAGAATCTACAAAAAGAGGAGAGACAGAGAGAGGGGGGGGGATGCAAATAGGATAGTGTGAATGCGATGTGCATGCACATGCAGCAGCTACATAAAGGGGTGGGCATAATAAATGGATATGTGATGTGTGAGAGTGCTGTGCACATGCAACCCGTTGCAAAAAAAGAGTGTGTGTATCGCATGCACAATTTCCCAGATCCCGTGTGGTGTAGTAGTCGTATCATATGCAGGCGAACTGCGAAATAAGTGGAGGGGGGCCAGTGACAATTGGCTGGGAGCTTTTGATTTTTTTTCTGAACCGTTGGTGACATGACGGTGGTTATTTCACGGGACTGGCCCCAGTGTTCTTCTTGTCTTTCGGGTAGGCACAGGTTCATCAGACCAAAGAAGAGGGAACCAAAATGAGATGGATTTTGCTGAAGCTGCTTTGGACGGAGATGAAACGGCGAACAGGGCAGCGTTGGGAGGGGATTTGAAGATGGCCGTTGAGATGTCTGCATATCTTGGGGATCACCCGTCTTGATGCTGCTCTTGTGTTCGGAGTTGGACCCTCTCTCATGTTCCGGTACTTGTTTGAGGGGCGGATGCATGCGAAGTTCAGTGGATGTGGATGTTGCTGTACCCGTACCCTCTCTATCCGCCCCAAACCTGGCTGAAGCGGTGCCCTGCTTGGTTCATCCCACCTTGGCTTTACGCCGAGTTGCTGGCCTTGCTGCATGGCTCTTGGGTATTGGGTGTGGCTTTACATTACATTTCTGGCAGCAAGTCGTTTTAGAGTGTGTAAAACCCGAAGAAGAGAGAGGGGGGCGAAAAAAGGACTGACACCCAAGCCTTGACAACTCAACCAGTCTACTGTATAGACGCACCAGTGACAGACGCAATGGATGGTGTCCGCCGAACGCCTAAAGTGTGTCTTTCTTGGTCCGGTGGGCGGTGTATCCCGCTCGTGAGGTTCGTTGTCTTGGGATGCAATCTAAACGCCGATGTGGGTAGAGGAGAAGACCCGCCACTTTTTCTTTTCACTAGAGAGGTTCGTATACCTACCTCAACCTGCAGTAATACCCGAGCAGACGAAAGCAAGAGAAAAGAAAACAATTACTAGCACAGCTTCCCACATTCGGGACGAGGATGTGCATGCTACTGCTGCGTCGTACATGCAACAAGAAGAGCCTGCAGCAGGGTGCTGTAAGAGCCCGTCACCGGAAGCCTCGTTCCGCTTCTCCGAGAAGGGGTTTTCGTTGTGTTGTGTTGGCTAGCCCATGATAGGCAAGACGAGAGAATGAAGATTTTTTTTTTGAACAAGAAAAAAGAACACAAAAACTACAAACAGAGTCGCTAGGCACCCGTATGTTCTGCCGGAGCTGATGGAGGGGCGTCATAGTACGTCAACACAACCTGCTGCGTGCTTCGTGATCACCACCGCCCACTTCGCTAAGGCTGGGTCACCAGCCAGTCACATTGAGCAGTATAAGGTACTGAGGTACTGTGGACATTCTGTGTAGCCAAGCAGCTCCAGGTGCGGAAAACCCACCACATCAGGGCCTTGAGGCGAAAGGCCGACGGAGTTCGCGAGATTGTGGCGACGAGGAGGGGGTTTTGAGAACCGTCAGAGAAACGGGAGAGCAAACATTACAGCGCGTCGAGGAACACCAGCCATGCAGAAGCCAGGTGGGAAAGGATATTTGTAGGAAGTGAGTGCATCAGATCCTTGAATCATATACTGACGATGCGATATCTCCCGTCTGTAACATGAATTCTCCGGGTGGTCCTCTGCGAAGCAGCAAAGGCTCTCCTTCCTCTCCGTTCCAGTCCGTCGATGTTGGCTAGCTAGACTATCTCGCGTATTTACGTATTAGCAAGGGTTTTTGAAACAAGTCGATTACCAACGGAAACCCAAGGAAATGCTCTGACTTTTCTGTAGAAAGGAAAAGCCACCAAGGGTGTTGTCGTCAACCATCAGCGAGCGGGCCGAGGTGGACCGCTCAGCCAAGCGCCCACTTTTTTTTTTCTTTCTTTGGAAGTACTTTCCGCGCATTCTCTCTGGTTCTATGTTCATCTTCTTTCCGTTCTTCATCGTCTCTTCTTGGTGCTCTGTTCACGTTGCTCACGCCAGGAAGGACAAGCATAAACACTCGATCATCGTTCTTCACCAGACAAACAGGGCCACAGTTGGAAGTCGAGTCTAACAGACCCCGGAATCACAAATGCGGAAGAACCTGCATATTTTCTTTTTCTGTGTGATGCAGTGACAAGTGTGTCCCAGGCGGAAACTCGGGCCCTGTGAAATAAAACCAGAGTCTTCCTTTATGAGAGACGCAGATCCTCCGAGAGATGTGTTGTGCTGTGGGAGATCTGATTATGGGGCTGCCGATAGGAGATTATCACCAACCACCCTTTAACGGCATCCGAGAAGAACAGTCAGTCCTCCGTATATATACTGTAGTTATCGATGTGATATTGTGAAGGTTCCACATGGATATCCGCTTCGGCATTCTGCTATAGCCCGCTCAAAATTATCTGCACATGATTTCGCCGATGCGGCAAGCGGGCATAAGAAAAAACCCACTCATCAACCCACTCTCTCTCTCTCTCGCTCAGTGCCCTTTTTTTTTTTTTCTCACCCTCTTTCTAAAGTTCTGGACGGACCTGGCATCCGATCATCCATGGGGGTGCGTTCTTGGGATTTCTGGGGCCTGGCCTGGGTAGGGAAGAGACGGAAGCAAAGCGAGGGGGGTGTGGGTTTTGAGCGGGAAGAGGATGGGGGGAAATCACCAGTGCCGTTGGACGCGATAAATATAGTGCATGTTGTTACTGAGATACAGCACTTCTGAATACAAGAGACAACAGCCAGAAACGGAATGCATCACCCCACACATCCCCAGCTGCAGTGAATTTAGAGGTTGCGCTTGGGGCTCCTCTCTGGCGTTATATCTTTAGATGGGGGTTTCCGGGTTAGTCTAAGGGCCCTTTGCATGCTCTAACCGCCGCGTAAAAGGCCCCTAGGAGTGTTCTGTCTGTCTCTCGTTCTCATGCTCCTGGCCTGGACCCTGTCTCGCCCTCTTTGCTGTGGAGAGTGGGATGTCCTTTAGTCAAGGTTGCTGGAATGTGTGGAGAGTCTTCCTTTTTCTTCCTTGGGGGTGCCGCCTGGGCTAAAGTCAGCTTTCTGTACAGTGGCGAAATGATCGTATTTAGGGATCTCTAGACATTCTATGTGGTAAGGAGATTGGGAAAAAGCTGGGGCTTGCCGGGATGAATCCTGTCGAGAGCCGAGAGGTGAGGATCCTGCCTTGTGTTATTTCTTCCCTTTTTTTCTTCTTTTTTTTTTTCTTCCCGATGACAAGAGGCAAAAGGGTCTGGCAGGTCCGCTTCCAAGAAAAAAGAGCCTGGCTCTTGTAGTCTCGGCTTCTTGATCCTGCTCACCTCCATCTTCACCCGTCTTGGGGACACTCAGAGAGTTGGGGCTCTACTCCCATCACGAACACTTGGCCTGTCAACTAACTGACACAGCTGGAACGAGGCATTTTGGCTCCGGGATAGTGCGTGTGTTCCCCGCGTCCGCCCATAAAAAACCAAGAATACTTCTACCAGTCCTCTCCCCAGCTGAAAGGGTCCTAGTCCACACCCCTTGGGCTAGTGACGAGCCAGTGACCAACCAGAAGCACTAAGGCACCCAGGGAACAAGAAGAAGAGTTATAGCGCACGTTAATTTTTCGAGATTTATTTTTCTGGGGGGTGTGTGGGTGGTGGGAAAAAGACCATACGATGTTCGGTGGAAGCGGGAGGAGGAGGAGAACAGACGGTGGTTGGGGTGAGGGTGAGGGGGATGGACAGTCGGTGATGGCTTCAGGGTGCAACACATCTGTGTATGAACAAGACATATCGAATACTTGTCCATCTACATATCTGGGAGGTATCTATCTGTCCATATATGCTCACTTGCAGTCGCATCTGTGCCTGGATGTCGTCGCTGCCATCACCAAGTCACACTCTCCCGATACAGTACTATACTGTTTTAAACTCGGTTCTGTGCGGTCGTGTGGAATATGCATGTATCAAAAATAAGAAAGAATTAAATAAAATAAAAAAGAATTTCCCCTCCTCCTCTCCCATCTTTCCTCCTACACCACACACCCCAACGTTTCCTCTCGTTTTTCCCTCTCTCTCTTTTCCTCTCTTTTCCCTTTCTTCCCTCTTCAGCCTCTTCCCCACGCCCGTATCTTCCTTTCTCTTCTCCCATTTCCCGTCTGACTTTGTTTCTCCCTCCACGCTTTACATCATCATCGATCAACTGGTGTTTCTTCCGCCTCTTTTTCTTTCCCCCCCTTCCCGTCTCATCAAGTGTCGACAAGCTTCGCCTATCGTCGTCTGTCGTCTCGTTCACCTTTTTTTTCCCTTTTTTATATTTATATTTTTCAATCGTTACACCTTGTGCTTGCGTACCAACCCACGCAAATCACTTTTGTCTTTCGGCGCTTCCCGTCCAGTCCATTTTTTCCCTTTTTCTGGCTTTTCTCTCTTTCTCCCCTCTCTCACCATAGGCCACTGGCATTCTTTGGGAGCTGTTATAGGGTTACACCTCAAAAGTGTTATAGCGTGTCCCACGCCTCCTAACTTTTTATTTTATTTATTTTCTCGAAGCTAGCAAAAAAGTCCTGACTGAGACTCGATCACGCCCCCCCTGGCTCCTTCGTTTTTTTTCTCTCTCCCCCGCAAAAACTTGCCCGGGCCCTGATCGTTACACCTTTAATCTTTTCCTCACTTGATTTTGTTTTTCTTCTTCCTCTTCACCTTTTCACTTTTATCTCCGTTACTCTCACCTTTTATTCTTTTTTCCCTCTCTTCTTTTTCTCCTCTCTCTCTCTCCCACTCTTGTATTTCCTTTTTATTTTCCAGGCGTTTGAATTTCCGTTTTTTTTTCCTGCTGTGTCCCCAAGATTCATTCATCTCACCAGCGATCTCTCTCTCTATCTTACCCTTTCTCCCACCCATTCTTTTCTTGGTCCGGATAAATGCATCTTGTCGTCCTGATAGCGACGTTCGTAATGTCTTGAAGCTCTTGCCTAGGATTGGCTTGGAAGGGTTGTCGTCTTTCGCTGCCCCATCCCGCGCCGCGCCGCGCAACCTTGCACTGATTTGATCGCCAAAAATCTCTATTATCACCACCACCTGTATATTCTTTTCTTTCTGAAATCTGACCTATCTCTTGACGCTGCTCTGTCTTGAGATATTCCTTCTCGTCGTCTCTCTTCCTATCTCTCGGTTTTGTCATATCTACCGAGTAACTACTTCACCGAATCTCATCTTCTTCATCTACACTTGGGAGGCCTTGTTTTGATCGTTATCTGTTCTCTGATACCCCCGTCTCTTTCCTTTTCATTCCCGTTCATGGCCTCGTCTCATCTTTTCCGCCTTTATCAACTTTGCCAGGACCTATATATCCATCTTCAACTCGCCACACCTGCGATCTTGGTACATCATCCTATCAGACAACTTGCTGCCGATATCACAAGATCGTCCCTTCTGACTTAATCGTCTCCTCTAAATACCCCCCCTCTAACCAATACCATCTACACACGAAGTCGACCGGCTCCAATCTTCGGCTGAAGCTGTTGTTCCATATCTCTCTCCTCAACTTACTGGACACACTCGGCCTTTTTCATTTGAGTTACACCACTACTAACCTCTCTGTGACCTTGGTCGCAAGAGACCCTTGGGGTTGCATATTTCTTGCACCACGACCTTATCGGTTCTCCTCTCTTTGGCTTTTTTTTCTGGCCCCCTCTCGCCTCCGTTATCACGCCTTCTCTCTTTCTTCCAACCACAACTCTCGAACAATGACTTCTGTACTACCACCACAGATCGACACTAAACCCCCCCTTCCAGTCTCCCCCGCCAGCTCAATCGCCATGGCTCCCGCCGCCGACGAAATCCGTAGTCCCGTCCATCCCTCCGGGCCCGACCCCGACGGCGAAAGAGGTCGCCGTCGCACTCGCTCGCCCGAGGGAGGTGATGGCAACAATGCCAACTCGTCCAACTCCGAGGGCGGCCCTTCTCGGAAGCGAAGAAGAAGCCGCAAAGGCCTCGATAAGAAGTTCAAGTGCCCCCACGATGGCTGTGGCAAGAGCTACTCAAGAGCTGAGCATCTGTACGTCCTTCTGATGTGTTGTTAGGGTGGCTGTTTCACTCCTCATATTGCCCTTTTTCCTTTACCAGAATGTCTTTTTTTTTTTCTATCAGTCGACTCTTGGCCTCTTTTAGAACATATATCCTAACCTAACTCGTTTTGCTTCTTGCCTTTCGTTTCTCGTCCATGCAGGTATCGTCATCAGCTGAACCATAACCCAAAGCATATCTATGCCTGTGACTACCCGGACTGCACGCGGACCTTTGTCCGCCTAGACTTGTGCAACCGTCACAAGGACCGTCATACAGCAAAAGGCTCCGCCCTTAATCGCAAAGACATGCTTAGCCAACAGTCTCCTGGTACCGCTGATCGTCCCTCGTTTGGCCCTCCCGGCTCTGCGTCCCCGGAAGTCAACAGACCAACCACCGGATATGCCAAGGCCCGGTCCGCTCACCTCCCCTACCATTCTCCCAAGGAGCTCACAAGAAGTCCGTATACTTCGGCTACGCAAACCCCGCCTTCGGCTTTCCCTCCCTCGGGCCCTCTACACCCCGTCGACACCAACTATATCCACCACCAGTCCCCCAACGGCCACGCGCGCGCTCCTAACCAAGGCACCAACGGCCATTACGCCGTGTTGACTCCCGTCTCTGCACAGCATGGCTTCCAAGGCCAGGGCGCAAACAACACCCAGTTTGTGTCTCAGCAAAATTTCCCTCCGTTTGACCTCCCGGCGTCCGACTTCTCCAATTCGAATGACCAACAACAGCAGCAGCAACAGCAGCAGCAACCTCCTCCGACTCCGCGATCTCTCGAGCCTCTGTCCCAACCTCATCCCCTCCAGTCTCCCTATGTAATGCCTCAACACCCGTCTCAGAGTCTCCAAGAGTCTCAACAGCAGCAACACCGGCCCCGCCCGCCTCACTCCACGCCCTCGTTTGCTCCGACGTCAGCCTCGGATTATATGGATTCTCAAGAGCACCAGAACAGCGAGATGGCCATGCTGGACCAGTTCAACGTTCCAGCCACCCAGCCGGTATTCGGCAGCGAAAGCATTCTTAACAAGTCGCCATATGTTCCCTTCCCAGAGGACTTTGTGGCGTTCCTGTTCAATGCCCAGAATGGAGAGGGGTCTCCAATGGGAGCTGTGCCGGCGTCGGCGTATCAATTGTTTGTTCATGTTCCCTCAAGTATTTGTCTGCTTGTTTTTCTTCACATCCGCGTGCTTATACTTACCATGTTCCTTCGTCTGTACTTCCTTTCTTCATTTAGCGCCTATCCGACAAGCGCCTACGCTGCGTACATACCGACCGACCCGATGGCGTTTGGTTACTTCCCGAACGCACCACAGCAGGTTATGGCGGTGAACAATCTTCTGGACCAGAGCTTCCCAGAAGCCACCATTTCGGAAGAAAAGTGCCAGGAAATATACGATCTTATCAAGGATCGCTTCCACGACAGCGAGAACGCCGCGCTTGAGCTTGAACGCGAGACCATCCTCGAGGGCGATCGTACCGACCCCGACCACATGCTGGGAAAGCGCATGATGCAAGCATATATTGGCTCGTACTGGGTTCACTTCAGTGAGCAAGTGCCCATTCTTCACAAGCCCACCTTTACGCCCGACCGGACCCCGAATCTTCTGTTGATCGCAATGATCGCTATTGGCGCAGCATGCCTCGACAAGACTCACGGGCCCAAAATCACCAGCGCGGGAGCCGAACTCTCTAATTTCCTTGCCTGGCACCTGCGATGGGAGATTTTCCGCGATTCTCACTCCCGACCGCCGGCGCGGCTGTGGGTGTTCCAAACCTTTATTCTCCTCGAGCTGTACGAGAAGATGTACTCGACTCGCGAGCTACACGAGCGGGCGCATATCCACCATGCCACTACCATCACACTGATGCGCCGTGGCCGATCGCTGATTGGCAAGTCGGCCCTCGACTCGCCTCCAAACCTGCGAGAGGACCGGAATGGCTCCAACGGCTCGAGACACTCTTCAGTCTCGGCCATGGCTACTCCCGACGACTGGTGGAACCACTGGATTACAAATGAAGCTACACGACGAGCGGCCTTTGCGGCGTTTGTCATTGACTCGATCCATGCCACCATGTTCGGCCACTCTACCGTCATGGTTGCTCACGAGATGAGACTTCCCCTACCATGCGACGAGGCGCTCTGGACAGCTACAAGCAGCGCAGAAGTCGGTCGGCTAGAGTCAAACATGATGTCGAATGGCGTCAAGCCCATCTCGTTTCTCGAGGGCCTGAAGCGGACGCTGAGCAAGCAGGAAGTGCAGACGAACTCGTTTGGTCGCACGGTTTTGATGGCGGGCTTGTTGAGTGTGACTTGGCACATGAACCAGCGTGACCTCCAAGTTAATTTCTTGGGCGGAGGTGTCTCGCAGGCTCTCGGAGGCCGAGACAAGTGGCGGGGAACACTGACGCGGGCATTTGATTCGTGGAAGACCGACTTTGACAAGGCGCTGCAACGGTCGGACAACGCCGATCCGTACCGCGTTGACAGCCAGAAGCGGGATGGATTCAACGTGGTGTTTGAAAGCCGCACGGTTTTGCACCACCTGGCCCACATGGCGATGCACGTCGATGTGATCGACTGCCAGATCTTTGCGCGGGCCAAGCGGCTGCTGGGCCGGGGCATTGGCCAGGCCGACCTGAACAGCGCGCAACGGCGCATGAAGGACCAATGGGCGCCGTCGGCTAAGGCCCGCGACGCCACCTTCTATGCGCTGAAGTTCCTGTGCTCGGTGCTGCTACCCAACGAGCAGGGCACGCGCGGCGGATCGAATTCGTCGGACCCGGACGAGCCGTATTCGGCGCGCGACGACTTCCTGCTGAACCGGCCGTGGGTGCTGTACTTCTCGGTGCTGGTGGTGTGGAGCTACGGGTTTGCGCTGGAGGGCCCGTGTCCGAACGTGGTGCCGCCGACGTCGCAGCGCGAGGCGGTGCAGCGGATGACGGGCTTCCTTGCCAAGTACGGACGCATCTCATCGCCGGAGGACCTGAAGCTGGCCAAGGGGCTGAATGCCAACTCGGCGCTGCTGATGGTGCTGAAGAACGCGTTTGCGAAGACGCGGTGGCAGCTGCTGCATGAGGGCTCGACGCTGTTGCAGAACTGTATCAACCTCAACGCGGGGTTGATGGTGTAAATCTTGTACCCGACTAGGGGGGCGGGGGTCCCTCCCTCTCCCTCTCTGTTCTTCACCCCCCTTTTTCTTTTTTTCAATCAGCGTGCATTGCTTCTCTTTTTCCTTTGCTTTATTCGCTATTCATGTGCTCATCACATCTCGACTCTTTTTTCTTGAAGCACGCATACCCACCTGCTCCTCTGTTATGTCCTGCATCTTCTGCAGTTGATGTCCTATTTCTTTTTCCTGTCCTTCCGTATTATACCATTCTCGCTTCTTTACTTCTTTCGTTTTTATCATATCTCGAGTGCCTGGTTCCTCTTGTTGATCTTCTTGCTCTTATTTCTTCTTGTTCGTCAGCCTCTCGCTCCCGTGTTTCCTCGTTTTGGGGGACGGCAGAATGGTCTTGTCTATGATTACATGCATCGCGTTGGGGAGGTACGAGCGGTGGTGATTTTTTTTCCCTGTCTTGTCTCTCTTTTGTCTCTGCAATTGGGGGGGGGGGGTTTATGTTCAGAAATGGAGGGGACTTTCATGACCTGTTCAAGAAGCCCTCAAAACCGGTTCCTTGGTGGGATGTTTCTTTTTGTGTGGAAATAATACGATGGGCTTGCAGGTTCACATGATGATGAGACCTTCTCAAGCAGACGGAACGACTTTTTTTTTCTTCTTTTATTTCTTCATCACCACAAAAGGGGAGATGACTTTCACGATGGGGAAAAAATTGGAGGCGGAGGGCAATTTTTGCAGAGGGCATGTAGCGCTGCATATGGGTCTCTTTTTATTTTCGTTTCGTCTTCGTCATAATTGTCACCATTGGAGCGCAGACAGGCAGCGAATTCTATTCTCTTTTTCTACTTCTTCTGTGTTTTCAAGCTGCTCTTCGTCTATTCGTCTTAACACCCTCTTCTGTGGCTCTGAACGCACGGCATTAGTTCTGTGCAAGGGAGACGGCGTGAGGTGTGTCTCTGCATGTCTCAGGTGAACATATGAAGTTGCTTTCTTTTATCGGGTGGCTTGGTGCGGTGTGAACTGCTATGCTGTAAGACTGACTATACACATATGTGAAGTGACGTTTAGAGGGAGAAGCAGGGAGAAGCGGGCCACACGCGTGTGTGCAGAGAAGACACGCGACGGGGAGCCGTCTTTGTCTGTGTCTGGTGAGAGGAATGGCGTGTTAGGGTTAGGGCTGGGTTGGGTTAACGGGCTTGTGGTCTGAGCAGTTTAATCTTTCCTGGAAGTGTCCATCGATACCAGGTTTACAGGCACTGGCAGACCCAAAGAAATTGATAACGAAAATCCCCATCCTAGCAGGACATATGCAGTTATGCGGGTAATGCACAATGCGGGGCATGCACCAAAAAGAACAAAAAGGGTGACAAAGCACAAGCTATTCTCTGTTTCTGTCTCTCCAAATGATGTAGCTCAGGTTTTGGTGCACCTATAATAACCAATCTGGACATAACTTTTCGTCCATCTGCCCTTCTCCCTTTCTTTGATTTACTCTTGTTAGTTTCATCCTCCTTATTTCCTCGTCTTTCACCTCTAGGTCTAGTTATCTCACCCATAACCTTTGCTTATCGGGCCTCCCTCCAACATTTCCTCCAGCTTCACGCTCTCTTCTATCTGTATCTCTATCAGGATCGTTTAGTGTACGTGCTTCTATATATTGCCCCCAAAACGGGGTCCGTCGGGATTGACCTCTTTTCGGGGTGTGTGTGGGCTTCTGGCTTTTGCTGGGGAGTTTCTTTTTGGCCGGTTATCTCCGTATCACGTCAACCCTTCCACAATCTGTCTTGCTTCTTCTCCCCCCCGCAGTCAATTCCTGGTGACCGTCTCAAGCTTTGCTCTCCTACAGAAACTGTGGCGGCTCAAGACGGGGCGATTCTTGCTATCAGCAGCTCTTCTTCTCATACCTCGCTTTTCTCTCTGCGAAATTCTAGCCGGGTGTCTCTTTCTTCCTTGTTTCCTCGAAGCTTTTCTCGTTGCGTTGTTCAGAGGCCGTGATCTCTCAGATACACAAAACCCCCACCCCCCACACGACATCCTGCTTCAAACCCGTTGATCCTCTCGAGCTGCCGTCAGAGATACCGTAAAAAACCCCCCCCCCCAATCCAGCTATGGAGTCCACCGACTCTGCGGACTTTGTCCGCCTCCCGTCGGAGATCCTCCACAGCATCCTGGTGTACCTGGCTCCCAAGGACCTGATGGCGATGGCGTCGACGAGTAGCTTCTTCGCCCACTACATCCACGGGAACCAGCGTCTGTGGAAGGATATCTATCTGTCGCTTATGGTAAGTTTATGACAGGCTTAGGGCGGACTTGCTTGCTTGCTTGCTGCAATCGGCGTTGGTGGACAGACCAGCTTACCGGGCCTCTTTCTTCTTGCAGGACAAACCTCAAAATATGGACCGGAACTGGCAGAAGGAGATAGAGGACTATGTCCGGCTGGTGGAGATTTGCGACATGTCAAGTGCCGACGAAAAGGTAAGATTAGATATCTCCCGTCGGAAGGGAGCTCGTGTGCATTTGGAAGGGCCTCTGGTTTGGCTGACTTGTAACGGTTCTTTCCTTCTTTTTTTTTCTAGGCCAGCGAATTCCAGTTTGTCTACGACACCACGATGCGCCTGCTCTCGAGCTCCTCCGGCGTGCCTGGCGAGCCGACCTCCAAGGCCACCTTCCAACTGGGCCGCTCGCACTCCCCGTCACGCAACGCCAACATTCTGTCGGCGCTCTTCCGCAAGAACGAGAACGCCATGGCCTTCATGTCGCGATCGGGCCTCTTCAAGCGTGCCCGCGGCGAGTCCGACTACCGCCCGCCCGACACCCCGCGCAACGACGACGAACAGCGCAGCGCCAAGCTGCACTGCCTGTACAGCCGGCTGCTGCGCAAATTCGGCGCCAAGCGGTCGATGCGCATGTTCCCCTACGCCAGCTCCAAAGTGTACGATATACGGAACTACACCGACGGGTCGATGTGGGGCCCGTTCATGGACGACGGGTCCGGCCGCGTCGATTGGGAGAAGCTGGAGGCCATCATGATCGTGCTGTCTGGTAACCTACAGCGCCGGAGCATTGGCATGTTCCCGTTTATCTATTTGTGGCGGAAGGCGTTCGTCGGGTCCTGGCCGGGGAGCTATCGCAGCAGCGGACGGGCACCGACGAATGAGAGTGGTGAGGGGAGCTCGGAGAGCCCCGTCACCGCAGAGAAGTCTGAGGTGGATCTGCAGGACCCGTATGGTATCTCGGGAACATGGGCGCGGGTATGTCTTCCTTGATCTTGTGTGCCTTTTATCCCTCGTGAACACGGCTGTATTCTAACCACAGGCTTGTTTCTCCTTTCCAGGTGGTGTGCTTCCTCGACTGGACTGATTTCCACCAGTACAACTTCGGCATCCTCGGTCTGCCGGTATCGCGATTCCGGCCCCGGCCGCCGCTGGATCTGGCGCAGGCCACTCGCATGATTCAGCTGACTCTCTCCGCGACCAAGATCGATCCGCCGGGCCCGCAAGACCACCCGGACTTCCCCGTGGTGTCGTTTACAGGCACGGCGCGGGTGCTCGGCGATCGGTTCCACACCAACCCGGATTCTCAGCTGCACGGGACGGTGCGGACGACGCGCGAGGGCGAGGTTCGGTGGACGTCGTTCTCTGTCATTCACGGCGAGGAGCGGTGGCGGAGTGAGGGTGTTCAGATTGGCGGTGCTCAGTCGGCACGCGGAGTGGTGGGGACGTGGTTTGAAGCGTGAGTTGTCCCCACGATGCATTTTTTTTTTTGGTTATCTTCACTCACATCTCCTGGCGACGTATACTGACGTGTTGTGCAATAGTGACCACGACCCCCACGGCCCGGTCGGACCGACGGCTTTCTGGAAGCTGACCGACCTGAAAGGGATCATCCTGTCGGACGATGGCGCCATCCCCGAGGAGCTCATGCCGGTCCTGCACCACATGGACATTGCCTTTGCCATCCACCACGTGCCTGACGATGACGACGAAGAAGTCGACGAGGGCGACATGTTCGGGTACCTGCCGGAAGAGGAGGACATTGACGAAGAGGATGTCTGGGACGACGACTTTGCCAACCCGGGCAACGCCGGCAACGACGAGGACGACTTCTTCGATGCCGTGCACGACGACGAGCTGAGCCACCAGGACGACGATGACGACGATGACGACGACGACGACGACGACGAGGACGGCGGCCAGGGCGGGTCTGGCGGCGGCGGCGCGATGGGGGCGGGGTCGGTGATCAGCGCGGCGGAGATGCAGCGGCTGATTCTCGGCGTGGCCGACTCGAATAACATCGAGGAGGAGCTGCAGAATCTGCTGGCGACGGCGGGGATGCAGGCCGTGCTCAACGGGCTGCTGACGCAGCACGCGCAGACGCTGACCACGCTCACGCAGGTCATTGCGGCAGGGAACCACCATAACCATGTGCATCACCACCATCACCACCACGCGCAGCACCTCGCACACCTGCATCACCAGCACCATCAGCATCACCACCACAACCACCCGCCGGCGGCTGGCGCTGCTAGCAGTAGTGGCAGCGCCTCCACCACCACCAACACCACCACACCGAATGAGCCGGCGGCGGGCGGAGATGCGGGCGGGGGTGCCAGTGCGAGTGCGAGTGCGAGTGCGAGTGCCAGTGCTGGCATAGGTGGTAGTGGCAGTGCGGAGGCGTCGGGGTCTGGGTCGGGGACGGCGCCGGCCTCTGGGTCGGAATCTACGGCTTGAGTGTGAACCTCACATTTGGGGTCTAGGGTGTGTGGGATGAGTGGGATGAGTGACACGACCTTGCTACGATCAAAATGAAATGTAACATGCGCAGCTTTGATACACGTATTCAGCTCAACAATGGAGTTTTAAATCGGGTTCTTCCAAACTTCTGCTTCTCATGCATGCTCTCTCTGCGTCTCTATCTCTGTGTCTCTGTCTCTGTGCGTATGACACTTCTCTCTCTCTCTCTCTCCTTTTTTTTTTTTTTTTTTTTTTTTAAAAAAAAAAAAAAAAAAATCCTTAACTTAAAAATTATTTTTTTCAGTTCAACAGCGAGGAGGAAGGCTCGAAGCATGTGCAAATCGTGCAAATCGGGCAGGAAAAGCGCCTAATTCCTTGCCGGCTTTTAGCGCGTCTCAGCGGCAAAAACACCCCCCAAACTCACCTCAAGCGCTGGAATCTTTCAGCCGAAGTTTTCTGGATTACTGTACCGCATCTGGCCTCGGCTATTTCTCTCCGGTTTGCCGTCATCTTTCCAATCCTTCTGTTGTCTTTTTATTTTATTCTTCTTGTGATTCGATTTTCTACACGTGGTGGATGGGCTCTTGTTCATTTCTGGATTTAGACCTTTCCCTGCTCGATTATATACGCGCGTCTTGCGACTGTACAGACTTCGATTTGCTTCATTTCGGGTTCTTCCTGTCACATGCGATCGTCTGGACTCGCGATGCGGCTTTGACACGGCGTTTCTCTCGACCCTTTCCTCGTTTGATTCATTGCTCCGGATCCTGTGACTCGGATCGACGACTTTCTCGATAACCTCCGACCTACGCGTATTCTTCGACTATATCCCCGAAACCTTCGCAGAGCGGGCCACGGCCAGGCCGAGATAGCCGACAATGGAGTTTGTCACGGCCCTCAACAACACCTTCGACGAGCAGAAGCCGTCGCTGTTCGAGATCCTCTCCGAGCAGCAACTCTCCGGCCTGCTCCCCCCGACACTCCGCTACCTCCTTGCCATCGCCACCCAGCGCCACCCGCGGTACCTGCTGCGCGTGCTCAACTCGTTCGATGAGCTGTACGCGCTGTGCATGCTGGCGGTCGAGCGCCACTACCTGCGCACGCGCGGCGGCTCGTTCACCGAGACGTTCTACGGGCTGAAGCGCGAGCGGGCGGCCGCGGCAGATATCCCGCGCGCGTCGTTGGCGGCGCCGGGGCTGGCGCGCACCGAGCTGGCGCTGCGGGACAGCGACGTGTGGAAGAACCTGGCGGTGCTGGTGGCACTGCCTTACCTCAAGCGGCGGCTGGACGAGAGCTACGAGGCCGATGCGCCGCGCGCGCTGCTGGGGGTCGCGTACACGGCGCTGCCGGCGAACGCCACGCTGCGCCAGCGCATCACGCACTACTACCGCTGGTTCCTGCGCAACCTGTACCCGGGCGTCAACGCGTCGTACCACTTTGCCGTGCTGGCGTTCAACCTGGCGTACCTGTTCGACCGGTCGCGCTACCACAACCCGTTCATGTGGGTCATCGGCACGCGGCTGCGGCGCATGACCGCCGAGGACTACCGCGCGGCCGAGGCGCTCGCGGCCGCGGCGGGCAAGTCTACCGGTAGTCGTGGGAAGGGCGGCGGCGGCCTGCTGGGCCTGCTGACCGACCCGCAGCGCCTCGGGTCGGGCGTGCTCTCGAGCCTGTCGTTCGTGCTCCCGATGAGCATCTTTGCGCTCAAGTTCCTCGAGTGGTGGCACGCGTCGGACTTTGCGCGCCAGCTGTCGCGCCGCGCCGCCGACAGCCTGCAGCTGCCGCCGCCGGTGCTCCCGCCGCGCGACGTGCAGCGGTTCCGCAAGGTGCGGGAGGCCGAGACGGTGCGGCAGCGCAGGCAGCAGCAGGAGGCCGTCTCTGGGGCCACTGCCACGGCGTCGGGGCCTCCTGCCCCGCCGGCCGTGGTGGCGGCCGACGAATCGGACGACGAGACGGCGGCGGTGCGCGCAGCGCCGATCGCCACGCCGTCGATGCTACCGATCCTCACCGTGGCGCCGCCGGCAAACTCGGCGCTGTGCCCGATCTGCGGCGACCCCGTGACGGCGGCCACGGCGTGCCAGACCGGCGTGGTGTACTGCTACGGCTGCATCCACCGGTGGCTGGAGGGCACGCATGCGCGCCAGGAGGCGTTTATGGCGGGCCGGAGTGGGCCGGGACCGGCGGCTGACGGCGACGGCGTCGTGGTCGGGGCTGCTGCGGCTGCCAAGAAGGGCCCGGTGTCGCGGGTGGGCCGGTGGGAGAGCGGGGTGGGCCGGTGTGCGGTGACGGGCCGGCGGGTGCTGGGCGGCACGGAGGGGTTACGGCGGATCGTGGTGTAGGGGCGGGGGCTACTATGTATATTTGTTTTCTTTTTCTTTTTGTATGATAGTGGCATGGAGAGCGGCGTCTGGCTTTTACGATACCTTTATATAATACACATGGATGTGTATTTTTGTTTGTTACACACACGGCGTGCATTCCTTTTCTGCGGCATCTCTTCACACGCTCTCTCGCTTCTCGATCGGTTTCCGACAGCCTTCTTGAGTGTGTGCATTTGCTCTCGTGTTTTGGTCTGCTTTTCTTTGTGATTGCTTTTCTCGCGATAGCTGCAGATTATACGCCGGGGCAGCAGGACCCGCATTCACAGGCGGCAGAAAGCATATATATTGGCGTGTGCTCATTCTCATTTCACGGAGACGGGCCAATGGTGGGAATCAATACGATCTCTCTCGGCAGGATCCATTCCCTCCCTGCTGCTCAATGAAGTTCTCGCAGGCACACTCAGGGTCTGATCTTCCTGCAAGCCAAAAGAGAGAGAGAGGACAGAAGCGTGGCTTTGCTTCGCAGGAGACAACGAAGGGATACACTACAGCCCATAGCCTGGTGATAGTCGATTTCTCCCTTTCACACGCCCAAGCTAGAGAAAGAAAGGAAAAAGGACGGCACACTCGATGGCGATGTCTCGAACGGGCTCTCCCTTGGTCCATTTCTGGAGTCCGGGTTCCTTGTGTGGGTGGGCACAGCGAACATTCCAGAGAGAAAAACAAGAAACACCCACCCCCTATACGCATATCTCGTGTCCGCCGATGTTCAGGGAGGTCTTCCTTGGTCCGCTTCATTCCGTGCAGGTGGGGATTTTCCCAAGTATGTAATGAATGTTCAGGCCCGATGACCAGGCCGTGCCGTGATTACACAGGCTTGGGATGGGTGTGTGGTGGTTAGAGAGAGAGAGAGGGACGTGAGACATGCGTGTCTCCCTTTGGCCTGGCGGGCTGGGAGCGCGTCGCAGTCACTCACCTGTATGCTGAGATCGTGCTTGATACGAGCGTGAGCTGTCTTCCTGGGCGTGGTGGTTTCGTCCCTTTGGATGTGGTGGGCATTCCAGGCTGACTCCAAGGAAGAAGAGAAAGAGGCTGGACGTAAGGAGGTCTACGAGTTATGCATATGTGTGTGTGGTATGTATGGCATGTTCACGGAGAAGAAAAGCCGGACGTCACTGACGAGGACGAGGAAGAAGCATCACGGCCGTTCCCCCTCCTCTGCTCTCTCAGTCATCAACGTCTAGAGACATAACCGGTTAGTAACGGGGGCAAGACACTCTGACTACCAGATTATTAACAAAGGCACATCTCGGAGCGTCAGTCGACAGACACACGGCACAGAAACAGCAAAAATAAACATACGGCCGAGAAAGCTGCTGTCCTCCCCCTCTCGGTTCCCCTCATCTCCAAGCCCAGCCCGCCAGGATCGCGGCCTGAGATTCCAGCCAGGCATTCAACTGGCCCCCCGCATGTCTATGTCTATCTCCTCTTCCTCTTGGTCTTGACTTGCTTTCTGGACCGGGATATCTCTGCTGCAGTCAAAATCTGGACCTGTCAATCAATGCCTCTTTCTCTCCCTCCGCCCCTTTCGGCCAACATTCCGGAGGTGTGATCTCCAGTCCGCTTCTATTCGACTCTGTCCTCCCCCTCTCTGTCTCTCTTCATCGACTCCTGGCCATGCCAGCTTGCACATGTGCCCAGAACATTTTATCGATAAAAAGGGGACCAGTGCCCTGCCTCTGCTCATTCTTCCGGTTCTCGTCGTTCTTTTCGCTCCTGGTCGTCCGTCATTCATGTGGTAAGTGAAGAACACAGGTACAAGTCCAACCTCGCTCGTTTTATAGTTGGCCGCCTTTTCGTATTTCTATTCTTTATCTTTCTCTTCTTATCCCTCCTTCTGGCTTTCTTATTCATAATATTTTATATCCATTTCTGGGCGTCTTCTCTTTTTGGACGGTGTTGGCTTCTTAAGAGAGTCCTCTCGTCACTCGTTTCTTCTTCTATTTTTATCCTCTGCATTTGACCATCTGCTGATTATACCCGAGACGAGACCGTCTCCCGGCGTATCTTTAATATCCCCATACACGACGCTCATATTATATCTAACAAAGCATCCTTCCCCCGGCCGTGGCCGTTCTCCCGCCATGTCTTTCTTCAACTACTCCCTCGTCGACGTCTACGGCGGCTCGGGCTTCCCGGGCGCCTTCGACTGGGTCACCGGGCCTGATCTGTCGAATGGCTTTGTCACGTAAGTTGACCCTGTCTCTGATGGCAATCAACTGCCTTTGGAGCCCCCAGTCTAACACTCCCAGATACCAAAACTACTCCAATGCCGTGGCCGCAGGTCTATACGACCTGACCGAGTCCGGATCCAACGTGATCCGCGCCGCCTCGTCGGGCATCTACGACCCGGATGCGCCGTGGAACATGCGCCGGCCCAGTGTGCGCATCGAGTCCAAGAAGACCTACAACTCGGGCCTGTTTATCGGTGATTTCGCGCACATGCCCGCTCCGGTGTGCGGCGTGTGGCCTGCATGTAAGTAGTTGGCCCCGTGGTTCTGGAAGAGAAAGAAAGAGACACCGACAGTTGAGGCTAACCTGGCGGGAAAACAGTCTGGATGTACGGCGACGACTGGCCGGAGGATGGCGAGCTCGATATCATCGAGGGCGCCAACCTTGTCGAGCGAAACCTAATGTCCGCCCACACGTAAGTGCCACACACCCCATACACACCGACGGCCTAGCTGAATACTGACACATACCCCAAACCACAGCGGCAAGGACTGCCAGCTGCCGACCGCCGAAGACGCCGCCTTCACCGGCGAGCAGATGGGCACCGACTGCAAGGTCGACCTGGTCAGCTTCGACAACACCGGCTGCAACTACGCGTCGCCGGTCGCCGACTCCACATCGTACGGCGAGCCGTTCAACGTGGTGGGCGGCGGCATCTACGCCGTTGAGTGGGACGCGCTCTGGATCAAGGTTTGGCACTTTGCCCGCGGCAGCATCCCCGCGGATATCATCGCCGATACCCCGACGCCCGCGCTATGGGGCACCCCGCAGGCCGTGTTTGGCGGTTCCAGCTGCAGCGTGCCGAATACCTTCCGGGACATGCGGATTGTCATGAATATTGTGAGTTGAGCTGTGCCGGCCGACGAGAAGAGACAGAGAGACGGGCTTGTAACTGACTGATTGCTTCATCTTAGAACTTCTGCGGTGACTTTGGCTCCGGAACTTGGGGCAGCTCGGAGATCTGCAGCGCTGCCGCCCCCCGCTGCCAGGATTTCGTGGCTGCGAACCCGAGTGCCTTCGTTTCCTCGTAAGTCCAATCTCCACGAGAGACAACAACCGTGCAAAGACAAAAAAGTCCCACCCGTACTGACTCCCGACGCTGCAGGTACTGGGAGGTCAACTCCATCAAGGTGTTTGAGCGCGGCGGCGCGCTGCAGCCCAGCGGCAGCGGCACCGGCACCATCAGCCCCAGCGGCCCGACCATCAGGCCGTCCTTCCTGTCGACCTCGATCGGCAGCCCGACCCCGACCGTGCAGCCCATCGAGCCGACCACCACCACCACCGTCAGCAGCACCACCACCGTGACCGTGACGCTGCCGTGGCCCACCCGCCCCGGCCGCCCCGACTACCCCGGCCGCCCCGACCCCGTGCGCCCGCCGCCCGGCGCTGGCGGCCCGCGCCCCCACGGCCCCAAGCCCAACGTGCACGGCTTCGCCTACATGGGCTGCTTCCGCAACTCGCACGGCCGCGACATGACCCCCGTTGCCTCCGGTGTGCAGAGTGTTGACGAGTGTGTGGCGCGCTGCATTGACGGCAGATACGCCGCCCTGATTGATCAGTAAGTCATTCCCCCGTCTTATGTGCACGTGTGTGAGTGATGGCAAGACTAACACACATACCCCCCCTTCCTCCAGAGATTGCTTCTGCCTGCGCGCCCTGGACCAGCTCGACCTGTTCAAGTGCGACCCTGCAAACCCAGAGGAGACGCTCGTCGGCGCGCCGATCGTGGCGAAGCCGCACAAGCCGTTCCCGTGGGAGAAGCCCGGCAAGGCGTGGCGCCCGATCCCGACCGGCACGGCGGCCCCGTACCCAACCAGCCAGCCGTGCCCGCCCCCCTGGAAGGGCGGCTACCTGTACGGCAACATGACCGGCACGCCCATTTTCGACGCGCCGGGCAAGGGCGGCTGCAAGAAGTGCCAGGGCGGCGCGCCCCCCGCCTGGGTCCCCAAGACCTGGACCGCCACGTGCGGCCCCGGCCACGAGCTGTCCACCCCCACCCCGCCGCCCGAGGCGCCGTGCACCGACCTGCCTGAGCCGCCGTGCACCGACGAGCCTGAGGAGCCGCCCTGCACCACCCACACCGTGCCCCTGCCCGTCAAGCCCCCCGTTGAGACTACGCCGTGCACCACCGGCGACCACGGCGTCCCGTCGAACACCACCGTGCCGACCCTCGCACCCACCTCGACTCTTGTGGTCGGCGGTGCGCCGTCGTCCGGTGTCGCCATGGCGATTGTCATGGGTCTGGCAGTGATCACGGCTGCGCTGTTGCTGTGATGTGGTTGATGTTCACGTTTCTCTTCTTTTTCTCTTCTTTTTCTCTTCTTTTTCTCTTCTTTTTCTCTTCTGTCATCAAGGCGGATCCTTTTCTTTCCTTCTTTCGTTCTTTTTCTTCTCTTCTTTGCAGTTTTATTCCTTCCTGCAATTCCCCCCAGACTGACGCCTTTCGCTCCCCCATGTTCTCATGTTCATATATTGAGGGAGTTGACATATGGATAACCACCCAGGATGGAACATTCCAGGTCTGTGTATGATACTTCGGATGCACGAGACTGACGGTCGTAATGATGACACTGGAGGACCTGGATATGCGTGTTCCATAATTTTTCATTTTTCTTGGTGCTTCGATTGTCCTTTTCTTTTCTTCCTGTTTTGATGATGTTTTGTCGGGGAGTGAGCAAGATGCATGTGATTAATGTTGAATACACACCTAATGTCTTACCACTATGAACCACCCAGAAACGGCTGTGACGTGAGGTGTGATGACTGTGATAAAAGGCTGATGTGCAAGGACCACTCTAAGTGCAGACAAAAGAACGAGGATCTATTTTTGGGGATCATGTACAGCAGCTATGTACAACACACAGACAGACCTACCTCTCTTTTGGTGATGCCCGGCTCACAGCTCGACAACTTGTGGTTTGTTGCCAATCTTGCCCGTGTTGCCACGTACTTGGGCGGCGTTCACCATCATGCAGCTGGCATTTCCGCCCGGGCCCAGCATGATCCATTTGAACAGGACAGCACTGACGCCGTTGACAAAAATGCGTGCCAGGTCCAGCCAGGCAGCAGCGGCGGGGAAGACCAACATCTCGAGGAGGAAGCCTTGGGGCGGCCGGGCCATAACGGCCTCGTAGTACACTTGGCAGTCGTCGAAGAAGACCGATTCGCGGCCGTGGCCCCAGTGGACGTGGCCGAATACGTGGAGGCGCGGGCGGACGCGCCACACCTCGTCGAGAAGGGCGGGACATCCAAGTCCGAGATCCATGTGTGAACGCTGGTGCAGGGACAAGTGAGCGGCCAGGGGGCGGTGGCTCGATGTTTGGCGTTAACTATGGAGGCTTGAGATATGGCCGCAATGTTCGGACTGACAACACTTCACCATAGCAAGCAGCGGGGAGCAGGGCAAATAGAACGTACCGGAGGAGTGTGGGTGATGAGAATGTCGGTTTCCAGCGGAACACTGCCAGGCCACGGCGTTGAAACCTCCGGGTCATACGGAAACGCCCAGTCCAGCTTCCCCGCAGCGGGGACGTCTCCAGCACCGTAGATGTTGAGCACACGACCGTGGAACTCCAGCTGAATAAACCGGCGCTGCAGAAAACGAATGCCTTTCAGGTTCAGCGGCACAGATTCCGCCGTCGCGTCGACCGGCAGCCTCGCGTCCGGGTCGAAGTAGTTATCGTGGTTCCCGCAGACGACGATTTTCTCGGCATGCGGCAGACTGGCCAGCCAGTCGATCTGGCGCTGGATCTCATCGCGCGACCCGCCGCTGGTCAGGTCGCCGGCGTGGATGAGGAGGTCGCCGGGCGGGACGCTGCCGTCCGGCAGGATGTGGTCGTGGGTGTCGGAGATGCACACCACGCGCACCGGCGTGCGGTCGAGCGGCGGCACGAACGGCCGGCCGCGCAGGTAGAGCACGGTGTGGTAGATGATGGCGGCGAGCAGCTGGATCGGCGACGTGAGCAGCTGGTCGAGCAGCGTCGGCGGCTCCCACTTGCTCCGGCGGAAGAGGCCGAAGTGGTAGATGAGGTCGGCGAGCATGGCGAGAAACATGGTGAAAGACGCGCGCGCAATGGGGGAGGTTGTTGTGGTGATCGAAGCGTAGACATGGACGGCGTTGGAATGAATATAAGCGGAGGAGAGTTGTGCTGCCGAGTGGCGTGGGCGCAAAGTCGACGTTGGGTCGGCCTGATCCAATCCAAGAGCCCGTCCAAGAAGCTCACAGACTTTCGGCCGCGATTGTTGGTCTGTGACGTCGCATTCCAGTTTCCCCAGTTTCCCCAGGGCGGCAAAGCTCTGTTTGCTTTTGCTTGCCTGGGACCGCTGATCATCCCACCCGGCCACTAATTCGGCTGGGCTGTCAGAGCTGGTTTAGGGCTGTTGGCCAGTCGTTCCAGCATGCCTGGCCCAACCCGCTCAGTATCGTCATTTGCAGAGCGCGAAGGATCGTATGTGCTGGCAGACCGAGAACATCACCAACTCCAGCCATGAAAGGAAGCCGAAGACGATGATCTCAAGACATAATCTGTACTCCTAGCTCGGTTAGGGCTTGATAACATAATCAGTCCATTTTGTGAATAGGGCTTATGCGCACATTTCGAGTGTTTCAGTTCGGGAAGAGCAGGCGCACTCGACACATGGCTCCTTCCCTCCAACTACAGTGGCGGCCAACAGTGGCTGACGGCTGCAATTGCTGGCCAACAGTCACCTATGACCGGTAAAACGGTGTGGCTTGACTGATACACTTCTCTTGAGCGTGGACTTGGAAGTGTCTCGCCTCACTTGACTCTAACTTCATCTCCGGTTGTCTGCAAAATGCAGCCCTCAAGGCGGCCAACCAGGTTGATTCAGGACACCACATCCGCTACATTCGTCGTCAATGAACCCCTCCAACCACCACCACAGACCTGTCTGCCTATTTCCGGGCCTCCTATTCTCACCCAACAAAACTGGACCTGAGGTCAGACCGGATAACCGGCCTTCGATTCCCCACAACCAAACGCCGCTGCACGGCTCTCAGGTGCCGGGCTCACTTGCTGCCAAGATGGTAGCCCTCAGCGATATTCGCTCGTTGTGTGGGATCAGGGCCAAGTTCGTGGTTGTGAAACTACTTAAACCCGGCGGCAGAACGACGATCCATGCTTGATGCTGAAAGAAAAGAGATCTGTCTCTCTTGTTTCTTTCTCTTCTCTATCTCTATCTGTGTCCTCTGTTGCATTGCTCCGACATCGCTGTCTTGTTCGTGCTCTGTCCTGCAAACGATTTGTGAAGCGTTAATCCGACGAATAAGCAGCCAGCCAGCCGCGACACCAAGCGAAACAAACAACTGCCTGTCACGGTGTCCCGCCTTGATATATATTATCACCACCAACCAACCGAGACATCAGTCAGTCGCACACGATTTGTCTTGAGTTAATTCCTTGAGCTCTTCTCTTCTCCTTCTCCAACGCCAGATCACCAACAGTATATATATATATATATATATATATATATACTCCAGCCGTCTGTTATCTTCGGAGATCACAATCCCCAAGTTCCCTCTTCGTTCTAGAGGGGTAACAAGCTGCAGCATTCAGCTGGCTTTGTTTCTGTGGCGGCTTCGCTATTTCCAGCTTTCTGAGATAGCTCCAGCCAGGCTAGCCGCCTCCACCTCAAGTGTCCTCCAGTGACCCTTAGCTCGTTGCGTCGCCCCTAGAAGCTCCCTTGGACTCTCCAGATCGGCGTCATCGCCACGTCCTGCTCTTTTTTCTGCCGTCTCACCACGTACAATATCCTCGACCGTTCCCCGGTCAAAAAACTCCTCAGCGTTACACTCCTCCTCCGTGATTTGTCCCGCCCTACGATCTGCGGGTGCATCAGTCCCTCATCTTTTCGTCATCTCCTCTTATAGCCATTGATCAATACGATTTTCCGCATTTAAGACATTCATTTCTCCTTGCTACCTACTAACCTTGGTACACCGTTCTTTTTCTTCCTCCTATTTCCCTCTTTCTTTTCCTCGATTGAACTTTTTTTCTTCGTGCTTTGATTATCATCCGAGCCGCCACGCGGCTTCCTCCAAAATGCAGAGCTTCAGCTTCTATCCAAAGACCGAAGAGAAGCAGTCTCTAGCGTCGAACATGAAGTAAATAATCCTCCCGCTCATTCTCGTTTCGCCTGTCACCGTGTTGTTGAATTTGCCTCGTTTGTGGTGGCATTTTGTAGCATCTACTGACCATTTTCCAATCTCTTAGCGTCGACTATGTCATTTTATACAATATTCCCCAAGATGGTATGTCTCGCCTGATACCCGGAAGCTGTATCTGTATACAAGTACAATATATTGTTACACCTTTGCCTTCTCTATCTGGATATATCTGCATCCCCCAAATTTTTCTCTCTGTCGTGGCCCTCGTCTATCTTATCTGTTCCTCCGTCGCTAACCACAACCCCTCCCCCGCCTTTGCTTTGACCTACAGAAAAGGATCGCGCTCAGGCTGAGGCAGCCTATATCCAGCTAATCGAGGCCATCTCAACCGTCGGCTTCGAGACGGAGGTCCGCCGCAACGACGCGTCGTCTCTGCTCCTTTTCCTCCGTGTCGCGAACGAGTCTCAACTCTCCGATCAGATTTACCAAGCTCGCCTGCAAGACTGGCTGCACGGTGTCCGTACCGCTGGCCCGGACAATAACATCTCGTCTTCTGCCCTGAAGGCTGAAGCCATCACCCCCGCCGAGCGGCTCCGCGTCTTATACCTCATTATCACCAAGCCGCGCGTCGAAGGCGGCGCTGGAATCACTCCCGGAACTGGAAATTGGACCTACGTGAGCGCAATCCTGCCACTTCACGACCATGAGTTCAACCGCTCGTGGATCCTGGGCTGGAGCGCCAAGTACCGCCTCGAGCAGGAGGACCTTGACGCCATCCGCAACCACTTCGGAGAGAGCGTGGCCATGTACTTTGCCTTCTTGCGCACCTACTTCCGCTTCATGACCGTGCTTGCGGCATTTGGCGCGGCCACCTGGCTGCTCATTGGCCGCTTCTCGATTCTGTACGCCCTGGCCAACTGTTTATGGTCGGTGGTGTTTTTCGAGTACTGGAAGAAGACTGAGGTCGACCTAGCCGTGCAGTGGGGTGTCCGTGGTGTGTCCAATATCCAGCTGCCTCGCCTGAACTTCCGATCCGAGGGTGAAACGATTGACCCCGTCACCGGCGAGCCGGTCAAGTACTTCTCTCCCGTCAAACGCCTCCTCATCCAGCTCCTCCAGATTCCCTTTACCATCTGCTGCATTCTGGTGCTGGGCTCCCTCATTGTCGCTGTAAACTCTCTCGAGATCTTCATCAAGGAGGTCTATGATGGCCCGTTCAAACAGTATCTGTCCTTCCTGCCGACTGTTGTGCTTGGCACCATGACTCCCACCCTTTCTGCGGTTCTCACCATGTTCGCCGATAAGCTGACCAACATGGAGAACTACGAGACTGTTGATTGTAAGTCACAGTCGTATTCCCTTCCAAATGAAATCTTCCAATCACTGATGCTCTAACCAATACCCTCTCATTCTCTAGCTCACCACGCTGCCATGGTTCAGAAGGAGTTTGTTCTCAACTTCATGACTTCGTACATGGCTCTGTTCTTTACCGCCTTTTTGTACATCCCGTTCAGCCACTACTTGACGCCAATTCTTGGAGTCTGGCGGTACTTGTTTGAGACAGTCACCTTTGGGAAAGTCGAGGTGTACTCCACCGGTCTCGAGATCAACGCCGACCGCCTCAGCTCGCAGCTCTTCTATTTCACCATTACCGCGCAGATTGTGAACCTGGCCACCGAGGTCATCGTCCCCTACGTTAAGCGCAAGGTCTTTGCCAAGTACCGCGAGGTCAAGGAAGATGCGAACATCTTCGCGGATGACGTCGAGGAGGAGAAGCAGTTCTTGAAGCGGGTTCGCTCGGAGGTCAACCTGGAGCAGTATGATGTTACGGTTGACTACCGCGAGATGGTTATTCAATACGGTATGCCTCCCCCATTTTTTTTCTGCGCTGAACTTATGTTGATAGACAGCATCTAACACGTTTGACTATAGGCCACGTCTGCCTCTTTGGCGTTGCCTGGCCTCTGGCCGCCTGCTGCTTTGCCGCGAACAACTGGATCGAGCTGCGCTCCGACGCCTTCAAGATTGCCATTGGCAGCCGCCGACCGATTCCGTGGCGCGCCGACTCGATTGGCCCGTGGCTCAACGCGATCGGCTTCATCTCGTGGCTCGGCAGCATCACCAACTCGGCGATCATCTACCTAAGCCTGCGCGCCCCGTCAGTGTCCAACACCGGCGACATTGTCACCTCCAACAGCCCCTTCCAGGTCTGGATGCTGCTACTAGTGATCCTAGTCGCCGAGCACGTGTACCTCGCAGCGCAGATTGTGGTCCGCTATGCCATGAAGGGGATTGATAGCCCCGGGCTGCAGCACGAGCGGCGCGAGCGCTACATGATGAAGAAGCGGATGTTGCGGAGCAATAGTGTCTCCATGAGCTCAGTGCTGGGGTCGTCTTCGCTTTCGAATGTTAGCCTGGAGAAGTCGGTGTCGGAGGTGTCGGCTGATACCCCTGAGGAAACGTGAGTATCCTCCGGTGACTCCTAGCAACTACCAGTGGCCGGTTTGAGAGTCTTTCAACAGTAACTGATTCCTCTTACTCTAAAACTACAGATTCTGGCATCGCCAGCCTGGTGCTCAGGCCACTATTGATATGGGAAGAGATTTCTTCGGAAAGGTAATTTTAACTATCCAGCCATACTGAAGCTTTTCCGGTGAACAACTGCTAACTGTTTGCACAGAACCAAACTGCGAGTAAATAAGAGTCTTTCTTAGTCTTCTGGCTCTCCTCGGCTGGAATACGCTCCTATCGTTGCTTTACAGGTCTCGTAGGGCCGTGTTCTTGAGGTTAAAGCAATAGTAACAGCTTGGCAACGGAGCCGCGGCGGGAGGCTGCACGTCTTTCCTCCTACTCGAAGTTTCCACTTATCCGAAGCTCCAATCGACATACGCATATAGCACCACGCTGGATACTAGCAGGGGCAGAGCTTGGACGAAGTGAGCTTCCTCGGAGGAACTAACTTAGCTCAATTCCCTTCACTTTTCTCCTTTCTTTATCTTGCTTCTTTTTTTTTTTTTTTTTTGTTGATTCTTGGCGTTCCCGTGGACTCGGAAAGGAGAAAGGAGGTCTAATGCTAGGTTTTTGGTGGTGGTGTATATGGATGGCATATGCAGACAGAACTTGGCACGTGCTTTTGCTTTTCCACTTCTTTGGAATTACATATAACGGGTGGCAACGATAACTTCTCTGCGTGTATTTGTGTGTAGGATTGGGGTGACAGAATGTGACTTTTTTGAAACTGGGTTGTTTGATAGTGGCAAATGAAGCGAGATGCGACCACCACCAACGTGGGTGTGCACCAGCAAGCAGGTCGTCTAATCCTGTTCTCGAGACCGAGAGAGCAAGGTCGCCAACCACGCACACGAACGCATCTAGCCTCGCTCTTCGCCCTTTTGGGATTTGTATGTACAGTAATCACTCACAGGCTACTAGAACGGACAGGCGAGGGTGGTGGGAAAGGAAAGGAGGAGAGAAAAACTGAGGAGGCTGAGAAACGGCGCAGGACCAGTTTCCCTTTTGTGTCTAGGCCCGCGGGAAGGGGAAAACGCACACACACCTCTACAGTACACCTCTTCGGAGGAGGTTAGGGTAAGATGCAGGGGAGGGTGGCAACAGAGAGAGAGAGTGGAAAATAAGGCCGTGGAAGCGAGACAATTGAGGCCGAGGTGTGAGTGGGGGGTGTTTCTTTTTTTTTCTTTTCTTTTTTCTCTTCTTTTTGATTATTTTCTCGTGCAGATTGGGGCGAAAGTGCATACAGTTTCTCTGTCCGTATGCGCAGTGCAGCAACTTTACATGGACAAACAAAATCGACGGGGACGGGCACAACAGGGAGTCGCCCCGAGCCCCTGGAGGGTGCAGATACGCGGGGGTTCCCGGATGGCCAGGAGCAAAAGGCACAGAGGGTCGGTTCCTCTTTCAGCTGTTTTGGGTGGCTGGCTTCACGGGGAATTCTGTGTAAGTAAGTGCATCGGAGCATGTGCTGGGACCTACCTCCGGATGCGCCCGTTACGCATATCATCTCGGAGGAAGAGTATCCTCCGCTTCTCGAACCATAGTACAGTACAGTAAACCCCCGATATTACATGTTTAACTCCCTCGTCAGACGGAAAGAAACAAGAATAGCCAAGGGCTGTCGCGAACACACGGACGATGTGCAGAGGGAGATCTGCGAACGACGGGAATCAGACTATGTTACTTACTATTCAGTATGTCGTTTCTATAACTCGCAAGAGCACCAGCACAGCGACATCCGCATCAGGGGTGTCCCCGGCATCCCTACCGGGAGTAGCGGGCAGCAGCCCCGGAGAAGCGTTGACGGGAGAATGAAGGATTGTGATGTGATGATTGATAGCTTTGACATTGCAAGTCTCTCTCGGGAGCAGCCAACCTAGTCTTGACTTTTCTATCTCAAGTGCTATCAAAATCTCGCTCTTAACTCTTCGTACGAGAAAGCCGCCCCCCAGATAGGCGGTTTACCGAAATTATCCCCAAGTGAGTCTAGCGGTCTAGGTAGCTGTGGGCCAGAACCCGGAGAGAACAACACCCACAAGAAGGGAAGGGAAGGGGGGAACTACAGCACATGATGCTCCGAGATGCAGGATTTCAGTATTCAAGCCTTGTTCCCAGGCGCTTCGAGATAAGGAGAACACCAGAAAGAGAGAGAGAGGGGGGGGGAGGGGAGGAGAAAGGAGGGCACACGAGCGGATTGTGCTGGTTAAGGGGTGTGAGTGTGTGTGTCCATGCAGGTCTGTTCGGTCAGCCGAAAACGGGACTGGCTTCCTTTCCAGGGTGTGTCGTCCGTCCGGGTCGAAAGGTCTCTAGGTTGCGTCTCTGGTGCTGTTGCAAGATTAAGCTTGTTATTCTTAAAATTACCTACCAACTTTATATCTTTGTGAGAGCTTATGTACTGTACACATTGCCCATATTTACATAGTGCAGTTTCTCTTCCTTCCCCGGTGTCTCGATTGGGGGGAGACAAACGAGATTGGGTGGGAGGTTTTGGGGAAGGAACGAAGTCAGTAGTAAGTCAAGAGGAAGGAAGTTGTGTTCTCGAAGCCACGCTAGAAGGGAAGACGGTTTTACCCCACACACCCCCATCCCGTCCGTGGTGCCCCTTCCTTCCATGGGCTTCGATTCCCTGCCCTGGTACGACCTCACGTAGATGGAAAAGTGAAAAGGTCGGAAACAGAAAAAAACGCTGCGGTCTTTTGCATCCAGCTTTAGCGAGAGAACTGGGGGAGGGAGGGAACGGTGCAATGCAGGTGATTGTGCTGGCCCTGTTGGGGCCCTTCAAGGATGTTGGTACGGGGCATGTGTGTAAGTGCTATACAGTGTAGCAGTACAGGGCCGTGTATATGGCGGCACACGTGTTGCCTGTGGGCCAGCAATTGGGGACAACAGCAGGCGGAGGATATCGTGACATGGAACGGCTCCTATTGCCAGTAAAGTGTTCCAAAGTTGGCCTCTGCCCGGGATTCAAGATGCAAGTGGTCTTAGGGTTAGGGTCCGCCGGCTTAGCCTGTCGGAAGGTTAGCGCGGCGCTAGCACGGCATTTCCACACTAAGGCCCACGCTAAGGGTTAACTATAGCGGGCATGGAAAAAAAGAAGCGGCCAAATGTATTGTGACAGCACCGTACAGTGTCAAAATGCCCCCACGTGCTCGTTGTTCACACTATACTGGAACGACATCTCGTCTTTCAGCTGGAATTTTGGCGGTGTTCATTTTCCCAAGCCCGAGAATGTGAACACACAGGAGATAAACGAGAGAGAAGTTACAGCGTTGCATAGCGTCTGCTTGGGCTATTTCATGCACTATGTTGCAGCCTGAGGCCCTCCGGGAAGAGGGGATGAAGCTCTCCCAGCAATGCCTCACAGCATCACCAAGCAAGCCGGGCGACAAAACAACACAACAAGGCTTGGAACTGGCCATACATCTGGGGCTATCGAGAGAAGCTGAGCCGCCCAGCGGGTGTTGCAAGCAGAGCAAAAAATAATCATAAAAATACTAATACTAATGCCCAGGCCAGGCACTTGACCAGTCTTCGGGGCTCTCCCCTCTAACACAGCCCGCTGCGGTTCTCCACTGCACTTCGTCATCTGGCCTTCAGCCTCTGGCTCTCTGAAGCTGTTAGTGTGTTCTATGTGTGTCGGTCAAGAGAAGGCGAATGCATTCACCTGCCGAGTGGCAGACAGACTCTCTCGGGAGGATGATTCAGTGGGCTTGGGGGAGTGCAGCACGATGGGATCGATCGGCGCCAGCTAACATAGCCACCCCCCCCAAACGAAGCCCTATGACTGACTCCTCCTGTATCACCCAAGCCGCGCCCGTTGGTGCACTGTCTATCGATCATGCTTCTAGAAAGCCGAGCTGTGTGCCTGCCACGGTTGTGTTGTGGTGGTAGTGGTGAGATGCAAGTTCACGGACAGACGCTGGGCAAACGCCAGGAACCAACGAGTGCGTAGGACCGGCCCTCGGTCCAGTTTACTGGCTCGCCCACTCTCGCCAGGCACGCACACGCACCCTTGCTTTAGCCTGTGTATATGTGTATGTATCCTCCCCCTCTGTTGTGCTGTACTGTACAGTACAGGGCACCGTCGATCGGGACACACAGACACACACACACACACACACACACACACACACTCCAGTTCGCTTTCCTCGTTTCCCTCCTGTCTTCACCGAGGTGGCCTTTGTCAAACTGCAGGAGACTGCATGCAGACAATGCAAAGGCTGAACCCATACATACACTACACTTGTTATCTGGAAGACTCTCTGCCCCCATCTGGGTGCAATACAGAATCCGTATTGGTGGTTCAGTCTCCCCGCTCCTCGCGACAGGCATCAAACGCCATATCCATACCCCCCGATTCCACCTCGCCCATTACGTACCAGGAATCACACCCCTCTTCTTCGGTCTTTTCGTTCACTCCCCTCCCCTCTCGCCCCATCCCGCCCTCCCAATTTCACTGAGATGACCGCTGCTTCTGTGCCTGTTGAGATCTCCATCGGCTGTGGAAGAAGGCGTGTCTGGACCCTTCCTCTTCTTCCTTTTCTGTGATCTTCTTTTCTTCCTCGCGTTGGACCCTTCTCTCTTTCCCTTCTTCTTCTTCTTCCTCTTCTCCTTCTCTCAAACTTGGCTCGTCATTGTCTCTTCGTCACGCCACATATCCTTAAGCCTGCCTGTGCCTGAATGCGCCATCTGTCAACCACACACTGGCGCTTTTTTTCTCTCTCCCTCATCTCCATATGCCTGTCTCCTCCTCTTGTTCCTCCACCTCCCTCGCTTAATCGTGACTACACCCTCTCTCCGACCATACATCCGTCCCCAATATCTTCTTGGCCGTCGTGTGCATCTTGCCCGACATGGACCTTGTCAACGACCTCGTGCTGAATCCTTTTCGCGAGGTGTCTGCGAAAGGCAAAGAGGCCGCCGAAAATGCCAAACACACGCCCGCCATGCTCACTGCCAGTCAGGCCTTGATACGGGAGGGCGATCGTGCCGTGCGCCGGCTAGAGCCGATATGTCACAAGAACTCTCGCGAATACGGCGTGAACTTTGTCGATGCCCTCAAAGAGAACGGTTTGTGCAACCCGGTGTCCGATATACGTACTACTGTGCCAGAGAGGATCTGTGATACTGACTCTTTGACCACCTGCGCTGCACCCACCCCGCAGATGAACTCGCCGGCTTCCGCTCCGAGCTGAACAACCTGCTCTACGAGTTCGACGACTACCTCGAGCCGGACACCTTCGAAGCCGAGAAGTTCTCCGAGCTGCAGGCCGCCTCGCGCAAGGCCGCCCCGCGGATATACGACATCCTGATGCGCATGAAGCTGACCCCGGTCGTCTCCGCCCCGGCCCCGGCCGTGCCGCCGTCGCCGGTGTCCCCACAGATCCCGCACTCCGAGCTCCAGCAACAACTCCACCAATCGCTGCCGCCGTCCAAGTTCCCCCCGCTGCCGCCCCTCCCGCCGCTGCCCCCGCCGTCGTCGTCCGGCGGCTCCGGCCCGTCGACCCCGCTGATGGGCACCACGCCCATCTCCCCCGAGACCCCCGGCTCGCTCCTGCATCAGCGCTCCAGCACGCCGTCCAGCTTCGTCGCGCCCATCGGCGCCCTGGAGCGCCGCCTGACGTCGCCGCTGCCGGCCCCCGTGCCGATCATGCCGAGCCGCGTCGACGTGCTCAACCACAGCATCAGCCGCTTCCCCCACCCGCCGCTGCCGGTCTCGGCGCCGGCCCCGCCCCCGCAGATCCCCACGCCGCCGCTGCCGCGACCGCCGTCGGCAAACCCCTGGGACCCCAAAATCAAGCTGGCTGCCGTGGCTGACCTCCCCATGCAGGCCACCTTCCGGCCGTTCCCCACCAGCCACCCGGCGGACATGCGCGCGCCGCCCAAGTCGCCCGCGCGCTCGCACTCGTCGCAGCGCACGGTCCGCCGGCTAGTGTCCAGCCCGCCGCTGCCGGAGAACAGCGCCGACAGCATTAGCGAGGCGGCCAAGGGCTCGGCGAACGGCCACACCAACGGCAGTGCCGCCGATGGCCACACGCTCTCGGCCCCGCGCAGCACGCTGCCGCAGGAGTCGCCGGTTCTCGGCGCCACCGCGCCGCCGGCGGTTCCCCCGATCGTTACCGCGCCGACGCTCAGCCACAAGAGCTCGCTGCCGTTCCTGCAGTCGGGGCTGGACAGCCGCCCGATCTCCAGCTTCTACGATGACCAGCCGCGCACCGGGTCGCCGGTCGTCGGCCGGCGCGACTCGGCGCGGGCGCCGCGCTCGACGACCGATTCGATGCACAGTGGGTCGTCGGTGTTCGACTCCAACGACTACCGGCTCTCGCTGGCGTCCAACCGCGAGTCAGTCGCCGGCTCGGCGTCGACCACGATGACCAGCCCCAATACCTCCTCGCCGCGCCTCACCCTGGCGCGCTCGTCCAGCTTCCGCTTCTCCGGCTTCCCGCTGAAGGAGTTCTCGGCCGAGATCGAGTCCGGCCTGGAGGCGGCCGAGATGGGGCCGATCCGCGAGGACGGCCTCATTCCCGTCGACCTGGACCGGCAAGGCAGCGAAGCCGCGCAGAGCGAGCCCGGGCCGGCTGTGCAGCGGCCCAAGACGGCGGGGCGCGAGCCGGCGGCTATCACGCTCGGCAGCTCGTTCTACCAGATGAAGGGCTTCTGCGAGGGTGCCAAGGCCGTGCTTCGCGGCGAACTCGGTGTGAAGAGAGTCAAGAAGATGTCGGGCTCGGTGTCTGCTATTGCAAAGTGCACGCACTGCAGCTACGAAATCGACTACAGCGAGCTTGAGCTTGACCACAGCAACCACCGTAAGCAGACACCTCCCCCCCCCTCCTTTTTTCTTTTCTTTTTTCTTTTCTTTTTTCTCTTTTCTTTTCTCTTTTTTTTTTCTATACAGATCCTCTCTAACCCCATGTCTCTAGCCGACGGAAACTTCACGTTCGAGAACGTCTGGTACCGCGTCCGCTTCCTGCAGAAGAGCCACCTCAGCACCAAGCGCACCGACGAGCAGTTCTACGCGTGCCGCTTCTGCACGCAGGAGGGCATGACGACCGAGGAGAGCGACGCCACCGTGTTCTTCACGCAAAAGGAGCTGTGCGCGCACATCGCGCGGCACCCGCGGCCGCTGCCGAAAGTCCCCGGGCTGACGGTGATCGAGGGCATGTCGGTGCCGGCGCAGTTCCTGAACAACTACGACCTGCAGGTGCAGGGCACGGAAGCGGCGCCGTCGATCACCGCCGCGCACGCCGACAAGATCGCCAGGCTGCCGCGCGCGAACTCGCGCGAGATGGTCAAGCGGCTGCACGGCATGCGGCTGATCGACCGCGACACGCCGGCGTTCGAGATGGCGGCCGGCGCGCGCATCGTCGGCGTCGAGTTCCTCGACACGTGGCTCGGCGAGTGGTGCTCCGGCTTCCACGACGGCGTGCACTCGACGTTCCCGCTCGACGTCGTCAAGCTCGAGCCGCCGCCCGCCGGCGAGATCAAGATGATGGCCACCAGCCATGTGCGCGCCGTCACGCGGTGGCGCTTCGTGCATAAGGACAAGGTCAAGAACGACTGGCTGCGCTTCGAGCCGGGCGAGACCATCACCAACATCACGTGTAAGTGTTTTCCCTTGCCCCCTTCTGGTGTTCCTCTCATCTGCTGTCTCACGCCAGATCCTAACCATCTCTGCTTCTGCACATGTAGGGCCTTCAAAAGACCACTGGTGCTGGGCGGGCACCAACGCCAAGGGCCAATGGGGTATCTTCCCGCAGGCCTTCATCGACCAGGCCTCGGTGCAGGAGATCGCGGCGTCCGACCAGGCCAGTATCAGCAGCGGCGAGCGGCGCGGGGACGGCAAGGGCCTCGGCCGCTTCTCTCTGCGGAAGCGCCCGACCACGTCGTCCGGTCACAGCTAAACCCACACATGTCTTTTCTTTCTTTTCCACGTGTGATTTTCTCTCTTCACTTGTAAACCTTCTCTTTATACCCTATAGTTATCTTCTTTTGTTTTTGTCTTTTGGTTCTAGACACTTGACCACCCGGCGGTCCACTTACTGTATGTATTCATTTTTTTTATATCTTCATATAGAGAGCTTCGCGTTTCTTTTTTACATGGTATCTCTGTGTTTCCTTCGTCCCGTAGAGACCGTATCAGGTGAAAAACTCTGCGTATGTGCGCCCGTTTGAGCCGCGCTCTCACATGGACTGACAGCGTCAGAAAGCTGGTCGCTTCGCCCTCGCGAGGAACAAATCTCGCGTGGCCGCCACTCTGGAGCACTGGCGAGAGCTGCATCATCCGTCTGACTCTCTCCACTGTGCCTCTCGTGCAGACAAATCTTAGGCCCGCAAGCGAGAGGAGAAGACCCACCAGAGCACGCAACCGAGATATGGAGATGCAGACGCTGGGCTCTTCCATAGGGAAGGCAGTCAGCACACGCCAGAACGGCCAGGAACGCCGAGGAGAGGAAGGGAGCCGATGGTAGCCACAAGGCTCCTACCAGTACAACCTCGGAGCCGGACGTACATGCAAAAGCCACAGGCTCTAATGCAAGAAAAAGGCTCTACTAACTTCCCCCCTCGTCGACGGAATCTCTTTCAACCGGAACTATGAGAAAAGCCCGGGCCGGAGTGTAGCCCTGGCGAAGGGGGAGAGAAATACACCAGCCACCTAACTGGGGGGGGAGAGGTGTGTGGGAGAGGTCATATGCAGGTCCGTTACCCGGAGGAGGGCCTGCATATCAGTGGGTTCAGCCGCCGTCGTATTTGTATCAGGGGGGGCAGAGAGAGAGAGGCAGGAGTTCACACACACACACACTAACCAACACCTCTTTTTTCCGAACGGGGAGGTGAACAAGAGAGGCAAAGAATGCCGGGAGAGGGAGATAAAGGCTGTGCCGTACATGAGAAAGCCGGGCCCAGGTGCTAAAAGAACCCTCTTCCCGAGCTCTTTCGGTGGGTAAAATAAAAATAAAAATAAAAAAGGAGCTGAAAGAAACGGTGGTGGTCCGACGTGTTGTAGGTGAAAGGTCGGGGTGGGGGGGGGGAAGACGACCTAATTCCTCGTCACCTTTGGTCTCCCGCCTTCAGGATACAATCATATGCCTTCGAATGGCCGTTCTCCTGAATCGTACATGAAAAGCAGCAAGACACAGGGCATCCCAATCACTAGTTCTGCACACTAGCAAAAGGTCCACGCTTTTCCTGAGACTTCTAGTGGACTTCCACCGATGTTTCTAGCGTTTTCTAGCGTCCTGAATTACTCCAAAAACCAGCAACAACCCAGGGAGAGCTCTATGAAAAGGGGAGTTGAGAAAGAGAGAGGAGGGCGCTGAGACCACCCGGTGGTCCGGAGACAATTTATAATGCCGTATCAGCACTGATAGAACGCAGCTGTACAGGGACGAGAGTTTCCTTCTTGGGACCTGCATCCGGCACAGTCTTATTGAGGAAGAACGTTTCGGTCGGGATCTGCTGCTTTTGTGAAGTAACAGCGACCGAACCGGCCAAGATCAAGCTTAGGGGGGGAAGAGGGCCAGTCCGAGCCTGTCACACGTCGCTCGAAGTGAGAAATGATACCGAGCCTGTCGACGCCGTTCTTCCGCAGGGGAGGGGGGGAGAGAGTCCACCAGTTCGCTGTGCACTGATAAGACCGGAATCTCAAGGAGGGAGAAACCCAACCCTAGCCAGGGGCGATCCTAGCAAACAAAGTGATTGTCTTCGATAAGAGGAACGAGAAAAGAAGGCTGTTGGAACTGTGGTTCTGACGCAAGAAAAGGGAAAAATAAGCTTGACAAGATCCTGCAGTGAGGATCGCAATGTCGCCATGGTGCTACTGTATAATCAACGTCCCCTGCCCCTGAACACACTCACCCATACCCGGGAACGACTAGACGGCAATGAATCCCACGAACCGGCAGGGGAGGCGAAAAGGAAGAAAGGAGGATATCTGCCATTACCTATAGATGGAGTTGGCCGTGGATCCCGTAAAATGAGAACTGATAAGACCTGAAGGAAAAAGAAAAAAGGAAGGAAAAAAAGAAGGAAAAAGCCCCGTCACATTAGAGTATCCCAAACGAGGAATGCATAAGCCTCCACAGCTTCCATGGCTTTGGGATTGCCTGGACGAGGTGGTCCGGCCGCTGCGTGAGACGGCCGTCGTTGTTATCCCAGATGGCCGTATCTGCCGTCAACGCTCGCTTGCCATCGGGACGCAGGTTGTTGAAGAAGGCCCCGAAAATCCGAGGAGCTACGTGGTTGCTGCGGGTGTCTAAATTGCTCAGTCCAAGGGACGAAAGCCTGTCCTCGGAAAGGGCTGGACAGAGAAAGGCTGCCAGAGCACCGATGGGTGCTCGGACAGCGGCGGGAGTCTAGCCAATGGGTCGCCGGGCCAGGCCATTGCTGCTGTCCAAGGTTTGTGTGTGTGTGTGTGTGTGTGTGTGTGTGTGTGTGTGTGTGTGTGTGTGCGTGTGTGTGTGTGCGTGTGTGTGTGCGTGTGTGTGTCCTTGCTGTGATGGATGCGACTTGTTGAACTGCCAGGTTTTGCAAGTTTGGAGTTTGAAAGCTTGAGACTGTCGATAAACCAGTTGGTTTGGTGTGTCACGTAGGCAAATGTGTTAATCCTGCGTGTAAGGGAAGCTCTGATGCCAGCTTCGTCGAAACGGAGACTCTAACCCTGAGTACACTCCGGTGTTAGGGTAACCCACGCCTGTTCTGTTCTCCCTCTGGCTGGATCCAGGGTGAACAGTCTAGCTCAAAAGCTCGTACGTAACCACTTGTGGGGGTCGTGATATTATAAATATCACCGGGTGTCGCCAGCTAGTACGTGGTCAGGGCACTTAGACTAGGTCGGGCGCCTTATCATCTCAATAATCTCAACTTGAAGCGAGTGTATTCCGTGCGAGCTAGGTGCTCGTGAGACCGTCAGAGCTAGTATTATTAAAAGACAAAGCCCTCGGCCTACTGCTGGAGTAGGTCCTGAGCCCAGCTTCGAGAAAGATACAGCTTGTGTCTCTGCTGAGACCGAGGCTGGGTATATCACGAGCTCATAGAGTCAGTCTATCTGCATCTCATCGAACCATCTGAGAGGTGATTTGGGTCTGATTTGGCACATCCCATGGTGCTGGCTTCAATAAGGGTTAGGGTGCGTGCTCAGGCGTGTACGGGCTGTGAAGTACGGTATACTGCCGCCCGGGATCAACCACTCCACGCCGTCCAGAGACCCAAATACTTCCAGCTATATACCAAACCTGAACGCCTACATTCCACATACGACCATACCTTGTGGAAAACTCGGGGTCCCGTCCGCTCCCCCATAGATAAGCCACAAAGGGCCAGACCAGTACTCAGGTGGGTGACCACTGGGGAATCCCTGGTGTTGTATGTTTTGCTTTTGCTGCTTTTTGCCTCTCTGTCCGGTAGCCTCACCGCCAGATCACCCAGAGCACGGCCTATACTGACACTAATATTGGTCATGATCCTATCTCCCCAAGGTAATCGATCCTTCCAAGTTCGTGCAGGGTAGATGGGTGGGCGAGTGGCGAACCGGCCTGGGTTGTAGCTTGTTTGTTGGTGATGCCATCTTCCAGTCCTCCAGGATAGGGGAGATTGGGGAGGGGAGGGGGAGAGAGTTCACGGCATCCCTGCTCCAGCTAGAAAGCCCGAAGACTCCGTAGAAGCAGCTGCAGAACATCCTCTTTCGTGTCCCCTGGACAGAAGACCCTACCCAACAGAGCAACACTAAAATCACTCACCAAGCTCGACTTGACCGCCCAGCGCCCAGCGCCCACCGTTCCCCCTCTTCTTCGCGAACAAGGAGCTTCCTAGTGCAGGAGTGCGGGAATCGGCTCGTTTAGTTGCTGCAAGCCGCATATCGTTCTTCGTTCTTCGTTCTTATCTCTTTGCCCACCCCCCGTTCTTCGCTCTTCGCCAGTGGCCCCAGGGTAAGTATCTGGATGAAGAGAGATGAAGGAGAGCGGTGGGAGCCGAGCATGGCCCAAGCCAAGTTCTCTGTCCCCTCCCCCCCTTTTTTCTGGTGCTTCTAGAAGGGAAGCAATGTTGTTGGGGAAAGGAGAGAGGCAGAGATAACCAGCTAGTTTCTCAGTTTTTGAGACCCCATGATGAGAGGTGAGAGACATGGAATGTTGCATAGAACACAGAAACTAGTGTGTGGCCTGCTTTGATCACACACACACACACACTCAGCCGACATGCCGCTTAAAGAAGAGGCTGCAGGGATAGGGCCAGGGGAAACACACTGAGAATCCTTCCAGAAGGTTTCTCTTGGATTCTTATTTTTGTCCCTGCCCCTTCTTCGTTGGATGCTGGGGCTATGGATGGATGATGTGACTTTGACTTCACTGGATCAAGGCTTAATTCCATTCTCTGTCTCTCTCTCTCTCTCTTTCTCTTAGCACTGGTCCTCTGCATCAACGATTGTCGGAGACCTGCTGGTGAGGCTGAACGATAGAAAATCAGAGCATGAAGGCAAACCGAAATGGGGTGATCTCACCAACATTCGATAGATTCTCAGGGCTACCGCCGAGACCCGGGCGTGGTATGCAGATCCAACTTCGGACAGTCTGCCAGTACCTGTTAACGGAGACCCGGAACTTCGAAGAGGGAGTGCAACCTAGCCGACACCCAGAGAACCGAGACATATAGCACGGAGGGGGGGTGGGCCATGATTGTCACCCCAGGTAAGTGTGTGTTTATCATCATCGGCATGACTGCGGGAGGGCGAACAAGTGCGAGAGAGCTCCGCGCCGTCTCTCCTGTACAGAAAACTACCCGTAGCAAGTCTCATCCTCCTCCTCCCCCTCCTCCTGCATTGCCCGGTCAAAGCGGAGGTTCGACGGCCAAAAGAGGCAGCTTGCAGGGGACCCCCAAAAAAGGACGAAGAAGCAAGAAAAAGGTCATCACAAGCCCCGGCGGCTGGTTCTCTCTGGATCTTTTGTCCTCCACCTACATGCTTGGTTCTCTGGGTGGCACATGCAGAGCTAGCCATCCGGCCTCCCTCACAGTGAGTGATCTGCGTCGGAGGAAAAAATGAAAAAAAAAAAAAAACCACTGGTGCTTACGGTTTGGTTCTCGGTCGTTTGTTGGTTCCGGTTCGGCAGAACCTTCTTGGAAGTAAGTGAACAACTGCTTGACCATCCCGCAGAGGGAGGTTCCATATCGACATGGGGATGGGGCCTGCGGCAAATCAATCGTCGAAGGACCCGGCGTTGGAAAGGGTCGAGAGACGGGGCTGGACTTGGTACTCTATCAGGACTGGTTGATTCATGCTTTGGAGCATCTCTGTTGCTCTTTCGCCTTCTGCATATTTGGTTCGCCTCGTCGGTACCACTGTGGCAGCGCCTTTGGGGTGCGTCCGCATTGATTCGGCCCTGTCAACCGCCATCAAATTCTTCACACCCGACTTTTCTCTCTAGAAAACAAGAAACATCGACAGAATACAACGTTAGGGTCAATCTTGTGACAAGACACTTCTTCCCCCCTCTCCCCCCCAAAAATGGGTCCTTCGGAGGTGTATCGTATATCATCGCGGGGAAAAGTTGAAAAGCAACCTTGGAAATCCCCCGGGCATATCTCCAGCCCTCGCAATATATTGCTGTTTCTATTGCTGGTCTCGAGGCACCCGGATTGCGTGGCTTCTGGACAAATGCCACACACCACACAGCCTTGTGCCTACAGGAATACCCACAATCTTTGGTCACACAGACCAGCGTTGTACGGCCGATAGCTCCCCCAAGAACGAAGTAATTCGGATTAATCTACCACCGGCCATCCGGTCCTGCAAATCGGCAGTCCAGGCGGCAGACGGCAAAATATGCACGAGCAATAGACATGGTGTCTCTCGTCGACATTTCATCTAGATGTAATCGCCTCATGTTCATCCAAAGAAATCGAAATCCAGGTTGACGGGCAGAAAGCAAACGCAATGCTCAACAACTCAATGCCTGTGTTCTCGAAGCCATTTAGCCATGGTGTCCGTGTTATGCATAAAACCTCTCTTTGACGTCCAGGGCACCAAATATATCTGGCACACATATGATGCCAGATCGCCACGGCGATCTTCTCCGCGCCTGGTAAACCCCGTCGAAATTTAAAAGCAAAAATGCAAAGTACTGTACATACGGGGAGATCAAACCCGCGGACACACTTGTCCCAGCCTTGAAGACACACACACTCTCTCTCCCCGTCTCTGTCTTTTGGGCCCCCCTGGCTGCTGATAATCCCCATCGTCGGGTATTTCCCTGGCCGGCTATGTTTATACACTCTCTGCAGAACTGCACTGTGATGGTATCTCGATATCTGTCCAATCAGGGCCGGAGATGCTGCAACGCCTTCAACTGCATGAGAAGTTTCCCTGCCTGTTTCCCCTACTTGGAAATTTCACTGGTCGGTCAAGCTATTCCGCACAATAACAGAAGGCCTGGTGGAAAAGAAAAGAGGAAAAAGACCGCATCCAAGGTGTTCTGTTGTGAATGATAGTAACGATGTGCTGATACGAAATGTCAGCTCAGTCAATCTTTTGACATGGCTGGCGGACACTGGCGGACAAAAGCATTTTCATAAACCATCGTAGCCTTATGGCCGTGGAATCCGCACACACACAGACATCTGAATGGACTCTGCATACCATGTGATGCGTATTGATATGCCCTCTGCACTTGGCCCACGATTGGTCCGACATGCAGCCTGTGCCTGAAGGCAACGGGCTCACCAAGTTCCCCACTGCTGCAGCATCTTGGGAGGCGGAAACTGCCATGCCAAATCAGGCCAACACTTCGCCGTTCTTGAGGGTTGGAGTGGTATGTCCCGAACCAACTGCCTTAGGTTTCGTTGGTGAGAGAGCCAGGGGGTGTTTGTATGGCCAAACCAAACATTTTACGAGATGGCAGCAAAAAAAAGAAAAGAAAAGAAAGGAAAGGAAAGCAAGACACCCAGCGACATGCATGCCCAACACCAAAAACGTGGCTTTCGTTGGTGTGTAAGTAGTCTGTCGCTATCCGAGGATCATCTTATATTAATTACTCTATCTAATAGACTGACTGGTACACACGCGGTTGTCGACTGACTTGCGCAGGCGTGATCCTTTCATCAACCACGTTTTACCCCTGTCGTCCGTTCCAGAGTGAGGATTTAGGAAAAGGAAACCCCGAAACGAAAACACAAAAGAAGTGTGCAGGTCTGAGAGACGCCATGGCGTTTTCTGTCGCGGGTTGTTGTTCCCTTCTCTCAGCATGCGCTGGTGGTACGTACTGTACTGTACTGTACTCTGCTGGTATCATCAATCGTGCGAACAGGGAACCAAATATAATCTCCCCTCCCTCATCCGCTGGAAATAAAATCAAATAATCTGACATTGCGAGTAATTAAATGTCCCCTTCCCCCCCCCAGCTTTGCGCCTTGGCTTGGATGCCATGTGGATGCGACCGTGGCCGATATCCAGGCGTTGAACACCCAATGAGCAAGCGGGCTTCGCTGGCCGTCTACCAGAGTCCCACTGGTAGCAAAATGCAACTCTGAAGGGGGTGTATAGCCTCATCTATCTCTTCGCAGGAAACGCTTCAGCAAGGGTTCCTTTGGGCCCCGTTACACAGTGCTCTGAGAAGAGCACGGGGATAAGTGAAAGAGGGTTCCCATGCGCAAACAAAAAGCCCGTGGTGTGTTGGTGTCCTGGTTGATACACCTGATGCAAACTCCGACCGAGCTAGGCGAAGTTCCAGGCCTTCTTGTGTGTTTTTGGCACTACTTGGGGCTTGATTGAAGAAATCTCCCCCACACCGACATCCGCAGCCAAGCAAGCGTGATTTAATATCAAATCTAGCCAGGGCCCTTGAGGAACTACTGTACTGTACTACTGTACAGGACAGTACACTCTACGGCGACTGTATCCTTTAAAACGCCACGATAAGATGCTCATTAATAAGATCGAAACCCTCATCCTCCCTGCCGCCCCCTGTCCCAACTTGCCTATAGCAGCATCCCGTATCTTGCTTGTGGTTCCGCTGTCTGCCCTGGCCCTCCCAGCGGCACAGCTGCGATAGGGCATTGTCCAGGCCCTGAGGCAAAGGACAGGAGTTCCATGTGGTGTCCCACTCTCTCTCCCACTCAGCTCTGGTGGAGGGAGAAAGGAGTCAAAGGACGTTGTGGGCTCACAGGTCCTGCACAGGTGGCGTACGACGTGCATGCACATCAACACAGCCTGTTGTTGCCCGAGATCTGCAGCACAACACAAGAAAAAAGCGTGGCCACTGGTCACTTGCATGCGCGCCCAAACAGCCTTGCGCGGTGCCCGGCACATATTTTGTCTGTGATACAGTCTGGAATGCTTCCAAAATGTCACCAGCGGCATCTCTGTGTTTCTCTATCTCTCGGGATATCCCCCTCCACACAGACACACAGACACAGACACACACACACACACACACACACACACTGCCAACGCAGTCGTGCCACGCGGTATTAGTCCCCCCCCGTTTCTGCCGCCCTCACTCTTACGTGCATGGCCACACCCTGACTCCCGATCGTAGGTCACGTCGCTGTGTGTTTTGGGTACTCCTGTTTCCCTGTCTCTGTCTGTCTTTGTTTTCTCCCTCATCTTCTTGCGTTCTCCATTCTTCCTGTCCTTCTGTCAACTGGCCCCGTGGGGGGTGGTGATCCTGTTTACCAGCAAACAAATAAACAAAAATGTGACTGATATCGACGTGGATGCCTGACAGTGGGCGCGGAAACCCTTCCAGAGATACGGGCCATCCTGGCTTCCACCCCGTCCCATGCGCGGCCACGTAGCGTTGGCTTCAAAAGAACGAAAAAGACAGGAACAACATAAGATACACCGGTATGAGTTCGTTTCAAGTGTCGCCATTCTCAACTGAAGCCCACTTCCCACAGCCAACCAAAACTGCCAGACACGGCCCCGACCGAAGATCCTACGTCGTTGGTGTCCATAAGTCGTGGCAAATGAAGGCAAAGGCATAGTGTAAGGGGTACGTACCAGGTCGGAGTGCCGGACCTATGTGTACAACACATCTATGGTGCGCCGGGCCTCAAAAAGCAGACCTCCCTCTGGACTGTTTGTTCGGAATACACACATTCGGGTATCCGCAAGTTTCAATTCCCCAGATCGCCGGAGACAAATAGCATGTAAAACGCCTGCCGTCCATGTCAGGGTTTGTGGCTGCACCGCCAACACTGTTCTTGGTTGTACCGACTGATGGAGACAGACAGACCAGATAGCGAGACACAGCTGGATTTCTCGTTGTCCCTTTGAATCGAACGAACAAACACCCACCTGGGATTAAAAGCGGGCCGCGTTTAGCTCATTGCCCGTTGGAGCTGTTTGCTCGATATTTCACATCAGGTCTGGCCTCGGCTGGGGACTCATCTCACGGAGGCACAGTGCTGGACTGCTGGATACGGTCCCTGTGGATTCTCTTCGGTGGTCCTTCAAGCTCGTCACCTCCGTATAGAGGCACTTCAGGAGTTTGGTTCAGATGGGAGCTGTTTCTTCCCTTCAGCGCCTCTTTAAGGCCCAACCCTTGACATACGATGCTGGGATGCATCCCCTATAGCCAGCCAGCCGGTTGTTCTCTGCCCCAGAAGAGTTAGACACAACATGATCGCCCTGGCTGAAGAATAACGTGACATTGTGAACACCACACTGGCGAGGGATCCAGGTCTCAGCCAATATAAACCCTTCGCTTGAGCTGGTTCTTGTTCGATGACACTTCCGGATCTAGGACGAAGCATAACTGTGTCAGTAATGGCGATGCATACAGTACTTAGTATGAGCCAGGTGAAGGACATGGTGAAGAATTGTGGCCTGATGCGGTTCTTCTTAAGCCCGATAAGCCTCCGCCGTCACGAACTTGTGCTGGTGGCCGGGTTCCACCTTCGAATCAGTTACCCAAACCAGACAGGTCCAAACTTGTCCAGCTTCCGTTGTTGCTTCTTGTGGCTGGCTCGCAAGCTAAACAGGGCTATTTTAAATTCATTATCAAACTAGCCAGCTAGCCCCCGAGGAGTCTTCTGTAGCGCTGTGTCTGTGTGCTGCGAGTTCTTGTCACTCACTCCCAAACTTTGCCGCCACCCTGGACGGGGGGTCGTCCTCATCCATCCAGGGCCCCTCGGGTGCACTATCTATTGGCACTCTATCGAGGTGGCACCTTGAAAGAACGTCAACGCAAATCCCACGCGCCCGCGAGGAAGAGAGAAAAAAAAAAGAAAATATACAGGGCGGCCATGTGAGGCTAGGTCAAGCTGGGGCTGGCGTGGGCCGTCTTGTCCAGTCCTGGCTCACTGTCAAAGAGCGTGTGCGCACAACACACACAGACACGTTGTTCTCCCTTCTCTCTCTTCCTCTGCTGTTCGTCGCAACTTCGGTTCAGGTGTGGGTTTGGCTCTCGTGAACCTTGCTCCTTGCGGCCTTGAACCTGAGCTTTCCGTCCCGGCTCCAGTCGCCGATCGTTTGGCAGTTCTGTTTTGGCTGGCGTGAGCTGCGGGTTGTGCCATTCATGCGCACATACTGTATGAACAGAGAGACACCACCGTACTGTCCTCTCCGTAAGACCGTCTGTTGGCTAGCGAGTCTTTGCTCTCCGACTCTCGCTCTCTCTTCCTCTCCAGCTTCTCCATCCCCGGCCCCCCGAGTTTTCTGCCTGTCTCTTCCCCCCCACCTTTCTTCCCTCCTCCTCTCTTGCGCTTATAGAAAGAAACCACTTTATCTGCATGTTGTATGCACTATAATAGCACAATTCCCACCGCCACGAGCACCCTCAACCAGCTATTATTGTCCGTGATTGCGACCACCACTTAGTTTTCGTCCCCACATCCAAATCTCGCCATCTTTCGCAGGAGTACTTCCCAACTTGGTGCTGTTCACACCCACCGACAAAGTACTCGCTGCCGTTCGCCCAGCTCTTTCCCTTCCTCGTCCCATTCTTTTCCTTCTTTCCTCTTTCTTGACTTCGTTTCTCCGCCCTTTCCCTCCTTCGCTCCTTCCTCCGCTTTGGAATTGATGACTGCGCCTGTAAATCCGTACCTGTAACTGCTTTTTCCCTTTTCCCTCCTTTTCCTTTTCCATCTTCGTATCTCCATCTCTTTCTCCTCTTCTCATCCTCCTCTTTTGATCGCCAACTTTCAGTAGCTGTACTGTATTTTCCATGATACAGTCGCTATCGGGGACCCGGCTCGGTTTCATTTTCCTGTAGCTTCTATACCTATACTAAGCCGTAAAGAGTCCTTTTTCTGTTATCTCTCTCTCTCTCTCTCTCTCGCCTTTTGCCCTCGGCTTATCTTAAACCTCTTCTTCCCGTATCTGCCGATCATCTTCATGAGAAACCTCTCCCCTCTCCAATTCTTCCAGCTCTTCGTCCACACCATCGCCGAAATCTCGAGCTTCGGTTTCCTCCGCTTCCATTGCCTGTCAACTTGTCAGCTATCAAACCGACTCCCGAAGGCACAAAAAAATCCGACCGCGCGCCAATCATTGCCCACATTTCTCCATCCACCTTTTAAACCCTCACCAGCCTCACACACCTCGTTGTTTTCCTCTTCCTCACCGTCTCAAATCTCAGTCCACGCTCCACGCCCGTGCATCGAGTCCCTTCTTGTTAGCACCACCCTTCGTTCGATCTGACTGACAATCTCCATCTATCCGTGCAAATTTACCCTCCCACCTCTTCCCCTTTGCTTCTGGCGTGTCGGCCCCTGGCTTTCATACCTGTGGTATCTTTCTCTATCCTATCTCTCTCTGGCTGTCTGTGTGGCGTCGTCGTGCTCTTCCCTCTTCGTTCCGTGTTCTTAACTGGGATAATAATATTGTTCCCTTGCTTCCCTCTTCTTCTTCTTCCAATTCTCTTCTTTTCGGTCTCCTCTCTCAAATCTCCCTCCCACCATAATCCCTCCATCTTGCCAGCATCTGTTGCTATATTATATGCCACTTATCACCAACTACCACGCATATTCCTGGATCTCAGCTTGAATATTCCCCTATTCCCATGGTCGAGTCTAAATAGCCTTCGTCCGCCTCTTTATTCCCACTGTGTCTGGAATCTGTCCGTTGTTCCCACCAGCCAATCCGTTTCCTATCGCCCTTTAGTCAGTTCCTTGCGCCGTTTGCTTGCGTCTCTCTAGACTTCTGGAGCCGAATTTCTCGTTCGCCCTATAAACCAGAAAATCTTCAATAAATCCTGTGTCGTCTTATTTTCTCTTTCCTCTCCTTTGGATTTCTTATCTTTATTTCCCTTCCTTTTTCCCTATTGTTTCGCTTGTATTCTATCCGTTGGACTTGTCTTTTTCATCCTTTTCTGTGAGCCTGTCCTCTCACTCACTCGACACACTACTCCGAGTACCCATCACCGACTTCTTGACTTGGCGACCTTTCCGCTTTTATCTTTTGCTGTCACCCCAAATCTCCTCTTCACCTATCCGCCGCCACGCTTTTTCTACCACACACTTTATGGGAACGGATAAAACCTGGTGCTCCCAAAAGTCCTGCCATAGCCTCCGCCGTTGGACAATCCATCCTCTTGCACTCCCAGCTGAGTACCAAGGCTTCGATTCCATTTTCATGCCTTACACCTAACGCACCTTTTAAGCTGCTATTTTCTTCCTTATTTTCTTTCTACTCAACTGAAAATCCCCGTCCATCCTCTTCCCCTCCACATCTTTCCGTCCACGTTCGATCCCCCCCTGAACTCGACCAACAGCTTTTCTTCACGCCTCTCACCTCGGAAATTCTGCTGCAATTAGCGTCTCTCTGACCCAACCAGTCATTTCCTGATTGCTTTTCCTTTGACACACCCTGCTCTCAGGTTTGTCCACACCATTTTTTTGCTCCTTCATATCCAACTTGTGGTTGCGCACCATTCTCAAGTGTTCCTGAATAATTGCCAGACCTTTCTCGCAATCATCGTCATCCTCCATTTTTTTTCCCCCTACGGTCTCCGTCCGCCCATTATTCTCGAAGAGACTCGGTTTACCACCCAGCCCACTCGATCAGCCTTGTTGATCCAACTCATACTCGGAACACAGCGTTTCCCCTGGCCCGATTGTCGAGAATCGCAATCCTCGCCTTGCGCTCTTTTGTGTCCCTACCTGCGATGGGACATCATTCCTGTCTCAGTCACTATACACTCCGCGACTGAGGCTTCTCTCAATCAATTTATCAAACAGGCCCGACTTGGCCGCATTTACTGTTTTCGGACAAGTCAACCAATCCCGTTATCGCCAAAACCTCATTTTTTGGCCAAAATTGAACCAACGGAATAGGCCGACGAAATCGTCCCTTTCTCGCACTCACCCCCGGCACCGTTCCCAAAGTCTTCCATACCACAATCACCATGGGCGCGTGTATGAGCTCAAATAATGAAGAGGTGGAGCAGAAGAAGAAGAGCCAGCAGATCGATAAGCAGCTGGAAGAAGATTCGAAGAGATTGCGCCGAGAATGCAAGATCCTTCTGCTCGGTATGTCGGGTCGCTAAGGAGTTATTCCTCTTGCTTCTGTGTCGTTCGCCTAGGTTGTGGGCAAGATCGTGTTGTGTTGGCTAATAACAGTTGCTTTATTTTCTGCTATCTAGGATCCGGAGAGAGTGGCAAGTCGACTATTGTGAAGCAGATGAAGATCATCCACCTGAAAGGCTATTCAGAAGACGAATTGTACAACTACCGGCCGACCGTCTTTAAGAATCTCGTCGAGTGCTCTAAAGCCGTCGTTACCGCTCTGCGACAGTTTGATCTCGAACCCGATGACGAAAACACCAAGGCTCTGGCTCAGTACCTACTCGACTACACCACCGAAGCCGGCCCGCAAGCTCACATCGATCCTCGCGTTGGAGAGGCCGTCAAAGCCATATGGACCGATGAGACGAAGGACCAGTTGATTGAGAGACAGACCGAGTTCTACCTAATGGACTCCGCTCCCTAGTAAGTCTCAATCACCTCACAGGGGGGGAAATACTTGAATATCCGATGATTGTGAACGTGGGATATTTTCGCAAGGCCCGACTCGCCCTCATAGGTTGCGCTTTTGCTAACTCGAGGGGTCATCTTTTTTTTCTTTTCTTCTCTTAATAGCTTTTTCCAGGAAGTATCGAGAATAGTCGCCCCCGACTACATGCCAAACGAGATGGATGTGTTGCGCGCGAGAACCAAGACCACCGGTATCTACGAGACTCGGTTTCAAATGGGTCCCCTCAGCATGCAGTAAGTTGAGACCTCATCCCTCGTAAACGAAATGGCATCGAGTGCCCTCGCCGGGATTTCTACACAATCATGAAGTGTTGATTTCGGGTTGTTACCTGCATGGCTAACCCCAGTTTCTCAACAGCATGTTTGACGTTGGAGGTCAGCGAAGCGAACGTAAGAAATGGATTCACTGCTTCGAAAACGTCACCTCGATAATATTCTGCGTCGCGCTTAGCGAATACGATCAAGTTCTCCTCGAAGAGAGCAGTCAGGTATGTCTCTCCTTGTGCGCATTCGGCGCTGTCCCTAACTCCTCTCCGTTTGTTTCCGCACTTGTGGAAGTCCTTGTGAGCTAACACTTTGCTATTCTCACCCAAACTTAGAACCGAATGATGGAGAGTCTCCTTCTCTTCGACTCGGTCGTTAACTCGAGATGGTTTATGCGGACTTCGATTATTCTCTTCTTGAACAAGGTGGATATTTTCAAGGAGAAGCTCGGGCGCTCTCCCCTCGGAAACTACTTCCCCGATTACTCCGGCGGCAACGACGTCAACAAGGCCGCGAAGTACCTCTTATGGAGATTCAACCAGGTCAACCGGGCGCATCTCAACCTATATCCACAGTAAGTATCGGGATCTCTACACTAGCATGCCGTGCTACGCCAGGTTGTGTGCCTGTCTTCTATCGCCGTGGATTTCTTCTAACCTCAGTTCTTTTCCCTGGATCTAGTTTGACACAAGCTACCGATACCTCGAACATTCGCCTGGTTTTCGCCGCTGTAAAAGAAACCATTCTCAACAACGCCCTGAAAGACTCTGGCATTCTATAGCCGAGTTTCGCTCGAAGTCTGTCTCGAAGTCCTCTTCATCCCCGCCTCTCGTCCGCTTCGCCGTCATCCATATCTCATCTTCTCTCCCTCTTTCTCTCCTTTTCCCGTTGATTTTCCGTTATTCCGCACGAGACTATGCCGGCAGTTTTATTCTTCTGCTCTTTTCCTAGTACCACTTCTTTTTCACTCATGATACCGTTCACTTCTCCATTTTCTTTCTTTTTTTCTATCTTTCTCTAGGCATTGAATGCCAGCATTTGTTCGGAGTTCCTGGTGTTCCCATGCTTAAACTCGATAGCTGCTATTTAATTTTTATCCCTCTTTCGACTCTTCTTTTTCTTGAATAACTTTTTTCTTGGTTGATTTAGAGATGTCGAGGCCGTCGTACATATACCGAGCTTCCCTCCAGAACTACCTATCTTCAGTTTCCATGATATCAATCCTGTCTTCAATTTTTCTTATTTCTTTTTTACTATCAATGACCACCTCTTCCTCATAGTTTCTCTCTGTTATATGCCACCAATTCTCTACTGTCTACTGCCCTGTTGCTTGCTCGATTTCTCGGTTGGAAGTACAACATTACTCTGGATAGGGCTTTTGATACCATGTCTCATAGTTGAGCATACGGAGCGACAGTAGATGCATGTTGTAGTGACTGTGTGACGATTCTCGTGTTCGTTATATTCTCAGCAGTGGTTTTTTCTGTCCGACTATAGATTTATATGCCGAGGGATTGTTGTGTGTTTCTGTCGGGGTGGGGGCTACTATTTGATCATGTACTCAAGGCCAGCAATGATATCCCGACTGCCCGTTCCTTGTCTCTTTGATTTTGGTTTTGCGGAGAGGGGGCTATGGACCTGTATGTTGATCCATGTTTGTGGTTTTCTTTTCTTATCTTTAGGGGGGCAATGGGGAGGGGGGCTTAGCCTTTGTGTCTCTTACGACTTCTATATACACTTTTTCTTTTTCTTTTTATCCTGGAATGTGAAGATGACCCCTCGTGTGAGTGATGTGAAAAGTGTCTTGGTTCTGAGACGGACTCTGCTTTCTGATTAGGAGGCGACTGTGGTGGGAGGTAACACCGAAGGAGGATGTGTGTCGTTTGTCTGCGGCGAGAGTCTCGGCTGTTTACTACGGTCTAGCACTTCCTATTGTTTCCAGTTTCTCCCGTCTCATAATGGTCGCGATATCTGTGAATAGATGTAGTACCCGTGATTTCTTTCGCAAGTCCTCCTCGGCCGGCCGGACTAATGTCCACGTCCGCTGCGAGGAAACGAGCACCCCTCTACGTGCATTCTCCCGGCGGCGGCGGCGGCGTCGGCCAGGACAACCTTCACTGTAGGATGACGCGAGATAAGATAGACAGGTGGATGCGCCACAGGCAGAGCGGGGACACTTCTATTTTTTTAATGGGTGCTCGTATGATTCTCCAGGGGTGCATATATTCATAGCACTGCAAGAAAAAAGACGAGAGAAAAGAGGGGGGGCTTGCTCGCTCCTGGCAGGGTTGCATCGGTGTCTATATGAAGCTTGGTGTGTCGTCCAGCAACGCACTCTTTGAGATACTTTTGTTTCTACGAGAGGACAGATGTGAAGACCGAGTTGGAGAAGGAATCGAGGAAATATGCCTCAGGTATCCCCTCTCCGGAGGAAGACACTTGCGCGAAATTCTGGTTAATTGGTACAGTACATCTTGTGATGGTGTGGGGGTTCTCTTGTGATCACGATAATCAACGGAAGAAAACGAGGTGTGGTGGGTTAGGGTTAGGGTTGGGGTTATTCACAACCCCTTCAGTGAAGCTGGGTGCAACAAGCATCGGGTCAACCGGAGTTGTTGAGGTTGCTATTGGAATGTGGTTCCTGGGGGATTAAGGTAGCCCCGTGAGATGGGGGGCGCGGTTGTTCTCTTTCCAGCCCAGGGCTAAGACTATGGAGAGGTCTGAGACAAACAGCTGGCTGGTGCGTGCTCAAGGTTGGCCTACGAACAAGATTGAGGAGGACAAACGCGGATGTTCTGTGGGCGGTGTTCAACTGACCAGACGCAGCTGGAAGAAGGAAAAAAAAAAAAAAGAGCGAGGATTGGAAGTGCGTCATGCAAGCCTCCCCCCCAAAAGACAAAGGTGAGTGAGTGGTCTAGGCTTAGACGGGGTGGGGTCCACTGAAGAAGGCTGAAGAACAGCAGACATTGGACACGGCGATTGTCGGATGTCATGGTGTGGACTGAACATTTTTTTTTCTTTCCTTTTCTGCTGACCTGTTCGGTTCTGACCGAGAATACCGCAGGAGACCAAGAAAAGAATTGCGATTGAAGATGGATTTTCTGGATCCCAAGATTATACACAGAGATGCTGGAGGAGGAGGGGAGGGTCGTACGACTCAACATGGAACCGGCTAGCAGACAGCCGGTGTATCCAAGACAGCAGTCTCAAAAGGTCAAGCGGGACAAGTCCACTACAGAGAGCGCGGAATGAACGGGTCGGTGTGTGCGAGACGAGAGAGAAGACCCTGGAAGGTCGAACCCCACCAACAAGACGGCGGCGATATGGCACAATCTACAGGCTGGTGGACGCAAAATAGCTGGGCTTTGATCCCACCACGCCTGGGCCTGGAGGGGTTGTATTTTCCACCCTGGTGAACAAGAGAATAAATAGTATGTACACGATTCTTGAGAAGTGAAGATACTGCATTTGGCGCCAATCCCGGGCGGTTGCCCAATGGCCAAGACAGGCAAGACCAGCCAATGATAGATAGGCGTGGGTCTGGGCAGCATCGCGGGTATGACGGACGAGGGGGACAGAGAAACGACAGGGACCTTGGAGGGGAATACTTGTGTCCCTCCGATGCTAGTTGCACCCATCCGCAGACAAAGCGTGCACTACCCCGAGTGATAGAAATTCCCGCTTTCTCGAGAGGAGTTGAACGGCTTGATGCTGGACGTCAGAGACTCTTGGAATCCACGGACATGTACAGTATATAGGAGAGACATACAAAACCCCTCGCTTTAATAATAATAAATAAGATCTAGCTGGGTGAGACACAGACAGACCCCGCATCACACACACCAATGGAGACACTCGCACAGCTTGTGATACACCTGCCCAAGCAACGGTCCGGATTCTGGCGGGCCTCTACACCCTTTTCAGAGGTGACAAGGCCATGACGACTGTATGATTCCGCATCCATGCTTTGAAGGCATGTCGGATGGCGGCCTGACCAGAGCAAGAAGGACAGACTGTGGTCGTGAGGATTCCGAGCCCTGTTCCGGCCAGCTCCCCAAAGCACCGAAACTTGCCAATTGCCTACCAGCAAGAAGAAATGGCCTACAAGGTTCGTCGTATACGACTGTCTCTATACGGCATGGAGGCTGAGGCAATGAGAGTAGACGAGACGCAGAGGAGCCCCTCTATGCAGATAACTGATCCTGCACCTTGGACGACCCGACCTGGAACCTGCAACCCAGAACCGACATGGGGAGGGAGGCGGCCTTTACGGGTTACCATAGCTCCTCCGGCTCTTTGCTTCTCTTCCTCTTTTTCTCGTGTCCCGCTGCGCCCGTGGGTACCAGAGTGGGCTGGCACTGCGGCTTATCTGGAATGTAACTTCTGACTTTTTCGCCTCTATCAAGGGTTTTTCGACTCCAGGCCAGGCCGCAAAAAGCCAATTGCCATACCAACATCCACATAACGCTCCATGGACCTCATCCAACGTATGGTTGCTTGGATGTTGGGTGTAATGGAGACATTTTTGCATGTACCTGTACCCGCTTGTCGCCGATTCCATCGCCTGATCGATAAAAATAATAAATCATTTTTTTAAAAAGGAAAAAAAAGGGAAAGAAGATGCAGGAGCTAGCCATAGCTGTCTTGTCTCGCTCCTGCTCTTATTCTTGTACCGCAGTTAACCAAATTAAACCCAACACCTCGTTATTTGCATCTCTATCTAAATCTCTCGTTTCCCCTCCTTCTGTCCCTTTTATTCCTCTCTTCTCTTCTCCTCTCTCTCTCTTCTTTTCTTCTTCCTTTCTTCTCTTCTCTTCGTATCCTCTCGTCCACTGCGTTTGCTGCTGGATTCTCGTTTTGCCTTTTCCCTCCCCATCTCAGTTCTTCCTTGATCTTTCGGGACCTTCTTCTTCAATTCTTCCCGTTTCTCAAGTTTGAGCTTTTTTGAGCTTTCTTGCCTCCCCCTCACCGAGCTCGTCAGTGGCTTCAACACAGCTCTCACAGTTAATACTCATAGTCAATACAAAAAGAAAATCGCTTGTGTGTGGTCTTTTGTTCTCGCTGTCTCTTTCCTTCTCAACTCCAAAACACCCCGCACCCCACACGTACCGCAAAAATGTCGACGATTCCCGTCCGTGAGCGCCGGCCGTCGGTTGGAGCCCCGATCATCGACATCCAGGGCTCCGTCGGCCCTGCCGGAGTGTCTCGCCCGAAACACCGCCGTACCTTTACTGGTTACGGCGCAAGTGACATCAGCAGCGTTGAGGGTACGAACACAGCTAAGCTCCAATTCTGTGGCCAATTGGCCCGTCTACACCCCCGCCAAGCGCATCTCAACTGACACACTCTTTGCAAATTTTCTTCTTTGCGTCGTGTTGCTCTCTTCCAATAGCTTCTATCCCGGAACCCCAGCGCGATAACTGGCAGAAGCATCAATTCAAGGGTTTTGAATCCAAGGATGAATTCGAGACCGAGGTTGTGCGCCACGTCGAGACCACCCTCGCTCGCAGCTTGTACAACTGCAATGACCAGGCCATCTACGCCGCCACCAGCCTGGCCTTCCGTGACCGTCTGATCATGGAGTGGAACCGCACCCAGCAGCGCCAGACCACCGTCGACAGCAAGCGTGTCTACTACCTCAGTCTCGAGTTCCTGATGGGCCGAGCTCTGGACAATGCTATGCTGAACATTGGCCAGAAGGACGATGCTAAGAGTGAGTGCCAATTGCATTTGTCTTTTTTAGAGCTTCAAACAGAGCTCCATTGCTTCTGCATTTAAGGATTTTGAAACTAACGCATTCTCTTAGGCGGTCTGGCTGATCTTGGTTTCCGTATCGAGGATATTATTGAAGAGGAGCACGATGCTGCTCTGGGTAACGGCGGTCTTGGCCGTCTTGCCGCCTGTTTCCTGGACAGTCTTGCGTCCCTTAACTACCCCGCTTGGGGATACGGCCTGCGCTACCGCTATGGTATCTTCAAGCAGGAGATTATTGACGGCTACCAGGTCGAGGTTCCTGACTACTGGCTGGATTTCAACCCTTGGGAGTTCCCCCGCCACGACGTAACTGTCGATGTAAGACTTCCTTGAGAGCCCTTTTTTCTCTTTTTTTTTTTTTCCTTGTTTTTTGTTTAGCTTGGGTTGGGTTGGCTAGCTCCGTTTAGATTCTAACCTCTTCCCGCTCCCTATGTGCAGATCCAATTCTATGGCTCGGTCCGCAAGAGCATCGACGAGAACGGCAAGTCGGTTGCGAACTGGGAGGGCGGCGAGACTGTCCGCGCTGTTGCCTACGATGTTCCTATCCCCGGCTACGCCACCCCCTCGACAAACAACCTTCGCCTGTGGTCCAGCAAGGCTGCTAGTGGCGAATTCGACTTCCAGAAGTTCAACAGCGGCGAGTATGAGAGCTCTGTTGCCGATCAGCAGCGTGCCGAGACCATCAGCGCCGTGTTGTACCCCAACGACAACCTGGACCGTGGTAAGGAGCTTCGCCTGAAGCAGCAGTACTTCTGGGTTGCCGCCTCGCTGCACGACATCGTCCGTCGCTTCAAGAAGACCCGCCGCGCCTGGCGCGAGTTTCCCGACCAGGTTGCCATTCAGCTGAACGACACTCACCCAACCCTGGCCGTGGTTGAGCTGCAGCGCATCCTCATCGATATTGAGGGCCTGGAGTGGGATGAGGCCTGGACCCTGGTCACCGCCACCTTCGGCTACACCAACCACACAGTCCTGCCCGAGGCTCTGGAGAAGTGGCCCGTGGGTCTTCTGCAGCACCTGCTTCCCCGCCATCTTCAGATCATCTACGACATCAACCTGTTCTTCCTCCAGAAGGTCGAGAAGGCTTTCCCGGGTGACCGCGACCTCCTCCGCCGCGTGTCGATCATTGAGGAGTCGCAGACCAAGATGGTGCGCATGGCTTTCCTGGCTATTGTCGGCTCCCACAAGGTCAACGGTGTGGCTGAGCTGCACTCCGACCTGATCAAGACCACCATTTTCGCCGACTTTGTCAGCATCTTCGGCCCCGACAAGTTCACCAACGTCACCAACGGCGTCACCCCCCGTCGCTGGCTCCACCAGGCCAACCCCCGCCTGTCGGATCTGATTGCCACCAAGTGCGGCAAGGGCTTCCTCAAGGACCTGAACCAGCTCAACCAGCTGGAGCTGCACGTTGAGGATGCCGAGTTCCGCCGCGAGTGGGCTGAGATCAAGTATGCCAACAAGATCCGGCTCGCCAAGTACATCAAGAGCACCACCGGAGTCACTGTTAGCCCGTCGGCGCTGTTCGACGTGCAGGTCAAGCGTATCCACGAGTACAAGCGCCAGCAGCTCAACATCTTTGGCGTGATCTACCGCTACCTGACTCTCAAGGCCATGACCCCCGAGGAGCGCAAGAAGCAGCAGCCCCGCGTGTCCATCTTCGGAGGCAAGGCTGCTCCGGGCTACTGGATGGCCAAGCAGATCATCCACTTGATCAACAACGTCGGCGCGGTTATCAACAAGGACGAGGACATTGGCGATCTCCTGAAGGTGATCTTCATGGAGGACTACAACGTCAGCAAGGCTGAGATGATCATCCCTGCCAACGACCTCAGCGAGCACATCTCGACTGCGGGAACTGAGTACGTACTTTTTCTGCTTTGGCCTCTGAGTGTGTACGACATACACTAACCAACCATTTGCTGTTTTACAGGGCTTCGGGAACTTCGAACATGAAGTTTGTGCTTAACGGAGGTCTCATTATTGGAACCTGCGACGGTGCTAACGTGAGTTGCCTGATACTTTATGTTTATGCCCACACACTTCAAATCTGTGTCAAACTAACTTTCCTCATCGACGATTTGTTCAGATCGAAATCACCCGCGAGATTGGCACCGAGAACATCTTCCTGTTCGGCACGCTCTCCGAGGACGTTGACGAGCTCCGCCACGGCCACACCTACGGCACGCACACTCTCGATGACGGGCTGGTCAAGGTGTTCACGGCGATCGAGAGCGGCATGTTCGGGTCGGCGCAGGACTTCAGCGCGATGATTGCGGCGGTGCGCGACCACGGCGACTTCTACCTAGTGTCGGACGACTTCAAGAGCTACATCGACACGCACAAGCTGGTGGACGAGGCGTACAAGAACCAGGAGGAGTGGGTCAAGAAGTGCATCCTCAGCGTGTCGCGCATGGGATTCTTCAGCAGCGACCGGTGCATCAACGAGTATGCCGAGAGCATCTGGAACATTGAGCCGCTGAAGGTTTCTGCGTAGATTAGACGGTCTGGGGAAAGGGGAAGGGGGTTAAGTCTCTATTTGTGACCCTTTTTTTTTTTTTTTTGGTGTGTTTTGGTGGGCGCATGTGTGTGTGTGTGTGTGTGTGAAGCTCATCATTCATTCTCTTTAAAGTTCCTTTTGTTTTCTTTGGATATCTAGTATCTGTTTCCTTCCCATCTCTATCTGCTTCTTCATTTTTGACATAGTGTGCAAAAGAATTCGGGTTCCAACTTACAAAAATAAAGTGAATTAGTTACTCTATTTTTAAACTTATCATGTCTAGTGGCCTTTTTTTTTTCTTTTTTTCTTTTTTTCTGGGAGCCAGACGGAAACCTCTCGAAAGCTTGAAGGGTGGTTGATGATGGATGGACGGTGCACCCTGAACTGAATCAAAGGAAAAGAGCAAGAGACAAGACTGACGTCATTGCCGCAACCCGGAAGCTTTTTAGCGCGGGGCATTAAAGTGGGGCAAGACCTGGAGGAATAGGAAACTCAGGTTTCCGGGATATTGTGGTCGTCACCTCCTTTGTTTTTGTTTTCTGGAACGGTCGTCACCTCTTCTTCGGTTTTGTTTTCTGGAACGGGGATGACCAGGGTTAAATAAGAGAGTAGAGAGCGAGCGAGCAGGAAGTAATAGTATACGACCATACGGCACCGGAGGTAGGTATCCGGGTGGGAACGCTTTATGGCCGATGGTGGTAGCCAACTGGTGGAGTTTTAGGGGTTTCAAGAGTCCTCTTATAGGGACGGGAATTGCGAAAGAGCAGGAGGGGAGGAGGGGAAGCGAAAAGTCCCCTGGGTCACTTTCTTGATTGAAGGTCCTCGTATACGTTCTCTTCTTCGGCGGCAGGGGGTTTGGGTACTGGGTGGGTAGGTGAGTGGCGAGCTCTCCAACAGGAGCTCCAGTAGCGATTGAAATGCGACTAGTCTATATTCAGTGTCTTGGGGAAGCCGTCACAATCTAGCCTCCGCTCTGCCTTTGATGGCGCAAGCTCTCGAGAATCGAAGCATGGGGGAAGGAGGAGGAGGATCGGGACGTTCACTTGTCCTGCACGACACGTCCAGGAGCAGGAAATTCGGGCAATTGGGAAGGGGGGGGGGGGGCCACGGCCAAGTGACGTCATTTCACGATAGGGGGGTTTTGGGTTTGGTGGTGGTGGTTGTGGAATGAGAGAGGGGGGGGATGGACGTGATTTCCACGGCTTGACGAGCTGATTGGGGGAGCAGAGTTAATGCATGGACACCGCCGGAACGGTATACGGAGGCTAGGACTTTGGGTGTGTGTCCCTTTGCTCAGACATGGCTCACACATATCGTCGTCGTGCAGGCAGGCTGGTAGGTAAACGGAGATGCGGCCTGGGCTGGCGGGCGGGGCAGGAAAAAAGCACCAAAAGAAATGCGAAGCCGGCCGGTGTCCTCGCCACTCCAGCTCCAGCTTTCCAGTGCTACGGCCTGGGCTGGCTGCCAGGCCAGTGCCGCCCCATGTGGCTTTTTATTCTGGTTTCCTCGTGTGCGTGTGTGTGTGTGTGTGTATGCTAAAGTTCATGCCTTTTTTGTGCGTGGTGGTGTTGGTTTCGTGGGTTTTGGTCCGGAAGCCCTCTCCCCTGGAGGCCCCCCCCGACCCCAAATCTGGGCTCATTGGCTCGTTGGTTGTTGCCCCTCCTTCAAACGTGCTCGTTCAGTGGCCGATGCGTGTGTGCCCTGAGAGCGAGCTTCTTTCAACATCGCCATCGGAAGAAGCAACTCGAGAAGGGAAGATGTTCTCTTTTTGTATCGATACAAAGTCAGGAAGCCGGGACGGACATCCTCAGAGAGAGCAGGAGCAGATAGATGCATATACCGGATAGACAGATATCCGAACCAATGTCACAGGTACATCCTTCGTCCATATGCTGTGTCCGTCTGTTTGGTTTAGTGATCTTAGGCGTTTAGCCGCAACAGCTGGGGAGACTTTAGACAGATATGGATCCAATCCAGGCCCAGACAAGCCCGCCAGCCAGGGTGTCTCACTACCAAAAGCTGTTGGAGCCGCTGCATTCCTCGTTATGCCTGTATCCGTCACCAAACAAGGCAAGCAGAAGAAAGCACAAGCCTGACAGTAGTATGTAACTGGTACTTTGCGGCTGTCGATTCTGAATAATATATAGCTGGGATCTCCCGGACTCGTTTTTGGGGGGGAGGAAGCAAGCACCTTCTCGAACCGGCGGCTTTATTTTCTTCGCCTTTCTTGCTTTCTTTCTTCTTTCCTGCTTTTTCGCTGCTGCTTGCTTCCTTCTTCGGTCGTCCCTTCCAAATCTTTTCTCGGCTTTTTTTCATGCCCGTGAATCCTCCATCCATATACATCTTCGCCGTGCATATTTCTTCTATCCATCACCCCCAATTCCTTGGTTTCATCTTTCTTCCTCTTCAAGTTTCCCGGGTTCATGCTCTCTCTCTCTATAATAAATACATATCTCCGTTACTAGAGAGGACCTAGCTTTTTCCCTCTCCCTCCCTTGCTTCTCTCTTTTTTTCTCACCCCGCCCCCGCTTCAGCTTCCGCGAAGCCCGGCCGATCCGATCACAATACACCTCTTCTTCTTGTTCTATCTCCATTTTCTTCTTCTTTCTCTTCTTTTTTGATTCTCCTCCTCGTCTCTCCAGCCCTGAAAGAATCCGCTCCGTCTTCAACCAATTATTCACATTTTTTGGATCAATATCTTTTTTTTCCCACGTTTATAAGCCTTCTCTAATCTCTTCGTACTGCTCTTGGCCACCAAGCTTTTTCTTGTCCTTTTTTTTCGCCACATCGCGCCCGCCGATTCGCGTTGATACCAAGTTTCTCTCGTTTTGCGACGACAGTTCTGGGTCCTTCTTCTTCATCTCGTTTTGTATTCTCACCTTGCTATATATATCTCTATCTTAATCTCCTTCGGTTCCCTCTCTCTCCCGCTCTCTTTCTGCATCCAATCTCTCATCTTATCGATCCAAATCCCCCGCCATATAAATTCATCGTCCGTCACCATGGCAGAGTTTGTGCGTGCGCAGATCTTCGGAACCACGTTCGAGATCACCTCTCGATACACCGACCTGCAACCCGTGGGAATGGGCGCTTTCGGTCTCGTGTGGTGAGTCCACTGTGTAGCCCTGTGTTCCTAATTACAATCACCGGGAACTTGCCCTCTTGCTCAATCAATATCCGTGCGCAGCCTGCTAACAGAAGCTCTTTGTTTCTCTCCGAAAACTCCAGCTCCGCTAAAGACCAGCTCACGAACCAGAATGTGGCCATCAAGAAGATCATGCGACCTTTCAGCACCCCCGTGCTCGCGAAGCGGACATATCGCGAATTGAAGCTTCTCAAGCACTTGAGACACGAGAATGTAGGACTTCTCCGATTCAGTCGACGTCCCCTCTCTACTAGATTGCGTGCTCTCTGCCCGCAACCCTCGCAACCGCGCAATCGCTGCCCCAGTGATGGATGCTGACCGTCAAACTCCCGGCTTCTAGATCATTTCGCTCAGCGATATTTTCATCTCTCCTCTAGAAGACATGTAAGATTTATCCCCATCCTATTACTCATATCTCCAGGCTTTATACACATCTCTGTATATACATTTCGGTCTGGGTCGGGTTGCGTTGGTCGGCATCGTGGCTCGCCTCCAAAATCCGGGAGGGGCAGAGCTTACTAGCATGCATCATGATATAAAATACTGACCCGGCAATAACCCCAACACCAGCTACTTCGTCACCGAGCTTCTAGGAACCGATCTCCACCGCTTGTTGACGTCGAGACCGCTGGAGAAGCAGTTCATCCAATATTTCCTGTACCAGATTATGGTGTGTAGCTCTTTTTTTTTTCTTTCTATCACTACAGTTCTTTTTAAGCTTCAATTTTCCCCTCCAGAGCAAACCGAACCAATGGAACTAACCGTCTACGCCCTTAATCCAGCGAGGCTTGAAATACGTGCATTCGGCCGGTGTCGTCCACCGTGACCTCAAGCCCAGCAACATCCTCGTCAACGAAAATTGCGATCTCAAGATTTGCGACTTTGGCCTTGCCCGTATCCAGGATCCCCAGATGACCGGATACGTATCGACTCGCTACTACCGCGCGCCCGAGATCATGCTGACCTGGCAGAAGTACGATGTCGAGGTCGACATCTGGAGTGCCGGCTGCATCTTCGCCGAGATGATCGAGGGCAAGCCGCTGTTCCCCGGAAAGGACCACGTCAACCAGTTCTCCATCATCACCGAGCTGCTGGGAACCCCGCCCGACGACGTCATCGAGACTATTGCCAGCGAAAATGTGCGTATTTTCTACCGGATTTCTTTCTATCTTTCTCTGTCTCCTATCCTTCTTCCCTCCAACCCGGCCATATTGCTAACAAGAAGCCACACATAGACCCTGCGATTCGTCAAGTCCCTGCCCAAGAGACAACGACAGCCCCTAGCATCCAAGTTCCGGAATGCAGAACCCGAAGGTGAGATTTACCCCGTCCAAGTTGCCGCAACTCAGTGGACTAACACATAACCTCCCCCCTCCCCCAACTGCAGCCATCGATCTGCTGGAGAGAATGCTGGTGTTCGACCCCAAGAAGAGAATAACGGCCACCGAGGCCCTGGCCCACGACTACCTTGCGCCGTACCACGACCCCACCGATGAGCCCGAGGCCAATGAGAAGTTCGACTGGAGCTTCAACGACGCCGATCTGCCGGTAGATACCTGGAAGATCATGATGTAAGTGCACTCGCGCATTCATATCGTGTGCCACACACTCGGAGCTGTTTATTCTTACAATTTCTACCCCCCCACTCACAGGTACTCGGAAATCCTCGACTACCACAACGCCGACGCAAGCCAAGTGCAGATTGACGAAAACACCGGCGCCGAATACCTGATGCAATAGACGAGGAACCGGCATGCTTGCCCCCATTGACTGTTCTGAAAAGGGCATGTATATGAGGAAATGTTTTGGGTTTCTCTTTTGCTTTTCCGGTTATTGATGTGATGTCTTGCAATGTTTCCCATTTTCTGTTTTTGGCTACGGTTTTTCAAGTCCTCTTTATTTCATTTTTTTCCCCTCACATGTTAGGTATCTCATGTCTATCCTTTTCATTTCTGGTTTTTTTTTGGCTTTTCTCTTTTCTTGTTATGGATAAAGTTTGGGCCAGTCATCGAAACACACACATGTTGCTCGCTCGTCCGTTGTTGGGGTTCGTCCTGTCTGGTGATGTCTTGTTTTTGTCGTCTTGGTTGCTCAACCCTCTCTGAGCGTGATGCTGGGGGGGGGGATGCAGGGGCAGAGAGAGAGGGACGCAGGGAGGGAGTTATCAATGAGCCTCCTTTTTTTTGTGCCTCGTGAAGTGGTCCTGGTAGTTTAATTCGGTGTACTTGGTTGATTCAACTCTGGTCTATGGTGTCTTAAGCTCGAGTTTCCGTGCTCTGTCTTCTTCATGCCGTGTCCTTCCTTCTTTCTGCTTGGGTGTCATACTGGCGAAATTGGGTGGCTCTTACTGGAACTCTCTCTCGATCTTGCTTGGTTGTCTGTTTTTGTTGCTAGCTGTAGTTGCATCAAATTCACTGCTGAGTACATGCCAGATTCTGTGTTTATCGCAGGAATGAAGGGGTGGGTGGTCGGACTTTTCAGACCCCGTCCCTTTTTTTTTTTTTCTTTTTTTTTTTTGAAAGCGGGATGTGCATCTAGCATGCCACATCGAACGAATTAAAGACGAACATTGTCTTTCATCTACTTTAATAGAAGGCAAAAAAGAGTTCGTCCGCTGGTATCCGCCCAGCTTCGATAGGACTACATCTCTTGTCGCTCGTCGATCCGATCGCCCAATCCCGCCCGGGGGGGATTCGAACCTGCGACTCGCCGGTTGTCAAGCAGGGTCGGTCACCACTCCACCAAATGCACGAGTTTGTCCTGAACTGGGTACTGCCCAGCCGCCTTCTCGGCGAATGTCAACATTGCAAATGGCCCTTATAAGGTATACATACACTCAAGTGCCTGTTGTTGGTGTTGGTGTTGTTGTTTGTTTTGGGTTTCTGGGACGCGCCGGCCCGCCGCGGGGGGAAGGGGAAGAGAAGGAAGGAGCGCGGGGTGGTGATTCAGGGAAGGTGCGATCGAAAGGCATGGCGGAAGGAACGGTCAAATAGAAGACTTCTAGAGCATTCTCTCTTCTTCTCTCTCGCGGCTCTTCCTTGTGTACTAGTAGCACTTAACAGATCACACAATCAATGCATAGCAGGTTTTGGAATTCTACGTGTATTTTTTTGAGCTTGGTCCCTAGGATATAAAAAAGCCATCAGAGGGAAAACTTGGAAGAGGCAGAGAAAAGGCATACAAGCGGGCAGGAAAAAAAGGTCCCGAGTGTGAACAGACATCTAGATCCAGAGGTAAGAAAAGAGAAAAAGAAAATGGCTACAAATGCCGAAATTGCCATACATGCTGAGAAAAGACAGAGAAAAACTGACGATCGATAGCCCAGAAACACACACAAGATGAATCTCGAAACAGGGAAACATAAAGACAAGATGGGGAAAATCACAGAACGATGAATTATGACCGACGAGAGTGGAAAGGGAAACAGCCGTAAACATGAACAGTCAAGATGGGCTCAAGGAGACGTTTAAAATCATGCCCCCCGATATGGCAAAGGTTGTTCCAGATCTCTATAAGTCGGGCGGGTTCCGAGAGAGAAGGCGTCCAAGAAAGAAGATGAAACATACAGGGGAAAAAAATAGAAAGCTGGAGACCCAGAGGAAATAGCTTTCGATGAACAGGGAGAAGGTTCAGATAAAAAGGGGGTATGTGATCGTGACTTAATGGGTGAACATGCTGAGACAGGCGAGGAACGGAAGGACATTAAGTGGTATGCAGAAACATGAATGCAAGAGGGAGCAAAACGACAAGAACCAGGGAAAACCGGAAATCAGATGCTAAGAGGAGAGAGCCATGGCTGAATTAATCGGGAAACTCGTGAGATTCGTCAAACAGAGGGAAATGGAAGGAGAGCTGAAAAGGAAAAGGGGCACACAAGAAGGCAAGGCATTCCGGCAAAAACAAAACAAAAAAAGTAACAAGCTTCACCCTACTCGCCGAATCAGACAACCCTCGATACCTCCGCAGCTGGGACCGCAGGCGCCGCCGCCGGAGGCGCCGCTGATTCAAGCTTGGTAGGAGCAGGAGCAGCGGCAGGACCGGTAGCGACAGTGCCCCGCGCATCGGTCCGCACCTTCTCCGGAGACCCCGGCACGGACTCCGACGCGCCCGAAAACAGACTCTCGCCGTTCGATCCGCTGGTGAGCGGCCGGCGCTTCTCCGCGTCATCCAGCCCAAAGTCGCCGTAATCCAGCCCCGAGCCGGTAGACGACCCGGACAGCCGCGAGCCGGAGCCGCCACCGCCACCGGCGCCGCGCAGGGGGATGGCTTGGTACTCCCGCGAGTCGCCGCCGGAGGAGGTAGTAGTTGCTACCGGAGTCGACAGCCCGGGTGTTGAGGACACGGTGGGCGTGGTCGGCGGCTTGGAGTTCCGGTTGCTGGAGCCGCCGCCGCCGAAGCCCCATCCGCCGCCGGTTTTGCGCTTCTCGCCCGCCCACTGCCAGATTGGGAAATGCACAAACGTCAGCAAACTTGATCAACTAGATAAAACTAGCCAGGATTCAGGGGGAAGGTGAAAGAAAAACAAAAGAAAGAGAAAAAAAAAAACTTACTGCTGCCCAACTGCCGATATACGCTCCGGCGCGCACACCCACCGACTGCATGGTTTGCTGAGCCTTGCCCAGATCGATGGCCGCGCCGTACCCGTTCGAATCGCCCGCCGACGCGCCGTTGGCCGACGACGACCCGTAGCCGTTATACTGGCCGCCCTGGCCGCCGGACGCCCGGCCCTGCTGGTGCTGGCCAGATGCCGCCTGCTGCGCGCGCGCCTCCTCAGCGCGCCTCCGCTGGTTCTCGCGCAAGGTCTCCATGTCCGACCACAGCCGGTTGATCATCGACGAGGCCTTCTCGCGGCCGGCGGCAATGTTGCGGCCGAGGACCTCGCGGCCCTGGGCGAAGCGCTCGTCCAGGTGCATCTCCTTGACCTGGTCGGCCATGCGGCGCCGCACGTCCTCGACGGTCAGGCCGCCGGCGCACGGGTGGCGCGGCTCGACCACGTCGAAGATGTCGTCGTGGGTGTTGCTGCTCCACATGCGGTAGTTCTGCGTGCGCATCCAGTACTCAACCCACTCGTGGCCGTAGTCCAGCGACGGGTCGCCGTCGATGTGCTGCAGCAGCACGCGCGAGTTGTTGGGGTTCGCCAGCATGTAGTTGTGGTAGCGCACCGACGACAGCAGCGACAGCAGGTACTCCTCAAACTGCAGCCGGATGAACTCCTCGCTGCCGACGTAGCGCATCGTCTTGGGCTGGCTCGGGTTGGTGTCGTCCCAGGTATCGTTGACCTCCTGGGTCAGGTAATCGATCCAGCGGCGATCAGCCACCGTCAGCTGCAGGGCGGAGCGGAGCGAGGATGACGTGATGTTGAGCGTGTTGGTGTCAAGGTTTATGAGGATGTCGCTGTAGCGGTCACGCTGCTGGAGCAAAAGCGAGTTTGTGCTGCCAACAATATACGACTTAGTACCGAAATCCGCGAGGATGTCCAGTTGCTGCAAAGGGGTGTAGGGGCCAAACAAGCTCCCCTGTATATAGCAAACAGCAAGGTATTAGCAATGAATTTCCATCAACCACGAACATCTAATAGGACTCAAACTTGCCTTGCCGAAGATCTGTAGCGGGAGACCCATGTACGCAAGCAACGACGAGCGATCGCTAGTCTTCAGAGACGTCGGCTTTCCCAGTCTCTTTTCGTAGTTGTTCAGATCAGGATCGGCACAGTCCTGGAGGTTTCTGATCAGGCCGGGGATTAACGAGATGAGAGAGAACTGCATCATACACAGTCTGTCGCAACGAGACCCAAAGAAGAGCATCTAGGTTCCGGATATCAAGATTAGCTAGGGTTTAGTCTTACGCATAAAGCAGGACATGAGAAACTCACCTTCGGCTGCAGCAAACAGCACTTGAAAAGCACCAATGTTTGCCACTTGAACTCGTGAATAAGCTCCCGCATGCTCAGTCCAAGGTGATCCCGCTCGTCCTCACCCGCAGTCATCTGGCCGCGGCGCTTCTCCTCAGCCAGACTCTCTTGGAATCGGCGCAGAATCTCGACATCGGTAAACTCGCGCTGCGCAAACCACGCCTGTGTGACAACGCTGAGCCGCTCCCGCAGCATTCCAAAGGTCTGGGGGCTATCCGCAATGACGACAACGGCCTTCTGAACCGTTGAGCGCGTTACATCGGCCGGGCGGTTGATCAGCTGGGTCGAGTCCAGCTGCCGCGTGCAGGAAATTCCGAACAGCGACGTGGCGGGGCCGGCGGGGGATTCGGGCCGGAGGAGGGTAAAGTAGGAGAAATCTTCGGATGAGCTGTATGGGTATGGCAACGGATTCCGCAGTTAGCACAGTGACCGTAATGATATTTAAAAAGGCCCCCCGCCACCAGTAAAGAACTCACGCGTGAGCACCGTCGCTCAAGGCCATGAACGGCAGTAGTCCCCACCCATAGTCAACGGCGGGGTCAGAGTCTTCCGGTGCTCCAAACCACGACTCAACCTCGGGGCCACGCGCATGGTGGAATCCGACCACGGTCACCAAAGGCACAAAGCCCACGCTTCCCGGTGTAAGAGGGGTAGACGGGGTCTGGGGCATGAACGGCGAGCCCAATGCGTCGCCGGTCGGCGGCAGCAGTTTGACGTCCAATGTTCCAAGAGGATGGTGGGGTTTGGCCGGGGGAGGATCGGTGGAATCGGTAGTCGGCGCCGCTACCACAGGAGCTGTGGGCGGCTGTGAGTCGGAGGCAGGCGAGGGAGCAGCCTCAACAATCGGGGCTGGGGCGGTGTCATCACCGGTTGTCCACGGGTGAGCCCCGGGAGGATCGGCAGACGGAGGGTTAGCCGGCGCGCCGGAGCCGGACGGAGTATCGGCCATAGTGGCAACGAGTCAAGCTCCCAGAGTTGGCGAGTTGGTAGCGGGGGGGATCGTTTGTGAGGGGCTACCAGGAAGGAGAGATAGGCGCTTCGTTCGGTCGGGATCCGCCCGTAGTTGTAGCGGTCCGGCGAGTTCAGTCCACGCTTGCGGGGTCGGGACAGGCAGTCGTTGGCGGAGTATTCTTGCGGATTGCCGGCAGTCCACCAAGCGGTATGTGCGTTTGTGGGTGTAACTCTGGACGAACGATTTGCTGGTAAACACGTGTATCTCCGAATGTCACGTTCGAACTGGTCTCGGTTTCGGTGAGCGAGAGGTGACAGCGCAAATAAAAAAACAAGCCCACCCCACTAAAAATAGAAATAAAAAACCAGAGGAACTGGGAAAACCGCAGAGTCGGGGAGGGGGGAATCGGAATGAGTGGGAGGGATTCCCTTGATTAATCAAAGCACAGAGACAGTCTCTGTACGTGTCATCAGCCAGACGAAGTGTAGCACAGGTTCGGCGGTCCTACAGGAAGAAAAAAAGCGACGTATTTGGGGGGGTAATAAAATAATGTTATCGACAACGGAAGAGGCTCGAGCTCCGGCAAACGGCGTCTCGGCTAACAACAAATCAACAGCAGAGAGAAAAAGAAAGAAGAAGAAGCAGAAGCAAAGGAACACGGGAATCTCTCAATTGTTTCCCCCGGCGTCTTTATATCAACGTCGGAATAGGGGTAAAAACGACGTAGGAGAGAGAGATCGTGCAAAGTGGCGGAGAGGGAACCCAATGATTAACGATGATTTGTCCAGCAGGAAAGAAGGCAGAAAGGGAAAACGAGGAGAAGATAGAGAGCGAAAAAAGTCCCCAGATAGCCAATCAACCAGTAGCACAGCAGAAGAAAACCAGCGAGTGTGTGGATTAGAGAGAGAGAGAGAGAACACCAAAGCTTCAAAGCACACCTCGAATATGCAGGACACGTCAATTATGTGGGACCCCGAGCTGATAATCCAGAACCCTTATCTTATCGATAGCGGGGAGTCGCCTGATAAGCGACTTGGGGTCTAGCGGTGGGAGATGGAATCTTCAAAGGATTGAGACAGACAGCATGGACGGCTTAGTAGAGAGAGTGCTTGTGTGTATCGTCTTGCTATATATACACTGCCGGTGTGTGAGAATGCCCAAGACGCCCACATCCAGAGAGTCAGCCAGATGCATAGGGACCAAGCCGGCATGGCACGGTACCTGTGTCTTTGAGCCCGTTCCATCCACGTTCTAGGGCGAGACACTCTGGAACCGCCTGAGAAGAGCCCCCAAAATCCAAGTCGCTTGGGAACCTGGGAGAGAGGATGAAGTCGCTAATCATGAACGTTCTTGAGCCACAGGGCGAGAAGAAGCATGAGTGAGGCGCCATCTAGAAAATGCATCTAATCCAATGTGCTCTAGTAGAATTCGAGAGAGAAAGCCGCAATCTAACTTTATCACTTCCATCTAACCTTATTTCAACTTCACAATAACCGGTTTCCTCTGCTGAGCCATGTGGCCGAACAGACCGTCTGAGCGCCTTCATCCATTCCCCTTTTCGGTAACATGGGGTCGAGACACCTCTGTCTTTATCCGTCTTCCCCAACCACGTCACAGTATCAATCTTGCAATCCAGATCAAAACTGTCTGAGGTCATCCCAAGATGACTGTCATGGCAGATGGCAATCACGCACGAATCATGGCAGATGTCGAGATTTTCAACCCGTTACTTTCTGTGCCATGAAGCTGAAGTGGAACCCGCAACTGAACAGTTGAACCAGAGCAAAAAAAAAAAAAAAGGTGTAAAACAAAACCGGACGTCAAGACGACGAAGAATCAGGAGATTCAACACACAAAAAGAGGAGAGAGAAAGTTTTCAGTCGATTAGCTGAGTGAGGCAGTAAGAAAAAAGTATAAAAAAAGGGAAAAGTCATTAAAAAAAAGTTCTATCCCATTCCTAAGCTCGGCATTGAATAAAATGTTTCCCTTCCGCGTAAAAAAAAAAAGAAGGACACAAGAAAAACAACCTGTGCTGCTACCTAGACCGGCTCTTGACTCTGTCGCCTTGGTGCTGTCCCCCAGTTCTTTCCTTTCATTCTTTTCCGTTTTCTTTACGCAAGGTATCCGATCTCGTCATCATCCAGACGCTCAATGTACTCCTTGTCTAGCAAGATCTCAATGCACTTCTTGATGTCGGCAACCTTGGGGATGAAGCGCGTCTTGATCTGGTTGATCGTCTCGCTGACAAGTTGCGAGTGCTTCATCTTCTTCCGCGCCTTCATGATGCGGACCATTGCAGACTAGAAAAGAAAAGATCACAGGGGTGTCAGTCAGACGAAAAATGAACCTTGAATATGGGATCGAGAATAGGAAAGGAAAAAAAGGGGGGAGGAGAGAAACATGGCGAAATGCTTACCTGAATCAGAATCTTGCGGTCCTCTTCAATCGTCTTGTTGGTCTCGGTCTCATCTTGCTTGGCCTCCTTGACTCCACCCTGATCCAGCTTTATGCGGATCTTCTTGCTCCGGAAGTCCGCGTTGGCCTTGAACTTCTTGCCGGGCGCAATCTTGTCATCACCGCCCGATACCAGTAGCACCTTCGCCTTGATGAGGACCGACATGGCCTGCTCCAGCACCTCATGGCTCAGCTGGGTCGCTGCAGCAATGTCGTCGTACGTCTGCATGTCCTTGTCGTTGAAGAGCAGCAGCACCGCCATCTGGTACACCGACACCTGGAACATGTACGGCGTCTTTGACTTGGCATAGTTGGCCTTGATCTCACCCTTGCACAGGTTCCACAGCCAGGTCAGCTTGCGACCATCGTGGTTGCTCTTGTAGAAGCGGTAGAACCGCTCACAATCCTGCGAAACCTCCATCGGCGGCGTGAAGTTCGTGCTGGGCGGGGTCAGTGGCCAGAAGCCGGTGCCGAGAATCGAGTAGGTCGAGTCAATCAGGTTCTTGGCCTCAATGGTGTTAAGATGGGTGCGGAAGTTCGTGTTCAGGTCCTTGGAGATTTGCATGTCCTGGAACATGCGCTGCAGCTTGTTGGTGTACTCGAAACCACAGGCTTCCTTGAGCTTGCTGATCATGCTCGTTTCCGCGTCGTCGGACGAGGAGTTACCGTGCACCAGGCGACGGGCCAGCATGCGAGAATAGAACTTTTGGAAGACGTCCTTGTCTTCAATGTACTTGAACACAGTCATGATCTGGTTCAGCGTAGCCTCAAGCTCCGACTCTTCAATGCTGGACCCTCCCTTGCGGAGCAGGACATCGGTGTACTTGGCGAGGAGTTCGGGAGACTTGTTGAAGCCGCCCTTGCAGACATCGTTCCGGTTGACAAACTCGCGGCAGGCGTTGTCGAGCGATCGGGTGAACTCAGGCTCATCGTTGAAGGCTCGTCGCACAAGACCTTGGTACTGCGTGTGGATTTCCAGCAGCGCATCAACGTACACCTTGGGCTCCAGCTTTTCGGCATCGGCAGCCACCTTTTGCACAGCGCTGAGACCAGCGGCTCTGACGTGAGACTCAAACTTGTTTCTGAGCGGGTCCAGGCCATCCGGGATTCGGTTCAGCAGCTTGTACATGCGGGCCATGTCGGCCTCGCGGTCACTCTCCAGCAGGATTTGGAACTCGTCACGCAGAATACCCAGGTGATCGGCAATAAGGGTCTGATAGCAGCATTTGCGCAACGGAACAGCGATGTCCTGGTGGAGGTAGGTCTTGACACGCTCCTCCTCCTCGTCAAGGCGGGCTTCGGCCTTGATCATGTATTCGACAACACTGTTCTCCGCGACAAACTGCTTTGACTCGGCCTGGTAAAAGGCCGTGGTGGCGTTGATAAACGGGCGTTCGAAGTGGATGCGGTACACATCGAGGGTGGACTTGGTGGTGTCGGCGTCATCGAGGCCCAGGGCCACAAACGAGTCAACAACGCGCTTGATCTGGGTGTACTCAATGGTTTCGCCCATGCGCTGGCGCTCAACTAGACTAAGAACGGCAGTCATAACCTTGGTTCCGAGAGCCTTGAAGAGCACCTCGCGCCATTGGACGAGATGAAGGGTATAGACATCATAGACCTTCTTACGGCCCTCGTCCATTTCCCGCTTGACCCAGTGGCGATTCAGGTACTTGAACAGGTGCAGGATGTACTTAGCGGCGGTGGTATACCGGGCCCATTCCCGAATGTAGAAGGCAAGGAGAGGTTCGTCGGTAAGAGTTTTCGATTGTTCGACAAGGTCCTCGAGGTGGGTTCTCAGATAGTCGGTAAGCTTTGCGTACAGCTCTTCGCCAACGAGGTTCGCTAAAAGAGGGACAGAAGAAAGCAGCGGTCAGGTTAGAAGGACATGCAGGTTTTGGCAGGCCACGGATGGCCATAGACATGATCGATGTTGTTACACAGGGACAACATGTAACATGTCCAGGTGAAGCTTCATGGGAATAAATGAAGGTAAATAGGCAAAGAAATACATACCTCCTCTGGTGGCTCCTGATGTTCCACTGGAGTGTGGAGAGGGAGACTTTTGAGCGGTGCAGTAGTTGTGAATAGCACTAGAAGAAACCGAAGGTCAGCGACATACTGGTGAACTTGAGAAACAGAAACAAAAAAAAAAGCTGTATTATATCGACAGAAAACGATTCGGACTTGACAATATCTGATCCGGGTATGATCGGGTGAAGAATGAGGCCGGCCGGCAAATCGCACGAGTGGTGTTGAAGGGTGGAGGGTGATGGGTTGCAAACGGGAGGGAGATCGATGATGTCCGAGTCGAGTTCCGTTGATAGAAAAGCTGAAAGTGAAGAGAGATGAACGCGAGAGAAGGGAAGCTTACGAGTATATTCCCATGTACTGCAAACGAGAAGATGCTAGTGGTCAGCAAACGGAGGCACACGAGAGAGACAATCGACGAGAGGCCAGGGAAAAGATTGGAGATGCTCACCAGCTGGAAGGTCATTCCCTTATCAAGATCATTCATGATCTTGGAGATGCCGACCTCGACAAAGTTCCATCTAAATAGGATATAAAGGCGATGGTCAGCATGAAGTGGTGGCGGTCATTTGAAGGCCCCGGCCGGTCGCAATGAGAGCCGAGAGGCCCGAGCCGGACACAAGACTGGACTCACGTTGACACGATATCATCCCGGTTCGGAGCCGGGGGCATAGGAATGATGGGAGCCATGATGGCGGCGGAAACAGGGAGGATCTACAGCCGGGGCCAAAAGAACCCGGAGAGGAAGAAGAGAAAAGGAGAGGAGAGCAGGAAGTGGCAAGGAAGATACACCCCAACTCAGAATCCAGAATAGAGGCCCTGAAGTGAGGCTCTATGTTGGAGGAGAGAGGAAGTGGAAGTTTATGAAAGGAAGAAAGAGAAAGAAAATCTAAAATTCAACAGCTACTGAAAACATATACAAAGATGATAAGGAAAGAGAAGCAGAAAAGCCTATCTTCTGTGACGATGGATGGGATCCCAGAATAGGCACAGAGCGGACCGAGACACAGGACGGCGGGGTCAGAGAACAGGCCTGTGTCAAGGCCAAAACGAAGGGCTATGCAGCGCAAAGAATACGCGACGGGGGGGTAGTATATAGAGAGGAGAGCAAGGCAATATATCAAACGAGAGAGGAGAGAAGAAAGGCACAAGGAAGAACAGAAGCGGTTGCTGAAAATAATACAAAGCTCTAGGCAAGAAGATGGAGCTGGTGGTATTTTTTATGGATAACGACGATGTGTGGTTGAATTGGTGATATAGAGGGAAGAAAAACGAGGGATTGTGGAGATGGGGATTAGATATTGTTACAAAGAGGAAGAAAAAACGAAGGGAAGCTGATCGAGCCTGACAGGGTGTTTGCGTAGTCAGCAGGCAGCAAGTGCAACAAACACGGAACAGCTGAAGTGGCCGTGTTTAGGGAAGTTGGGTGCAGAGTTACAGCGGCCAATGCCCTGGAAGCCTCAAGCAGGCAAGGATAGGCGGCGCTTAGCGACGCCACACGTTTGCCGCTGGAGAAGCGCTGCTGAGTAATTGGGACAGTGCACCACAGTGCGCGTATGTGTGGGCGGAAGAGCCACAATCCCGGCAAACGACCACACTATCCGGGCCGGTTACCACCGTGTCTACACAGTGCAAATTGACATCACCAGCCACCCTATCGAGTGCCCCAAACGCCACACCAGCAGCGTCACAGCCAGCCAAGTCCACTCTACCTATAACATCGTGATTCTCCCACCCAACCAAAGATCCAAGACCGGGAACCAGCAAATACGAAATATGCAAACCCCGACACCCTACGTCCCTCTTCATATCTCTCTCTCTCTTGATCTCACGGTCAAATCTCCAGTGCACCAGTCCGGTGAACCCAAACCCTGAAACATCTCGCTCTCCCCTCCTGGGGTCTATGTCGCTTCCTTTTCCTCTCTCTCACAAGACAGGCCTTGTGCTCACGAGACCACTCTCTTTTACTCTCCGATGACCTGGATCTGAAGGGAATACCGAATAGTTTTTCTTGGTTCGGCTGTGTGGGGTTTTTGCTCTTCCAATGCGTGATTTGACGCCGACTTCTTGTTTTTTAACGGGGAACGAAGTCCATGTGCATATCTAGCACCGTTTTGAGATTACTTATGCCGTAGCTACATCTTCAGTCCGTCATCATCACGCTCTCCTCCTCTTCTCTTTGCAATTTCCAGTCTCTCTCTCTTTCCTTTTTTTCCCCTTTCACTTATTCTCTCTTCCTTTCGCATCCTCTCATTTTCCTGTAAACAGCTTTCAGAAAATTTCTATCACGTCTTCCTTTTTTTCCCTCCCTTTCTCGACATATCTCTGTTATTGGTGCTTCTGTGTTTTGCCTGCCTGCAGCTCTCAGCCCTTACAGCCTCAATTCTTGGGCCTACAACAACTGGCTCTCTTTCGCTGGACTGTTTTCCACTGAAGCGAGGCCTCCTTCCTCTCATCGTCTCTCTGATACTCTCACAATACCCGCAATACTGCTCTCCTCACATTATTCGACGATTTCAACCCACGGAACCTCATTTTTTGTCAACCTCCGCTTTCACCTTCATCCGATCTTTCAGCCGCCGTGCCTCGATTCTCGCTCTCGGGTTTCTGTACGAGCATCTGGGCTGCTGAGTATAACTACGATACCACTTCCTTGATTCCCTGTGCCAACTGAATCTCGTTCCCTCTCCCTTGAACCCTGGCCACTCTCACAACCACGCCGCTTTTTTTTTTCTTTGTTGCCGCTCTCTATATTTATTCGAGTACACATATATTTTGCGCCATCTTGAATCAAACGGAACAGTCCAACTGGGTGTTGTGGTGGGATTATGTGAAGTTGGCCAAACTTTGGTACAGCTTTGTTGTTGTTTCCTCTCGCGACTTCCAACGTTCGGCGGGCTGCCGTGGAACAGCTCACAATCTCTCCCGGTTCCCGGCTCTCTCAATACCGTCGACGTCTCTCCAATCGCGACTCCTCCGTGTCATCGGCCTCGACGACACTTCATTCCGGGCCTTGACCGCCACACTTCCCCGATGTCCTCCAAACCCAGCTCATCGCAGGTCCAGGCGACACCTTCCCGTATCCGCGCAGCTTCAACCAACACCGCCTCAGTGAGGAGTCCCGCGTCGACGGCGAGCTCGCCTCCTGGTGGCGAGCACAGAGGTCCACGGGACATCAGATCACTTCCGCGTAAGTTTATGCTCGCCTACTTTCTTCCGTGTCCGACACCCTCTCGACTAACCTAGCGTTCTTGTATCTGTGTGTGCTGCAGCATGGATCGCCTCTTATAAAGAACCCGAACCCTCATCCTCATCCAAATCCTCGTCTCCTGGCGCCCGTAGCCACACAACCACAATCCCTATCCCTCCACCTCTAACATCACCCACCCCCGCGCGAGCACCGCAACACGACCACAACCTCGCCGAACTCCAGCGTCGCGTGTCTCGAGACGGATTCGTGCAATGGACCGAGCCGACCGAAACCAAAGGCAGCGGGCTACACCTCTTCCGCCGGCGACGCGGCGGAGGCGTTGAGCGCGGCCGCAAGTGGGACCACCTGCGATCGGCCGAACCAGTCATAGTATCAGCCTTCTCGCAAGGCCGCGGATATGTGCCTCCAGCACCCGGCACGGCGTCCAGTGTCGGATCGCAGTCCGGGTTCATGGCAAGCGGGTCTCGAGGGGGAATGCGAAACACCGACCACCGAGCCGGCAGTAGCAGCAGCAGCACGGGGGCCATCCTACGGCAGAGCCCCGAATCGGCGGCGCCGGCGCAGTCGTGGCGCGATTTCCTGCGGTCGTCGGCGTACGGGGCGCGGGCGGATGAAGAGTCGCAGGTGGTTGACTTGGAGGTGCTCAATAAGCTGCAGCCGACGTTCAACGAGCCGTCGACCATGCTGGCGTACCCGACGAGCCACCGGCAGACGTCGCGGCGCAAGAAGACGATGACGCTGACGGCGCGGCTAGGCGACATGATCATCCACCACAACCTCGTGCCGCTGATTTGCCGGCTGGTGGTGCTGGCGGCGTCGCTGATCGGGCTGTCGATTGCGTCGCGCATATTCGTCATCGGCGACCGCATCCCGTGGCCGACGAGCTCGTCGCAGGCGCAGGCCACGATCGTGATCATTGTCGACACGCTCGCGGTGCCGTACATTGTGTACATGATCTGGGACGAGTACACGGGTAAACCGCTGGGCTTGCGGTCGCCGTTCCAGAAGCTGACGCTGATTCTGCTCGATCTGGTGTTCATCATCTTCAAGAGCGCCAACACGTCGCTGGCGTTCGATTACCTGGTCACCAACGCCAACGACCCGCTGGCCGAAAGCACCCACGACCCGCACCATGCGACGTTGCTCGGGCTTTCGCGTGGATTGGCGGCCATTGTGCTGATTGGCTTGCTGGCGTGGACCATGACGCTCGTGATCAATATCTTCCGGACCGTGGAGAAGTTGACCGACCGCCCGTGATGACTTCACTCTCTCTGTCTCTACCTTTTCAAGGCACAATTCCCTCTTTCTCCCTCTCTCCCTCCCCCTCCCCCGCCCTCTTTCTTTCTGTTTGCCCCCCTCTTTCTGTTTGCCCCCCTCTTTCTGTTTTGCTCATAGCATACACAAGTGCCACATGAACGTATATGACGGTTGATATCAGTACATAGCCTTGCTTTCTGGTTCCTCGTTTTTCTCTTTCGGTTTCTTCTTCTTTTGCCAGCCCCCCGGCCGTGTTCTTCTTTCGTTTGTACCTAATTCCCTTCACCTGTGACTTATCTGTCCACGACTCTTCCGTTCCGTTTGTGTTTCTGCTTGTCTTGTCTGGTGTTTTTGGGAAATGGCTTTTTGTTACCAGTTTATGGATTCAGGACTCTGGGGAAATCAGCACTTTGCAACTTTTCAGGGTCCGTCCCTCGTTCTATATAAATTATATTTCCAATCTGATACACAGTATTCTTTTTCTGTCCCGTCCACGCACGCCAAAAAGAGAAACAAGCGATCTGCCGTCCGGGCCCCCCGAAGAAAACTCCGGATCTCAACAACATCTCGGCTCCGATTTCACTCCCAACACAACTTCATCAGGTGGCCGAAACAAGTTTCGTCATTGGCTGCTGGTGACAGCTGTCAGGCACCTGTTCATATCGGCAGTGGAGTTGAGGCGGTCCGCGGGAACAATTGGGGGGCTTCTCCACTGGAATGCAACACCAACTCCCGAATTGGAGGCTGCTCCCAGCAGCTTCAGTGGGGTTAGAGTCCGGCTTTTAGAGCTGTAGATCCACCTACAGCTGCAGTATTTAATGAAAACAAGATAAAATAAAACCCCCCTCTGAAAAATCTGAAATACAGGCTCCAAACCAAATCAGAAGCTGCGATCCAGGCATGTGGCACTTGCCTCGTTTCAGAGCACTTTTGTTAGTCGGTCCCTCCTTCCCCAGGCGGGCTCCCTCAATCGCGCGCCTTCCCTCGTCGACGACACTTCAGTCAGGCCTCCGCCTTGCTGACTGTACATGTGAAAAACTCTTCATTTCTTCACCTCTTCATTTCTTCTTTTCATTTCTGCGATCTTCTCCTTTTCCTTTTTTCCTTCTTCTTCCTTTTTCTAATCATCATCGTGATGCTGTGAACCTGTACACTTCAGTCTCTCTTTCTAAGTGCTTCTCAGCAGCTTGTGATTGGCTCTGCTAGGCGCAACACGAAAATATTACCGCTTTTTTTCAGTACCGCTTTTTTTTTTCTCCGAGTTAGAGTCTACTTTCTTTTTGCCTGATTTTTTTTATCGCGCGTGCTGACGTCGTGGGCCCTTTATCTTGTGTCTTAAGTCCGCCATTCTCCTATCGCCGGCATTATTCAGTTGTGAGAGAGCGAAATTGCGGGATTCTCAGTTTCTGTTCTTTCTGATAAAGCTTCCCGTCGACTCCTCACCCCTCTATCTTCTTGGCTGCTCACTCTTGTCGCATTACGTCGATGTCTTGCCAGCTCAAGAGCTAAAGCCTCATCGCTGTTGCAAAGCCTCATTTTTTTCTCCCGAAAAAACGGCGTCAAGATCACCCAAACCTGACCTGTAATACAGCTCACCGCACAACCAACTCCCGCCCAAAATGCGGCTATACCTCCTCCCCGTGTCGACGAAGCGCACGCTGCTGTACGCCCAGCGCCTGCACCAGCTCACCACCGACAAGCTGACACTGCTGGACCGCGGCGTGGCGCGCGCAACCAAGTTCTGGGCCGACCTCGAGAAGCGCGACAAGGGCTGGCAGAAGACCGTGGTCAAGTACGGCAATGACGCCTTCCGGCGCATCCCGTTCGAAGAGTGGGGACTCAAGTCGGTGCCGCCGCTGTCTGCCCGCCGCCGCGACGAGGAGCTGCGCGAGCTGCAGCCGAAGGACGGACACGGCGTGCAAGTGGTGTTCCCATCGTCGATTATTCCGCCTGACCGGGTGGAGAGTATCCTGGCCCGTCTGGCCAGTGAGCGTGAGAGTCTGCATCGCTCTAGGCTGATGTGGTGTATCATCGGCATGCCGATTACCGTGCCGTTTGCGCTTGTTCCTTTGTAGGTGCAAGGTTCTATCAGAGAGGTTTTGTTTGTGGGGTTTAATTCTAATCAAGTTGTTTCTCTCTCTCTAGAATCCCCAACCTGCCACTCTTCTACCTGATCTACCGCGCCTGGTCGCACTGGAAGGCCATCTCCGGTGGCAAGCACATCCAATTCCTCGTCTCGAACAAACTCATCAACCTCTCTCCCTCGCCAATTCTCGACGCCGTGTACGCCTCCAGCCGGCCGTTATTCGTACCCACTTCTCCAGCACCATCCGAGAAATCGTCAGAGGCGACCGCTCCTAAACCCAGCACAACCTCTGAAGCCTCGCCCCCATTCTCAGCCCCGCTCGGTACTGACGAGGCTGAGACTCCCATCCTGACCCACGACCAAGCCCACCAGCTTGTCCAGGATCTCGAACTGCCCGAAGTGCGCGGCGAGCTCGACAGAGCCATATGGCAGGTTGAGCGGCGGCGGGCTGACTTTGCCGAAAAGCAGAAGAAGGCGCAAAGCGAGAGTCAGAAGCAGGATTAAAAGTTTCGACTGAAGAAAATCCATAGGCCAAATCTCCTATGAACCCACGGCGCTCTGAAGCTTGTTCTCCAGGCGTCTAACGTGGCATGTATCATCTATGTTTTGTTTTGTTTTTTTGGTCGTTATCCCGGGAATACGCTATAGACTCTTTTAGACGGCACCAAGGTACGAGGGAGACACATTTGGACAGGCGGGTAACCTGATCTTCTGGGCGGGTGGCATACACATATTACATATTATATATTGATGGTGGGAAGCATTATCTGGCGTTACTGTGCCATTTGATTTGGGTTTCTTCTTTGTTTGCTTAATTGGTACCCCTCGAGGTACCTCGGGTGATGCTCCGCCTCGAATCTGGGGTTCTGTTATCCCCAAGACCGGAGAAACCCCGGCCGCGGCGGCCCTAACTAGCCGATATCCTCAGATCTCGTTGATCGACGTGGTTCCAGTGAACCAGCCTTCGCATCAGCGTCAGAATCCCCGACAGGCCGCACACCAGCAGCAGGCCGACAGCCATCACCAACTGGTGGGGAGCGCCGATGCCGACCCGCACCACAAAGTCGGAAATCGCCGCGATCGGTCCGCTGGCGGCGGTAGCCTTGTGGCTGGGCGGCTGCCTGTGCAGCACCGGCCCAGAGGTTGTAGTGGGCGTCTTTCTCTCCACAGACAAACGGTGGTCTTGAGAAGCTGCAGTGCCTAGTGAAACCACCACCGGCCGGTCCGACGGGCGCAGCGCTAGCGGAATCGGGGTAATCCACGCCGGTCGAGGCGGGCATGACACCGGCGAGACGTCGGTATCGGGCGTGAGCGGCGTGCCGTCGAGCATACCACTAGCCGGAGTATACGGCGTGAACGGGCTGTACGCGCTCGCAGGACTGGACTCGCAGCTGCCCTGGACATACCTCCAGGTTTTGCTGGGCGGGGTCTGTGGAGGAGCTGACCACTCAGCGTCGCGCAGAGTTTCAAAGAGGGGCTGGGCGTCGGTGTCGGGGCCGCAGCCGGTGGACAGGTCGAACTCGTCCAGCTGGAACGGGTCGTCGGTGAAGGCGCCGCTCATCCACGGGGCGAACACCTCGTCCAGGCGGGTGCTCGACTGGTTGATTATGGCAAGGGATTCCTGGCGGAGCAGGACCGAAGGCTCCTCGACATCCTGGTCGTCGTCGGACGAGTCTGACGAGTCGGAGTCGCTGTCGATGAGATCGTGCTTGCAAGCTCCCGTGGAGACCTGGCGCGGCTGCGGGCCCCCGGTCGATTGGCGGAAGACACGGTCCCACGACTCGAGCAGCTCGCGCCGCTCGTCGTCGTCGATCTGCAGCTGCGGCTCGGACAGCGGCGCTAGCGAGGGCACCGTGCTGGGGCGCGCGCGACGAGACCGGGATCCGCGGCCACTCGGCGCCACATCCGCCACATCGGCGGACGCTTCGTCGTCATCTGCAGGCTCGGCCTCGGCCTCGATCAGCATGACTGTGTGCAGCAAGTCATCCCGGAGCTCGCGGAACCGCTGCTCGGCGCGCCAGGCCTGGCCGGCTTTGGCGCGCAGCAGGCGCTGAGCGAGGCTGATGTCGCATTGCGCGCGGCGCGGCTGCGGGCGGATGACTGTCGTTACCGGTGGAGTGGTGGTGGCAGGGGAAGCGGCGCGGCGGCGCGGGGGGGGTGAGGGCGAGCTGGGGGCCGGCCAAGAGTGGTTGTGGCGGCGCGGGCGGTAGCGTGTTGGTAGCGGCGGCGGGGCGCGGGATGCCTGCGGGGCGGAAGCCGGGGGTTGTGGGGCCGATGGCCGGGGCCCGAGGCGCGGGAGGTGTAAAGAGTGTAGTGTTTGTTGTTGCTGTTGTTGCTCTTGTACAGCGTGGTCATCGGCGTACAAATCGACGTCGTCATCGCTGGAATCGGAGGACGAGTCCGACGACGACGACGAGGATGATCCGGAGTCTTGGTCAGGGTCGTCCAGGTCCAGGTCCAGGTCCAGGTGCACGGCGATCTTCTCGTCGAAGTCGAAGGCGTCGGTGTAGCGGGCGAGTTCCAGGTGCAGTGACTTCTCGGGGTTTAGAGGTGAGGGGATCGGGGGCCGGTAGGAGCGGCGGCGCTGGGCGTGCGGGCGGTCCACGGAGGCCATTTCGGAGGTTTTGTAGGGAGATCACCGGGGGAGGCAGGTTGGGGTGTGTTTGGACATGTGGTGGGTGTTATTGACAAAGATATGCATATACAGATGTGTAGAACGAGAGTGGGATTGAGAGAGAGGGAGGGAGAGAGAGGAAGTGGGTGAGAGGGAGTAGACCGGGGAAGAACAAAAGAGAGAGTGTGTGTGAGTGAGGGGGGAGTGGACAGGTTTTGAGGCGTGAGGCTGGTGGCATCTAGGGGGGCTTGCTTGAACGGTGTAAGTGGAAGTGGAAGTACAGGTGGGAGTGCAACCACCACCGCCAAACCACAAAAAGAAAAGAAACGAAACGAAGGTAACAAAGGCTCCGAGAGGGAGGCTGGGGGCGGGAACGCCAGCTGTGGTTTCTCGGTCTGGTTTGGTTGTCTTTTCCTTTCTTTCGCAAGCACGGCCGAAACGGGAGAACGAACGAACGAACGCACGAACGAACGAACAGCCCACGACGGGGAAATCAAACGGGTTGAAAATGGCAGAGGAGGGACAAACAAACGGCTGTGCAAAAACGAAGGGGGAACAAGGTCGAAGGATATCGAAGGCGGGAGTATCGTGGGTTGGGTGTGTGAGTATCTCACGAGTGGAAGTTTCCCGGTGAAACGATGGTATTCAGCACAACTGTTTTTTTTTTTTTTTTCCCCAGCACAGCCAGAGTTGGAATCGAAACGAACGAGTTTCTCTTTTCACGCAAATGGTCGGACGCAAAGGGAACAGACAAGGTGTGTGTGTTTTCTTCTATTTATATATATATCTGGGAAAGAGGAATAACCCAGCCCCGGCATGTTCCTTTTTGGGTTGTACGGCCCATTCCGGCATAGAGTAGCGTGGGCTGTCTATGGACCTGCGAGAACACACATAACCTCCGGGCGTAAGCTGATGTAGAGGTACATCTTTTACAGCCATCCATCCATCCCTCCGGGGGTTGTCGTATGTCCTCTGTTTTTTTTCCTTTTGTCTCCTTGCTTCTGCCCTAAGGTGGCATTTTTCTGGGGCAGAGAGAGGGAGGGTGGGATGGGAAAAGTCCAGCTTACAAGTCTTTCTCATTCCTGTGTATGGAGGATGTCGACTTGCTGATGGGGGCGCAGTTCTTAGGGGGAGAAGAAGTGAAGGCGTGGAGAGATGTTTTTTTTTTTTTTTTCAATTTTCTTTTCCAAGCGTGGGAAGGATTTGGACACGCTCGTATTTTGAATTTTTCTTTTCTTTTTCTCGAGTGTTCGTTTCTTGTTAGTTCTGGGTTCCTTATCGTCTGGCTTGCCCACACGGCTCGGAAACGAGGTGCACTATTCTATGTGCCCTTCTCTTTTCTCATTCTCACCAGGGAATTCCAGGGAGACTCAAGAAACCGCACCAAAAGAGGCGGAATGTCCTTCACGCGCGTGAAAAAGAAAAAAAAAACCCCCACCGGGCGTCCCCGTGTCTATTCTCCATACGTGTCCAGATAAAGACAAAGCAAACCTGTGACATAGCCTCTCTCTCTCTCTCTCTCTCTCTCTCTTTCTCTTCAGATGTGTAACATGTACCGATACATCCGACACAGGTGTTTTTTTACGGGGTTTGCTGCATGAAAAGAAGACGAATAAGTGTGCCGATCCCGCTGGGATAAGACGAAACGAAACAAACGAACACGCAGAGAGAACATGGTCGGGTGATGTGGCATTCTCGGCAGCGGCTGGGAAGACAGAAAAACTTCGAGCGGACCGAAGGGGCTCAAACCCTGTGATACGGCATTCCCGCCAGTATCTGAACAAATCCGGTTCTGTGTGTATGAGCGAGGACATCAACTGCGAGGAAGTTTCCGAAGAGGACCGCGTTCGCCCAAGAACAAACAGACATGCAGAAGCAAGCAAGCATCCCAGCTCAGCCCTACTCGCAATTCAGTTTATCAATAAGAACATGGGGGGGGGGCGGGTTCAATAACAGACCCTAAGCAACCCTTAGAGACTCCCGCCATACACAGAGGACTCCCCATCACGACACAGCTCTTTCTTTTTCTTTTTTCTTTTTTTTTCCTCGATGGCCTTGGATTTTTAGTTTTTATCTTCGTTTTCTTCTCCATCAATCTGTCTTACTGTTCTGCTCCGCTAACCTCTTCGAGGAATGAATAAACGAACAAAACAACACGCGCCATCCCCGAATTCTTCTGCGTTCATCCTCTCCCACCCGTCCGTCCGTCCCATCCCTCTCGAGCCTAAAAACGCGGAAACACACTGATCGACACACCAGAAAAAGAAAGGTGAGACGATGCAGAAAAAGTCCAGTGGTGGTGGATATATATATACGCTCTTTAGCCGAGCCGCATAGAGAGAAAAGTCCAGCGCCAGCGTTTTTCTCTCCAGAGAGTCACTCCAGTACTCAAATGCTTGTATACGAGCAACCTGTCCTCTGCATCAGGTATAAAGCCGTGGATCCTCTCCTTCTCCGGCGACGTCAGGTTGTATCCACTATCAAGAGGGACCACACTGATCTGCGGCAGTATATGGCACTCTCACATGAGCACTGTCACGTGCCATGTCATGCTCAGATCAGGTGATGAGCCTGCGGTGTTTATCTAGGACTCCGCCCAGCTGCACACCGCTAGTTAGATACATAGAAGAATCAACACATGATTAGATGCCACATGATCTCCACAGGCCCCAGTAGATAAGAACCGCGAAAGAAAAGAAAGAAAAAAAAAAGAGGAACCTGTCTACTACTCGCATTCCACATAGCAAGCTCAGACATGACTGTCTCTCACTCACACCACGGCCGTGTGTCCCGCTTCCGCTGCACCATCCCGATAACTTCCACCCCCTCGATGCCTCAATCCATGTCTGTCACAACATAAGCGGCAAAGCGCGTGTCCGGGAGGAGCTGGAAGAAGCTGAAATTCCACGGTGCCACGAATGTCTTTCCACCCCGTGCTGCTCTCTCCCTCTGTTCCTCTCACCCTCACGCATCCATCCTGGAGACGCGCTGTCGCGTCTTGCGACGGTCCAGACACACAACAGACCGGCCAGTCTAAACATAATGTTGTTGAGGACACGGCGCACATGCAAGCGAACAACCACCGCCCCCGGAATCCATCGGCTCACACAAACACACACACAAGGTTCACGATACACAAGCCAGAAAGAACCCCAAAAGGAGAAGAAAATCAGCAAGTCTGGGGAATATAGTATGAGTCTTCCTCTTTTCATCAAATATAAAAATTCGAGCTGCATCTTCCTAAAAATCAAACCGGAAGACAACTTTTTCTTTTTGGCTCCGTCCATCCAAGTTCCCCCTCCCCGCCCACACCCATCCCATCCCAATCTCTTGTCTCTTTTTTTTGGTCTTTTTGCGGGGGGGAGACCACCTCCAAACGCCATGCCGTCCATCAGAAATAAAAAAGGGAAAGCAAGAAAAAGACAGGAGTATTACTGCAGCTGTGTAATAGAAAGCGAACAAAAACGACAAGCGTCAAACAGAAAAGACACACGAAAAAAAGCACTTCCAGCCCTTTAAACCCCCTCTCTTGGGAGGATGTATCCCCGGCCTCCTTGAACAGAACATAGGGAAAAGAAAATCACGCGCACACAAAAGAAAAAGAAACAAGTATGAGAGAGAGAGAGGGAGAAACAACATCAAAGACAAGACAGAAAGAAGAGTCGTTCGCTTTTTCTGTCCCAGTACAGGTATCTAGTGGAAAAGGGGTGGTGCCCCCATGGTGGGGGTGACATAAAAAAACAGAGGTATGAGGACAGAAGGGAAACTTTGAAAGAGGGAGATATTGAATGAAAAGGCTGCTCTCTTCTTCCATGGTGTCAAAGTCGAAGAGGGTGAGCTGCAAGCAGTACAGCATGTCTCCGGCTTGGTGATATGCTCACATCCCCAGTAACTCCTCGTGTCAATCTGTAACCCACATTCGATGATACAACTGTCATCTGTCGATCGCTTCTTCCAGAAACCCAGATAGCAGCAATCTCAGACAGACAGACAGCCCAACGTATCAAAAACGTATATGTCCAGACAACAAAACAACTCTCCATAGGGTTGGATCAAGAGCACCGAGAAGACAAGCACGCACATAGCAACTCCCCCATCTGCGACCCGAATGGGACAGAATCAAAAAGCGACCCCAGGAAGGAAAAATTAAAGACTGACTTTTTCTGCTTCTTCTGCAATTACACACAAACGTTCTCTCACACAAGTGCAAAATGGGCATGAAGCCCGCACTATGTTGTGAAAAAAGGGGGGGAAAAGAAGGAAGTTATTGTCATAATCATCACGCCGAAGCTCCTTCCGGCGCCACGGGGGCCGGAACCTCAGCCGCAGGCGCCTCGGTCATAATCTGCTCATCATCGCCCGACACCACATCTGAGACACGCAACTTCTTAGCCGCACGGCCCGACTCGTCGGCATCGCCGGTGTCTTCTGATGCGGCCGGCTGGGGCGACAGAGGCGCCAGGGTGGTCGCGTTGGAAGGCGCCGCAGCAGCCGGCGCACCGGCGGTTCCGTTCTCGGTGAACTGGTGGTTGAGCTGGCCTTCAAGCTCGTCGATGCGACGCTTCAGGCTGTTCTCGCGCTGGTGGCTCTCGCTCAGCTGCGCGCGCAGCTGCGACTCGGCCTGGCCGCTGAGCTCCTGGCCACGGCGCGCAGTGGCCTCGTCCTGCTCCAGTTGGGCCAGCCGACCGCGGAAGAGCTCGTTGATAAGCTCCAGCTCGCTGATGCGCGTCTTCAGGCTCGAGTTCTGTGCAATAAGCTGCTCGGGAGTCTTAGGCTCAGCGTTGCTTCCGTTGCCGCCAATGGCGAGGCTGGCTCCGTGGCGTTCGCCGTTCAAGGGGGACACCGGGCGAGGCGCAACCGGCACAAACTGGCTTAGCGACGAGGTATGGAACTGTCCGTCATCGACAGGGTTGAACACGTTCAAGTTCGACGGGGTGTACATGGAAGGAGTTCCGGTGCGCGACACAGGAGATCTCGAGCCGTCGTGATGGTGGCCATTGGTCGGTCTCGATGACACGCGTCGAACCGCCTGGACAGCCACGCCTTGGGGGTCCATACCCGAGTGGTCGAGAGGGAATCCGTGATGGGGTTGCACCTGTGAGGAGGAGAAGATAAAAGCAAAGAGCTGGTTAGACATCTGTAGTCTAAGAGAAAAGAGACCCTGGAGCAAAGCTGTCTGCGGAGTTGGCGCAAAACTTGGGACCCCTGTTCGCAAACTTCCAGATCCAGACAATCGCAATTCAACAAGACAAAACCCAACGATCGCGCAAAGTCACATACCTTTTTCTTAGAGGCCAAATCGGGGCGCATGGTCTTGACACGGTTCCGGCTCTTGATAACATCGGTCTTCAATGATATCGGGCGAGGGCGTCCATGGAGCTTCAGGAAAAGTCCACAGGCGTTGCATAGAACCGCGCCATACTCGTCGCGCCGCCACAACGGAGTCGTCGATGTGCTGCAGTTTTGACACGTCGGCTGAGGCATTTGGTACTGTGGGTTAGTTGGAGGAGTTGCCATCATGGTGATGATAGGGGGGAGGTTGGTTTGGGGGATAAGGAGAGTGATTGCGATAGCAAAGGAGGAAAAAATAGTTTTATGGGCGATAAGATAAAGTCCAGGGACGCGGCAAAAAAACCAAAAAAAAATGAGTGCGTGGGGAGGTATCAAGAAAACAAAAGATATTGACAATATGAGGAAGTATCAATCACTAACAACACTCCAAAACCCAGGAAAATTTCAACAGTAGGAAGATCGAGAAGACTTCAATGTGAAGGGATTCGTTTTTGCTGATCTCAAACAAGAAGATATAATCGATAGTACAGGATTAGGGAAAAGATAAGGGAAAATCGCGAAAGCAAAAATTTCCTAGCCGATAAAAAAAGATAGAGATAGGGAGATAAAAAAGGACTTAAAAAAAAAAAGGCGAGGAAAAAATGGTAGTATTGATTATCAAAGATAATCCGCACTATCAGAGACAAGGAGGAGGGAGGAGGGATGGGTCAAAAAAAAAGAGGCAGGTGCGAGGGGTCGTGGGCCAGGAAAATTTTCAAGCCGATAAAATTTTTTGATAAAATGATAAACAACACGACATGGCGTGGATGATTGGCTGATAAGGAGATATCACGTGTATGTGTATGTAATCTGGCCAATCACTTGACGGTAAACTTTTTCTTCCTTCCAACGCAATGCAGAAAAATTTCCTAGTGGAGAGAGGGGGAAAGTTTTTGATAGGCGTTCAACCTTAAAGCTGGCTTGGCTGCAAACCTGGCAGAAAATTGATGGAGGGACAAAAGTGTTTGACAACAAAAGGGATATTGGGAGGGACCGAAAATAAGGGTAGAAAACGATTAAATGATGGAGGAGAAGCCGATAGTCAGCCGGAAAAAAAGAACGCATATCCACTTACCATGTTGTTTCCTCCAACACCAGTAGTCGCAGCTGGAGAGGAGCCGGTAAAAACCTGGGGTTGTAGTATCGTAGCCCTGCAAGAAAAGATTAAGATATCAGATTAGATCTTTGGACATGAATCCACTAAAAGCTTTTTTTCGCGGTATGCCTTTTCTATGACGGGCAGACAGCAAGCACATCAACTTTAGCAACTTTGCCAATTCTTGGAGATGCATGTAATAATGCAGAAGAGATGTTTTCCTTGAACAATTATTCTCAGTAACCCAGAAACTGCCCGGCAGGCATGTGCACACTAACTCTCATCCTTCAAGGTTTGATGGTGGAATACGAGCATGGTTCGCCAATCGTTCGACTTCTGGGCCACGTCAAAGGTTTGTCGACAGTCACACAAAGGTAGAAATGGGAGAGGTGAGGTATCGAGCTCGTTCCATCGATCTGTTCGTCTCGACGCGCATGTATCAGGTCTAAGCTGGGGAGAAGAACTGGGGAGAATTTTTGGGAAGGCAGTGGAGGACGATGTGCTCGGGGCTCGCCACGGCCGGAGACGCAACGCATTGCTTTCGACTTTGCGAGTTTCTGTCCAAACCACCCAAGCAAGTGCATCATCAAATGGGCGATCAGATGAGAGAAAGAGAAAAATTGCTTACACATACCTCATCTGCGGCGAGTTCGCTGCGGAACCGGCAACAGCCAGAGATTGTATCCCGGGCAGTTGCGGCAATGAGGCGGCGGTTGAGGTTGAACTGGGCCGCGAGATGGGGTCGGCCAGCGGCGCGGGAGGCGCGGAGAGGGTCGGTAGAGTATCCTCCATTATGGATCGGAAAGGCGGGAGATCGCGGTCGGAGGAACGTTTCAACGCCGTAAGAGGGAGGAAGGGAGCCCGTGTGGTCGCCAGCTTGACGGTCGGACTGAACCGGAGGGGGGAAAAGTGGGAAGCGGTTTGGGTTTGTTGAACAGGAGGAAAGAGGGAAGAGTCGAGTTGAAAGAAAGGGAAAAGGCCGAAGAAGAATTAATAAGGAGTAGGTTTTTAAAGATATAGAATAAAATAAAGAATGATATATATGGAGACAAGGAGAAACCAGATGAAGAGATCACCAAGGTCGAGATTTTGGGGGTTAACCAATGATATCCTGGATAGAACCGTATAGCTTTAGGTGTCCTGGAGAAAGCTCCTCTGCAGGGAAAAAAAAGAGAACGTAGAAGAACGAAGAGAGAGTCTAGACGACAGGTTGTGGGGCGTGAGCTAGAAAGAAATCCAGAAGAGACTTTTGGTGTAAATAGTCGAGAGCAAAAGACAAGAATCGAGAGCCTGCCAGAACCGGAAAATAAGAGCCGGAGTACAGAAAAAAAGAACTTTTATATGTATATCTCGATTAAAGGTTGCACGGTGAAATATGTGGAACAGGGCCAGATGGGAGACCAAGAACGACAACCGCACAGTTGGTTTAGCACGGGTTCAAGGAATGGAACCGTTGAGTGTGCGTTTTTGTTGGAGAGATTTCGAGATGGGGCAGGCAAAGTTCGAGATAGAGGCTGTCAAAGGTGTCGGCCGGCCGGGGGGGAAAAGGAAGATGCACAGTCGAGGAAGGAAGCAGACGTTAAAAAGAGAAAAGAACGAAAGATAAAACCACAGAATTTTTTTATATAAATTCAACTTTTGAGAAGCGATCAGAGCATGAAAAAACTTGAAATACGGTATGGTGTAGTGTACATGCAGAATATTGGAAGAGAGGAGGAAGAAGAACAAAAGAGAGAGGGAGAGAAATGCAAAGAACGAAAGGTGGGTAGAAATTTTTTTCCTATGGGAACAAACTATTGGCCGAAAAGGAAGAAAAAAAAATAGTCGTTGAAAATAGCCCAGTCACAGCAAAGTCAGAGACATGGAAGGAACAACCAGCCAGGGAAAAAAAGGAAAGAACAGAAAAGAAAACTCGGACAGTGACATAAACGGATCGAAGGATAAGATGGATAAAGGATAAAGGATAATTGATAGCGGAACGTTCGTGGGATCAATTTGCGAGCAGAGAAGAAGAAGCCAGAGTGAAGGAAAAAAATTGAGTCAGACGAGGGGAGAGTGAAGAAAAGCCCAATCCAATGATCCAACACAGATTTCCGATTCAGATTGCTGTGTTCCTCGCGCGGTCCGGACTCTGTTTTTCCTTCTCCCAAGTTCTTTCGAACCCTGTCAGGTTGTGTGAGAGTAGGCCAAATTTCACATTCCCTTGACTGGGTGAAATCCGTGACTAAAATATTCAGATACCCTTTTGGATGCTGGGAGATTTCTTTTTCTTCCTTCTTCTTCTCCCCTGTCGTTAGTTCGGCTGGCGTGTATGAGGGTCTGGTTGGCGGTGATCCAGCTCAGGAGCTTCTTCGGGGGCGGTTGCGCTACAGATTACATATGGACACACTACAAGTCATGGGCTGTTAACACTGACATGTACGGAGTACTCGGTTGCCCAAGTCCACGGGCTTTGCTGACTCCTTTGGACAGACTCCCGGGCTGTCCTATCTCGTGTCCCCCTGTTCGTCTCATGTGCAAACACTGTAGCCTTCGGTCTCCAGACAGGCATCAGATTCTCCTTCTATTATTCATTGGCGGTCAGGCCGGCCTTGGACGAGAGTTCCAGACAACTCCTAACAAGCATGAAGTGTGTAGAGTCGAGTCTCTCCTTCCCGAGTCAGCCCCGGTTTACCTATAGTTCCCGTTCCGCGACCCGAGCCCGCCCTTCCAAGCGTGCGTTTTCTTTCTTTTTCTGAAGCGCGTCTCCAGAAATCCGGAACAGGAACCAAGAAACATACGAGTTTCGATAGGGTTATCACCAGCCGAAAATTTCATCAACAGAGTAAATCTAATCTTGCTGGTTCCAGCACGCCCAGCCCGCGTAAATAAGCCGGGCCTACCCTTGCTTCGTTATCCCGAATCCTTGCTCGTTTAACCCGTTAAGTGGTGGCATCACGGCGTGCGATTGGCTCTGGCTGGCCGTGGAGGAAGTGGCTTCTTTTGGATTCTTTCTCTTTTTCTTTTTTTTTTTCTGGAATCGCAAATGAGAGACAGAGAGCGTGTGCGTGCGTTCCCTCTTCAACAGGGTCCCCGAAGATCTTTTGTCTTCAATCCCGCTCAGGTAAATTTTGCTTGCTGAGTGTGTGCTTTTTAACACTGCCATGTTAAGATTACTGCTCGGTCATCCGTTGTAGCCAAGCTATCGCTGGTCTTTTATTGGTACAACTTATTTACAAACGATCTCCCGAAGCCTGGGAATTGGCCTCCAGGGAGGATTTCGAGGCTGGACGGACACGGCTGGTGAGTGACACGAAAATCTGGGCAAAGCCGGAGGCAGATACACTCATATATCATGTAGGAAGTAGTGTAGACACTCGTAGTCGAAGCCAGCAGCATTCAGATTAAAGATCGAAGTCTCCCCCCCCGCAAAAGTCCTATCTCCACAGACACGTCTGGTGTCCTGGTAGAAGTCACTTCACTCAGTGGGATGCACCAAGCCAAGCAACACATGCACCGAAAGGAGGCAGTGTCTCTGCCAAAAACATATAAAATGTCCGTCCAGTGCAAAAGGACTCTCTCTCTCCCTCTCACCCCCGATCGCAATGTTACACGGAGCAAGTACCCGATGAGAAATTTTCCCTTCATCTCTCTTTCTCACTCTGACTCTCTCACACACCTCTCACAGAAAACCCCAATCCATCACATCTGCCTCCTTGGCTATGGGCTCACCTATAGGATACCCCCGGCTTAAGGTGATTACGCCGCAGATAATGTTAACAGGGGAGAGAGATAATGGCGATAGACTGGAGGGCTCCGAGGACCTGTGCCTTGCAGTGATGGAGAGTCTTGGGTCGGGCGTGTTCCCGAGGCACCCACTCTGAGATTGGGCTTTTTCGATATGTCTCGCTACGGGAAGCGCGGAACTGGCCTAACTGATCGACTTCCTCGCTCTCGGCACCCTCTGGTTTCTAGAAACGAGGACACGGGAGCAGCCTGACCGATACCGACGAAACTCAAGAACAGGGGGGGTTTTTGGTTTTTTTTATAGCCAAGCTCGCGCACCGTGTTGCACTCCAGAATCGTCGGCTGTGTAATTAGCCAGTGCCGCAAATATGATTCTTAGACTAGGATATAGACCAAGGTGGATGGATATCAGAACAAAAAACCTCGAGACCAGAAGGAGATTCCCGATAGCCCAAAGAGGTTCTTCTCACTCTCTCTCCCCGAGAAAAAAAATGATCTATCAAGGTCCCGAAAATTGACTCCCAAATTGGATAAGATAAATGAATGTCTCTGTTTCTTCAGGCTGTGGGGTCTTAGACCTTAGACTCTTATCAGGTGCTGGTGCTCCCTCAGAGCCCAAGAGCTGAACAGAAAATAACGAAAACCATTTCTCGTGTTGAGAGATCAACAATCAGGCCTCGACGATCTGATGTTTGGGTCAATGCACAACCCGAAGGCAAAAGATCGGTTACGTAAAACATCAGGCGTGGTGTACGGAGCTGGTTTGATGTGCACGCCGTATTGAATCCAGATACATGGAAATGGAAATGGCATGCTGTCATGGGCCATGGGTTGATGATCCCAGCCTAACCCTTACTTCAACATCAACCCTAAACACATTTGCAACACCTCCCTCACAATCGCCAACATCATGCATCACGCAACACAATCACACGAAATTCAAATCAGGGCACTCTTTCATTTCTATCTGACTCGAGTGACGCTCTAATGACAGCTGGGCCGTCAAGCATCTCGGCTAGACACAAAGAAACACGCGCAAAAACGCACAAAACACACAAAAGACTCCATAGGAGCTCACCCTCCCACAAGGTCCATCCGATTTGGTCCTGAGGCGGGCCGCAACAAACACACAAAAACATCTCCACGCAAGGTGCGCAGAAATCAAGGCTGGAGACCTCACTGTCCGGGGTTGACACCATGGGCCATGCGCACGTCATCCTCGCCGACGGCCCAAGCTCGAAGCAATTCGGCGTCGCGTTCGTTGAGGACGAACTGGGTGGGGATCTCATGGGTGGAGATACCCAACTAAGGAGCGAGAGAAACGATATCGCGGGTCAGTAACGATGCCTACAAAATATGAGTCGGATTTTCTCCAACTCCAAAAAGCTTCCGGGAGACGGATAACGCTGATTAAAAGGGGGGGTGATCGCGGACTTACTCCGCCCGGAGGGATAACAAAGCGCGCCGGGAACCGGCCCAGAGCCTGTCTCTTTAGGAGATGTCTCGAAAAGATCGGGGTGTGATGGCCGAGGGGGCGGGCCAAGACTCTAAGAGTATCGCCACGAAGAGAGACAGACAGCCGTCAGCATGGGTTCCAGTATCGTCATGTTAGATGTGTTAGTCTGAGCCACTTACCGGATTGTCTTCTCAGCTGAGCAAGCACCAACGCAACAGCCACACACACGTTAGTCAAGGCACAGCAGAACCACAGTGACTCCGGCAAAACTTACCGTTGTTCCGCTGGTTGCGGAGCCGCAGGAACCTAAGCAACGGGGGAGAAAACCAGTCAGTTCAGTAACCTTCCATGGGACCAGAGATGCCTCGGACATAGAATGACTTGTATCAAAAAGCAGGGATCACTTACAACGCGACGTAAGGCGGATCCAGGGGAGGCGGGAGATTGGGGATATTCCCCATATCGATGCTGGCGGTGACGCCGGCACCGACGTAAGGAGTACCACCGATCGGTCGATCGACCTTAACCGGGCTTCGGCGAATCGCCATGTCCCCGTCGTGGGGGAAAAGAACGCCAACCGGGGGTAGCGGATTGCGTCCGAAGACAGAATCTTCCTTAGAAACCCCAAAAAGGGGGCGATATGGGGTGTTAGACGCCATGATGTTGTTCAGATGATGGGGGTGGTAAACTTGTGGAGATCGGGGCAGAAACTCGCGGTCCTGGGAGGAGAAGGAGATGGGGGAGGAAAGGAGTGGAGAGATGTAACAAACAAGAAACAAGACAAAGGAAAGGAAAAGGGAAGATAAAGGGTAAGCAGAGATCAAATGAAAGCATCAAGGCACGAGAACAGGGAAGATAATCTATTATGGTGAGTCTGAGTATAGATGTCGATGCTATCATGTGTGGGTTTTGTGACGGCTCTCAAGAGGAGGGCTCAAGATATCGATCGACTCGTGTATTGTTATACCGCAGTTCGCAGTACTATTACAGTTGGGATACACACAAAAGATACAGCACATGCAGGTCAAACATCAAGTGATTCGAACCAGAGGCAAGTAGATTATGTATTAAAATGGATTATCCTATCTGGAAAAAGTAAGTGCTCCGAACGAGCATATTAAGGCAGATTCTACAGAATAGTAGCAGCCCACACGAAGAACACAACCAACTGGAATCTCCCAAAATCAGACCCTATAGAGATACAGATAAGGGGGAAAGATATCAAGAGAGAGTGATGGTCGGAGAGGTCAGCTGTGGAGGGGATGTGATTAATGCCATAGAGAAGCGAAGATCAAAACGCCTAAACAGAGAAGCAGGAAGATGATGCTAGAGGACCAAATTATTGAAGAGCGAGACACGGCCCGTGTGGATGGGATGACAGTGGAATATGAGAAAGCAGTGAGTTGATGGACATTAAGGAATGTGGGACACATTGGAATCCCGCAGAGACAAGTTACTGCGGGCAACCCCAGGGGAAAAAAAAACCAATAACACAGAGTCGTGAAGCAAACAGTAAATGCCGAGAAGGAAATTTACGAGATGAAGGTGGCCTCGCTGAAGGTCTGGCCAGCCTCGGTGATCTCCTCGTCGCCAATCTTCAGCTTGAGCTCCAGCTTCGACTTCTGCGGCGAGAACTGGTAGATGTACGGCTTGGTGCCGGCAGCGCCGGCCACAATCTTCTTGACGAAGCCGGGCACCTCGGCCATGACGTCAACGCGGTCCATGCGCTCCTCAAAGTCGCCCTCCAGCACCGCGTTGACCGGCTTGCCGTCCTTGGTGGTGCCGACCCAGTTGAAGGCCAGGTGCGACGGCTCGGGCCAATCGTTCTCGGGGTCGTCGGTGGTCTTGGTGTGCTTAGCCGTGGCAATGCAGCCGGCGGTGACGATCTCGCCCTCGCGCGCAATGACGCCGACGCCGACCACGGTCGACCCGTACGACGGCGGCGTGGTGAACTCCATCACCAGCGCCGAGTACTTGGGGCCCTGGAAGTTGACAAAGTTCCAGCGCGCGGCGGCGTGGTGCGGCTTCATGCCCTGGTTGGCGAACGAGTACAGCGCGGGGCCGGAGAAGTCGATGGCGCCGTCGTCGGGCGTGGTGATGGTGCCCTCGGCGGTCGCGCGCGGCCAGAAGGCGTGGTGCATGAAGCCCCACGGGTTCGCCAGGTCGGTGCCGTACAGCGTCTTGCCGGTCTTTCCGGCCTGCACTCCGGGGGCAGTGCGGGTGATCTTCAGGTTCACAATCGACCGCTCGTCGTTGAGGCTCTTGATGGTGTACGAGCTGCCGTCCTCCGACAGCTCGAGCGCGCAGTTGTCGGCGTAGAAGCCGGTCATGTCTTCGCTGAATTCGTAGTTCGTGAGCGCCGTCGAGCACCAGAGGTGGGGTTTCGACCGGTCGAGGTAGAACACCTTGGAGTTGAACTGGCATGTTGTCCGGATTCCCCTGCAGCGACGGAACGGGCAAGGGTTCCCTCTCCCGTGGGAGAGAAAAGCCGAGCACCCAGGAATGGTTAGCCGGAGAGCCAGAGAGACGTACGTTCGACAAGATACAGGCAGGCGAGGGTCACTGAGGGGTAAAAAGCACATACGCAACATTACTATAGATGACCTGGACCAGGGCAACATGGCCATTCTTCGACATGATGTAGAAACTCTGCGTCTCGACACAAGTCGACTCCATCGCCATCCACTTCAGATCATCACGGGTGAGTTCTGAGTAGGGAGTCTCCTTGGCCTCTTCAGCCACAGATTTGATAGCTTCGGGGCCATATATGGGCTCCTGGGTGCCGGCAACATTGGCCAGCCTAGAGAGGGGGAAGCATGGAAAATAAGGGTTAGAATATACGGGTTTGCTTCCAGTGTTTCTGGTAATAGCCGAGGTTCATTTGAATTTCCTGCTGCCTCTCTGTGGAGAGAGAGAGACATGGCAGCTTCAAAAAGGCGGAGCTGGCCCCGGGCCAAAACAACATACAGAGAGACACACGGATAGGGAGACGGAGAGAGGGGTGAACTTTACTGTTGTTTTGCCCAGTTGAACATGGTAATAAATTAGATGGCTGGGAAAGGGAAGATGGAGATAAAGGCGGTGATAGCAAGACAAAGAGTGGTGAAGAAACGATAGAGGGAGGAAATGAAGGTGAATGAGGAAGAACGAAAGGCAGAGGAGAAGAGAGAGCAGGAATAAGAAAAGAGGAAGGAAAACTATAGGGATAAGTGTGATTGATAAAATATGCGGCATAGCTTTCCCCTAAATTATCGTTCACTATGGCCCAAAACGAAAGGTGGTTGATGACGTGAATTTTCAGGCTTTGGACAAGGTGTTTAGCCGGAGAATACCCGATCAGGTATTAGGGGGGCAAACAGTGGTGCATTCTTTTTGGTGATAACACCACTCTCTTTTCAGCCACGACTCTATATTGTGGACTAAACTGAAGACGGTGCTAATGACGACGTGATTGTTACAGCTCTCCTTTGGTTGGAGGTTTTCTGCCTATTTGGCCTGGGAGCTTTTCTATGTAGAAACACCTCCTTGATAGTCGACAGGTATCTATCTATTTTAGAGCTTCCCCAGAGTCTCAAAATAAGGGTATGGCTGGGGAATATCTAGAGAGGACTTCAGTGTGGCAGTGCCAGAGACACCAACCCATGCAGTAAGTCAGAGTTGTACAGCAAATTCACGAACCACCTGCGCCTGTTGGCCTCGCTTCGTATCAGGAAGGAGCAATCGATGCCCTAACCCTAAGATGAGTCATTCTGCAGATGACTCATCAGCCCACCAATTTTGCTAGCAATAGCTAGAACCATATACATTAGAATTCCTCTCCGGAAATAGAGAGAGAAATAACTTAGACTAATTATCAATAGAAAGAATACTAATTCTATTTTCATCGATTTATCCTACTTTATAACTTTATAAAGATAGGTTATAAGCCTACCGCTCCATACTATATGATTACTTTACTTCGTGATATAAGAACCAAATATCTAACACTCCCTCATACGCACGACTAACTATAGCATCTACTATCAAAGCTACCGCAGACCCCACACCACTAATTAAACCGACCATCGAAAGCTCGGACGACTACCCCACACCCCTCTCTATTAAACTACCGCCCACCACCCCTAACACAGTTATCTAAGATAACGATATAGAGATATTAACCCCCGCCGCTCCTAGCGATACCCGCATCGCCAGAATCTAGACCTTAAATATATCTAGCGTAAAACACTAGAAATTTAAGGTACGCGATAACATACGTCTAGCTTCGCATAAGTAATAGACGGCCTAGTCTATATCTCTAGGTCTATCCCTTCGTTAGCTCGATATCGCTACTATTAACGAACTAAATTTACTTCCCCCGAGTATCTAAGCGTATGTTCAAGACAAAATGAGGGATACGTATACTAACCTCCCCTAGAAGGTCGTTCTTTCTTCGGACTCTCTATACAATGCATATATCGCTCTACGCGATATACTATTCGGCGATACCACCGCCGTACACACTAGATACATATCGTAAATCCGGAGTCTACGCCTTTAGAAAGGCGAAACGCTAGTAGAGTTTATTACACGTTTTAAAGCCCTTTCGTTAGAAATCTCTATAGTAGGAATATCCCTCCCCGAGGAAATAATATTATCCGCTATAAGCGACTCTATCATAAGATATTACCCGTAGCTTCTCCCTTAGATAAACTAAGTTTTCCTAACTAGTAGAGTTAAGGCTATTACTACTTTCCTTCATCGCGAGTTAGCAGCGTTTTAATACCGGAACCTACCGGTTCTAAATACTCCTAGACGAACTTTCCCGAATAACACTATTCCCGATAAAATAAATATAACGACTATAACTAATTCGACGTCGAATACTACGAAGAGAGTACCTCGTTTATGCTATAACTATAGTAAACCTAGCTACCTCGCCGCCGAATATTATACTCCTCGTAAGTAAAACACTAGTAACCCTACTTTAAATAAGTTAAAAATTTCTATAGTCACTAACGACAACGATAAGGATAACGAAGCTAAGGCCACCCTCGATGAGAGTACGTAAACATCCGAGTTCCCCATAGCCTATTCAAATGCTAACATTTCCAGCCATGTGAACAACACACAATGGCTCGCGGACTCGGGTGCCTCCATTCATTCGGTAACACCAAAATCATCCTACTATGCGATAATAAGAGTGCGATCGCACTCATGTCTTCCGATAAGGTGCAACGCCGTTCCCGTCATATACGAATTCACTTTCATTTTCTCCGACAAGCAGTGGCCGAGGGCTTTATTACCCCTATCTATGTCCCCACGACCAAACAACTTGCAGACATGTTCACGAAACCTGTTAGTCCAGCCATCTTTTCACGTTTAACGAAAACTTTAATATCACTAAACACCGGTCCACCCCACGAAACCATCGATCTCACAACCGATCGAATTATAAGCATCGATTGACGGGGAGTATTAGGAAGGAGCAATCGATGCCCTAACCCTAAGATGAGTCATTCTACAGATGACTCATCAGCCCACCAATTTTGCTAGCAATAGCTAGAACCATGTACATTAGAATTCCTCTCCGGAAATGGAGAGAGAAATAACTTAGACTAATCATCAACAGAAAGAACACCAATTCTGTTTTCATCGATTTATCCTACTTTGTGACTTTGTGAAGACACTTCGTGGTACCATCAGTCGTCAGCCAGGCCTGGTATAGCCGTCATGGCCATCGTCCAAGGTATGAACCGGAGTAAGAAACTCCACAGTTCTTCTAGACCTCTACACTGCCACGCGCTACTTGGGTCCATCTCTACTGCGGTTCCCTTAGTCTAGACCGTAGTCGGTAAAGAAGCCCGTACCGGAATCGCTGGCTTACACACCCGCTACGAACATCACCCGGACATGATATAGCCCGGAGGCCGAGATAGCTTCGATCTTGTAAACAAGGCTCGGTTAATCAACCAGAGTTGGGGTATCATCATTAAAAGACTATATATGCATCATATAGACCACATTGTAACATCAAAAAGAGCAAATCCATCGGAGGGAGGATAGGCCTGTCTCCCTCTCCCTCTATATCTCTCTACCGCTTCTTCTTCATCCCGTCAAACTCCGACACAACCCCGTCCAGCACCACAGCCGCCCGCCGCTCGCGCCGCCGAAACTGCCCGTTGAACATGCGCGGGAGCACAGTGGCACAGTGCGCGTGCTCCTGGGCAAACCCGACGGCAGCGTCCCGACCACACCGCTCCCGGGCAATCCGCACCGCCTCGCGTAGCAGCTGGCGGCCGTAGCCCTTGTTGCGGAACCCGGCGCGCATCGCCCAGGCACGCACCACGCCGACGCCGCCGCGGAGCTGCGCCGACTGCTGGTTGCGGCGGTGGCCGTTGCCGCCGCGACGGCCTCCGGCCCGCGGGGCAGAGGCCGTTGAACCATTGCCCGCACCGGCTGCGAGCCGAGACTCCAGCCGCACGACCACCGTGCCGACCATCTGGTTGCCAATCCAGCCAGCAACCACAACGTCGTCGTCGTCGTCGGCGGCGGCGGCGGCGGATGAGGCTGCAGCCATGGCTTTCTTTCCGGAGGGTTTGGTTGCCGCCGACACCGGGCTGTTGTTCTTGCGCAACGCCGGCCGGAGCCAGTCAAGGCCGATTTGCTGGGCGCGCTTCACGTAGCGGCCGGCAAAGTGGCGCACGGCCGCAAGGTACACCGCAACGATAGCGCAGCAGCACACCAGGGCAACCGCGGGGTCCCCACGGCGGCCGGAGGCATCGCGTGGCAGGTAGCAACGGCAGTTGATGGCCACAGCCACAGCAAGACCCAGGAGACACAACGGATGCAGTGCCATCGCTGCAGCCGCGTCAATGTGCTGCTCCGAGACGGAATCAGAGATGATGGCAGCCGCAGCCGCGCGGTCGACAGGAGATCGAAGGACTTCGAACCGCATTGGCGGGGGAGGCGGCGCAATCGAGCCGGCAAGGGGGGACGCTGGGGCCGACGCCGTAGATGAGGACGACGAAAAGAACGAGGCAGATGAAGCCGACTTAAGCGAAGTTGCGTCGTCAAGGTTGTCATCGTCATTTGCGGCACCAGTAGCTCCCAGTCTGGTTACCGAAGCCACAGAGGATCGGCGGCTGTGCTGGCGGCTCAGGTGGGCAAGAGACGCCGTGGTCACGGACGACCGCGAGGAGGTCCGGGAGTGGGACGAGCGGGAGAAGGTCGACGATGTGGGCGAGCACGAGCTTGCCCGGGACAGAGACCGGACCGGCGACGGGGGAAGCTGGTGGTGTTGTGGGCGGGCTTGGAAGTGGTTTTGGAAGGAGAACGGCAGAGGCGGCGTCAACGGCATCTTCGCCAGCGCGGCTCCGAGGAAATCGGAGGCAGCGGTGGGGCTGGCTACCGGATCCATGACATTCTCGTCTATGGTCCATGACGCAAAATCAGACGTTGAGGGCGAATGAACATGGGGCGGAGCGGCAGGAGGTGAGGAATGGAGGACCAGATTCGCACGAAGGAACATGAAAAATGCTGTTGAAGGGAGCTGTTAGCGATTGTTGTTATGGCGGGGAGAAGCAGCGTAACCCCAAAGCAGCTTGTCTGCCCTAGGGTTGGTTTAAGGCATAAAAGAAGAAAAACTGGAAAACAAGATCCGAGCTTTTCCTCGGTCACCCAAACTTTTTACACCACACGATCTGCTGGACAAATGGGCAGTAATATAAAATGCAGAGTTTTTGAAGCAGCTCATCAATACCAGAAACGCGGGAAAACGACATAGCGGGAATATTCCTTGCCTGCACTGGTCCTCAAAAGTGGAAACACATTCAACTTATCTATAACAGACAATGAACTTGGCGTGTAAGAGCTGAGATCAAGCTCTCGAATAACGATGTCTCGTGCCGAGTCCATTGTGTCGGGTGACAAGCGGCGGTGAAGATATGGAGAAGATATTATTTCCAGAGAAGATATAGTCGTTCAGAGAATCGAGGGGAGTAGCGAAACAGATCCAGTCATTGTCAGAATGGAGCAAGCCGGTGGAAAGCAAACGAAACAACAAGGCAGAGCCGGGTATAAATGCAGAATTATAAGAGATCCAGGAGTAGATTTATGAGTATAGAAAGGTGGTTCGAAGAAGAGAGGGGGAGAGCAGATCGAGGGTTGCCAGATTATTCAAGAACCGAACACTACAGAAAGAGAAAAACCAGGCACAGCCAAGGAAGAAGAGAAGAAGAAAAACGAGAAGAGAAGAGAGAGAAACAAAAATCGAGGTGAATCCAGTGATGTGCGGAGCAGGAAGATCAACAGTGAGACGGCTCACAGAATTAGACGCCCAAGGCTTGTGCACAGTTCACTCTGGTCACCTTTTTTGTTTCTTTCTTTTTGGTGCCTCACTGGTTGCCTGGTATGTCTCGGAAATGTTTAACCACAAGCCGGACTTGTTGCCCTCGTGCTGTGGTGATGATGAGTGGAAGGCAAGGGCGGCGCGGAGAGCAAACGGAGAGAGACAGAGAAATTAAAGACGAGGTGAAGAAGAGGTGACACACAGTGAGGGAGGAAAGAGAAAGAAAAGAAAAAAAGGAAGTGGTCGAATGGCAGACCACAGACGGATCAAGAAGCGAGAGAGTCACGAAGGGAGGAGATGGAGAGTGGAGAGAGAGGGACAGAGGATTTATGTATGAACCAGGAAGGGAGGATGGTGAGGGAAGGAGAACCGGGGGGGATCAGAGGGAATTACAGAAGAACCACCCGGGACAAAACAAGAGGAGGAAAAAATCAAAATCAAAAGGTTGAATGCTACCCTACCAGAGAGTGAAGGTTTGGTGTAGGTTGTGTTGTTGTGTACAGGGAGCTAGGATAGCAACGGCAAACGGAAGAGAGAGAGAGAGAGACGCAGGAAGGGGGGGAAAAAAACAAGAAAATTTTCCTTGTGAATCAAAATCAGCGGATCCCGGATTGGACAGGTTTAAGGATGGAGATATAGCCGAATTTTGGTGTCAAGGAAAAGGTATTCTAGCGAGGAGAAGGGTTAACGGAGAGTGTTAAGAGAGATATCCGGGGGCTGTTTCGGGGGAATAGGAAATGGGCTGGCCAGGCCCCCACGTTCCTCGTTCTTTCTTTCTGTTTTTTATCTTCTTTTGCAACCGGAGGTGAAACTGATGGCAAGTAATCTTAGTGTGCCCGAAGAGAGTCTGAGAGCCTCATGCAGGGGTGATTTCAGCATACGCCAAAACAAGAGAAACCAGGACTCTCGGAAGATAACTTGGGGGAAGGGAACAGGGCACCGGCAAAAGATAGAAGCGAGGAAGAGATAGCGAGAGAGATAGAGAGAGTATCTGACGGGGCTAAAAATATAAAAATAAATAAAGAAAAAAATGTTGGAATCAGGGCGCGGGGAAAGTGGTGCAATGGGAGCCAAGTGTGTGTGTACCACCAAACATGGAAAAAAGGAGGCAAGGCTCGAGATCGGGGATTGTCACAGGTTAAGTGCGAAGAGAAGAAACCCAGAAACAGGGACTCCTCGTAAGGCCAGGACCGAGATAGGGACAGAGCAAGAAAACGCAACACGCCCAAAAAAAAAAAGTCACCGGCAAGTCAAACCGGGGGCCAAGAACCGAACGACACACGAGAGACTGTTGGATGATATCGGGTGTTCAAATTGCAGATTTCCGGCGATCTTCTGGGGTAAGGGGTTTGGAGTTGTTCCTTGTGGATAGACAGCCGACAGGACAGAGAGGCGAAGAAGACGAAAAAGGAGAAGAGGGATCCTCGCTAGGATATTTCTTTAACAGAGGTAAATAAGCAGAAGAGGAAGAAGAGAGAGAAGAGAGAGAAGAAGAAGAAAAACAAGGGTGAGATGAAACTTGGCTGGTGACGTTTCCCTCTTGCTCTCTCCCGCGTATAGGACGGAGAACCCAAGGGGGGTTTGGGCTGTCTCGAGTTCAACGGGGAATGAGAACGCGAATCGGGTCTAGATCAGGCCAGACGAGAAGGGCCGTGACAGAGATGGAGCGAGATCCCCAAAAAAATACGGGGGCAAGTGGCAGGGCCGGGATGTCGGAGGTTTGAAGGTTAGGGTTGGTGGTGGGAGACTACCGGACTAGGTCCCACTGATATAGAAATAGGACAGAAAGGAGAACAGAGGAGAAAGAGAAATGGGAATACGTTCAAGAGAGGAGAGAAGAGGAGAAGCAGAGATATCACCACATCAAGAGAGAATCATAGATCATAATCAGAGACATGGGGAAAAGCGAGATACCAATAAAAGGGGGCGATTATAACGATGTGACCGGAATCTGGCAGATTAGCATGGGAGGATGAGCTATGACGAGATAAAAGGAGAACCACCCAATGTGACAGAAAGAAAAAAAAATGCGATAGAGATGGATACAAGATAGAAGATGGAGGAGGGGTAAATAACATGGCAACCTCACCAGATTAGGGCCAGGCAGACCAATAGAACGGGAGAGAGTGGTCATGTACAAGAGCGGTGACGACCTCATATTTGAGGTACAATATAGGCCGAGCTGGTTGGGGCAACCAAGTCAGATGCTGCCTGCCTATCTCTCGGTTGGATCTACAGTACTTTTCTCTTCCTCCTAGACCTGTAGAGTTTCCAAATTGCTGGACTGGATATTGCCGGTTGCCACCCATCAACCACAAACCACGACATTGGACGTCCAGCTATTCTAATCTCCAGCTATATTAAGCACTGCTGCTTTGTGTGTAATGGTTGTCACACTCCTTCTCCCCCGTTTACTTACGGCTGGACGAGAGAATCATAATTACCACTCGTTCGTGCGTGTGCCTTCACCTGTTTGACAGAACAAACTCTCTGTCCGTGGAAACCGCCATAAATATAGACCAAGGAGGCGAAGGAAGAAGAGGGGGGCAGCGGCAGAGAGGCAGCTGTTGAAAGGATCACGCAAGGCAAATTAAAAAGAAGACGATGGACAAGGGCCCTCGGCTGCATGACGATATAAACTGCGTGCGTTGCGTTTACCGCCCGCTCCAAAAATACACAAACCAACATGCACCGCCAACCAGCCGTTCCCTGCTCAACTTTCAGCCGGCCGTGTGTCCACGACCCGCCATGTCCATGTCCATGTATGCCATACAAAATGGACATACAGTACACATAGGGTTGCATGTCGTACTCCTGTACCACTCTCGTGTCTCTGGCTTATCGGTCCCACGCATCCTTGATTGGTTGGCACACGACCACCCGCATCTGCCCCCCAACCCACTCTCAGGCATGTTTCTCTCTGTCGCTCTCTCTCCCGCCCACACACACACACACACACACACACACACACAAACGACCAGAGTGACGCCCCCCCTTTCTCTGCCTCATGTTTGGCTAGGTTTCATATCATCTGGCCACCACCCACCCTCTGGCCCGACGCACAGACCAGGCCCGGTGGATGTCGCTCCAGATGCATGTACAGTAAACATGTGTGCGCCCGCCTTTGACTTTTTTTTTCTCCTCTCCCCGCCGCCCGCGCTACCGCCTGTTCGACCGTGAAAGTCTTGGAAAGTGGACTCTGGGATTTACGGCTGGCTGGCTGGCTGGCTGGCTGGCCTTGCATCTGTTATCCGTGCAGTAGTGCAAAAAGACTGAGGAGAATAATTCGCTTGGGGGATTCCTCCAACGGGCGCTCTAGCGATAAGAAGGAAAAGGGGAAGGAAACACACGATTTCAATGCCCCCGCCGAAAGATAAAGCTCAACGCTGCTGCTGCTGCTACTGCTACTGCTACTGCTACTATGACAGCACGGGGCATACATGGACAAATGCCGATGAGGTTGTAATGGGCTGGAGTATTTTAGCCCTTCCTTCTTGATCGGGTGATCACGTCGGATGCAGCTCTGAAGGTCTCTGCTGATGCTATCTTATCTTTCGAACGCTCCACATGAACTGCCGCTCTCTCTCGTAGGCTTCAGCTCGTGCCGGGGCAAATCCTGGGAGGAGCTTTCCAAGAGAGATGGCCCTGCGGCATCTTTCAGCTGCCGTGGTTCCAGGGGGGTTGGATTCCTGGATTCGCCTCTCCTGGAAATGATCTACGGAGTGTGAGATATCACTCCAAATTTAGGGTTGTTCGTTGATCAGTTTAGGGTTATCGTATAATCGTAGGGCTCGGGTTATGTCCACTGGGTCACGTGCTCATAGCTGTAATTCTCTTCTCCTCCGCATCATCGCTTCATTCAACAACTTGCACCTCCTGAGGCACTTTCACAGATATCAGTTGAGCTTCAGTATTCCTCTCCTCTACCACAGCGCGTTTGACGCCCTGAGCTTGCAAGTCGATAGCATGGAATACCACCTATACTGCAAGCCCTCTTCTCATCAACCAGATGCATTCACCGGAACTCGTGAAGTTGGTGTCCTGGGCTTCCACAACAGCAGATTTCTTGAACCGCCCCGGGACGGGCCCCATGGCGTTGGCTCATCATCTCTCTGCAGTCACTGAGAACTCGGCCGTTGAAGATGCCCCCATAGATCTTCATGCCATGTGTCGAGACGGCAACGGGATGTCTGATATATTCTGCAAACAATGTGCGGCAGAAATCCGCAAGAGCGGAAGCCGCGGAGGTGAGGGCGCTGAAAACGGTTGAATTCGGTATAAAAACTCGTCCACAGCCACTACTGAGTTCCGAGAGTGCCTGGAGCAGCCGCGTAGACATGACCGATCCGGCCCACCAGCCCCCGGCACCCAAAAGCAACCGAAGCACAGAAGACCTCCGTTCAACCCGGCTTGTTATTCGCGAGATCTCCACTCTTCTGGGCCTCCCCTTGCTCGGCCAGGAATACAACGACTTTCAAGTCTATTTCGATTCCAGATGGAAGTGTCCTCATTACTGGGTCTTCCGATTCTGGGCTGTTACAGCCCCGTCCCTCCCAGTAAGCGACAAGAAAATTTTGCAGGAGACAAACGAGAGCATAATCAAGGAGGCTGGAACACGGAACAAACAAAAAAAACCTTCTCACTAAACGCAGCAAAGACAGCATATGCACATGCATCTCTGTCTGCATATGTACGGCAACGATTGGCTAGACAAGCATCGCAGGTTCTGCATGTGTATGGCGGCGTCTGTTAGCGGATACGCGGGCGACCAACGCTATTTTGCATAAACGAACCTGCAGAATCACCGGGAAAATATATAAGTATATATATATCTACACATATGCATCTCTTCGGTGGTTACATTGCACAAGAGGGGTGCGGGAAGTCTCTTCTTTTTCGTCCTTTTCTAACCAGTCGTCTGGCGGCAGAGTTTGCTCCCGTTTGCTGGGTGTTCTGTTCTGGTGAGCACAAAAGTCAGACAGGTGTTAAACACTTCTCTGTATCCTGTCAAACTCATGAGTCCGACGCCCCCCTGCGCGACCGGGATCGGACGATCGTCGGGAGGAAAGCTTCACTGTCTGAGCCAGAGGAACCAAAGTCAGTGTAAGGTATGTCTTCTGTCAATCATGGCGATCAAGGCGTTGATACTTCGCCGGGCCAGGATTGTGTCCCACGTCTCGGGCATCGCTGAAGGGGTGGATGTCGGCAGTATAACGTGTAGAGTTAACTGGGCCGGGTCGGTGTAAGCTCCCACCGAGCCGTGGCCACATTACGTGGACACAGCACGACACGTGAAACCGGTGCAGAAGCTGTCCGGACGGGACGAGGAACACCAACACCCGGAGGTTATTCTGGTCTGGACTGGGCCCATATGAGCCTTAAAAACGAACCCTAAAATCAGGTTCCCGCCTCGGTGTCTGGATGTTTCTCATTTCCCCTAAAACATGGCTTTGTCAGACAACACACAACGTTAAACATTGTTGTACGTTAGCGTCTCCGGCAAAAGTTGGCTCGACTGCTCATCGCCAGTCATCCCGGCCGAAACCCCCGGCTTTGTAGGATAGAAGAAAAAAGAGGGGCCACATGGGGTCGGCCGCGTCGCCTCCGGGACATAGGCCGGACTTGACAAGGGGGAGTGGAATGTGGATGGGGCTAGGCCTTAGCCTGGGACCGGCGGCATTGAGCAAGTTAAGCAGACCTGAACATGCGGCAGAGCCACTAAATCTGGTTGGTGGGCTCGCCACTGGAGCCATAAGGACATCAATACTCGCATCCCACAGCTGTATGCCCCTGCGTGGTTTCGATAGCAGAGCTTGTTTCATGTGTGGTGGTGCCGCGAGCTTAACTTCTGGAGCCGGTTTATGTCCTTGGAAAAGAAAGCCACGTCTCCAGGTATCGGTCGACTCGTATAGGATTTGGGGTATCTACTACCGAAAGGTCTGTTTAGCCTTGGTGTGGTACGGGAAAATCACGGAACTATGACGACGGCGCTGCGTCTGGGTTCCGGTCCAGGAACGTCAGGAACGCGTATGGGCAGGTCCAGCGGAATTGGAGGTTTTGTCCATGTCTGTGGTAAGGTCCAGAATTGCTGTACGGAGTGTGTGTATATATGTACTGTACATATGAAAGTCTGTACTGTACTGTTTAGCTGGGGCTGGCTGTTCTGGCTGGTCTTCAGCCCTGCCAGTTCCTGTTGGTGGTGCAGCGGAATTGCTTTTTGCGGGTATCGTGCGGGATGGAGGAATTGCGTGCTGCTGGAGTTCTAGCTTCCCACATCCAATCACAAAACGGGCGGCCAGGATTTGAAGGATCACCAAATTGTTTGTGTTTGTTTCACGTTATCGGAGCACCCAGTCGGAAGCTCCGGCGCCGTGTTGGGGGTCAAATGCCGCTAACCGGCCATCGACAGCCGCTCACCCACGGAAGCATCCAAAGCGAAAAAAGGGGTTTCTCAAGGACTTGGATATATGCAGTATGAAGGATAGATTCCTGCCACATATCACAGAGAGCTCTTGACGAGAATCCGACTGAAGCCCAGGAATCCAATGGAGAACGGGAATAGTGGCGTCGCTTCAAAGCCACAATCCGTAGAACTTGCGCCGAACCTCCGCCAGCAACGCAATTAGGCCAGATTCCAGGACTTTGGCCCAATTCTCACTGTGCACCTCGCCCAAAACCCAACGCGTTGATACAGTGCATCTCACCGTGCCAATTCCGCGGTCCTTCCGTCTTTCTTCTCAGCTCAGCCACCCCCAGCACCGATCTGTCGCTCCTTCCGGTCAGGAACTTCCCGCACTGGTGTTTCCTGTTTGGATGTTCCACGCCTTCCTACCTCGTTGCGTTGCACCTTCCTTCGCCCTGGGTCGGAATATGTGGGTAGGCTGACTGCCAAAAGCCTGCCAAGGGCGTTTTTGCGCTCTTCGTATTTGCGGCTCCTGCCCTCTTGGATGCTTGCCGGCACATGATTGGCCGGGCTGGTTCCGTCATGTACAGCCCCATGTTCCTCTACCATAGTGGCTGCACCAAAAAGGTACGTCTGAAGTCCTAGATCTGGACCTTGTCCCCACGTACAGGATGCACTTTGGATGACAAGTCCTACAAACGACTGTTAGCGAAGTCCACCACCTTTGTATGTGATCCGCTATCTCGGCGCCCTCCTCTTATTCGTAATCCATGCTCCCGCATTTCATCTCCCGCCCACCCATTGCATACTGTAGAACTTGGCCGCATTTTCAACCTCACCTACACAATCGTCTTCCCATCAGCGGAGGAACGTGCCTGTTCCCGTCTGTTTTTTCTCTCTTCTCTCTTGCGGTCGTAGGCCTCCAAGAACTTCCCGCCGAGTGATTACGCTTCCCCTCACTGTGTCTCGCTGTCTCTCCGCCTCCAAGCCGTAAAACTCCCGGTCGCGTCAGTCCTTTCTCCCCATCCCATGTGTTCGGCCGTTGGTCGTGTCACTGGTTTCCGTTGTCCGTTGGCCAAAGACCAGCTCCGTGCTTAGTTCAGCTCTGTGTGAACTCCAGACCCAAAGTCCTGGAGTCTTCTCTGTCTTCCGCCCGATCACTCTCGGAGTCTCTCTATCTATCTATCTTTCTATCTTCCTAGGCACCACCTTTTGTGACTTCTTCCTCCTCTTCCTCTCTCTGTATTTTTCCTCTTCCTTCTTTTCCTCTTTCCCATCTCAGCCCTCCTTTTGCCACAATACCCTGTCTCCCAACATCAGGCAGCCAGAAGTGAGGCCAAAGTCATATAAGCTTATTCATTCTAAATCGCATCATCATTATCCTCATCACCATTCGCCTCCATCCATCCATCCCATCTTGCCCATGATATTGGCAGCTGTATATCATGGACCTTACGAGCTTGCTGCCATCTCCAGGTGGTGATGAGCTCGCCCCGGGGTTGCCGACTTTTCAGCCAACCCCCCGCCTCACCGTATCCCTTGCTTCGGCTCCGGCTTCATCGTCCTCCACGTCTCCGCTCTCCTCCGCTCCGTCGTCGACCGTGATTCCCCCCGTTGTTTCGTCAACACTTGGTGCTGCTTCCGCTCCGTCGTCTTCGTCTTCGGTCTTGCCTTCCACTGGCGCTCCCCTCTCTTCGTCTGCACTTGCTCGTCTCTCTGGCTCTCCCACCCGTCGTATCAACACTCTAAGACGCCAACGGCCAAGATCAACCATCTCCGATGCCGCCTCAGCTACATCATCGTCATCCTCTAGGTCCTCGTTCTCGTCGCTATCAACGGCCCATTCAAAAAATGCTGGTCCAGATCCCAAGGCTCTGTCCTGCGTGTAAGTCCGATTCCGTGTCCGTACCCAGAGGAAGGTGTCATCGCAAGTTGGCTGACTTGACTCTCTCGTCCTCGTCTGACCTTGTTCGTCCCTGGCAATAGTGTCAAGACTACATCCCGCGATGACTGCGCCCTCAACCGCTTCATTGTCTGGGCCGCCATCCGCCGGAATGCTTCGACGAAGTTAACAGACAGTCAGCGTCTTGAATGCCCGCTGCTGCGCTGCCGCAAACCGTTCGCTACCCACGAACTGATGCTACAGCACCTCTACACCTGTGAACATCTCGAGTTCGCCGAATACTGGTGCTACGACTGCGGCCGCTCCGAGCGGCTGGACGAGATCAAATGCCGAAAGTGCATCCCCGGTCACCCGACCCGGCGAAGGAAAATCATGTCGATGGCGAAGCAGTTCTTCTCCACTCTCGGCCACAAGTCACGCAAGGACGGCAGCTGCTCATCCACTACCGACTTGGATCTGTTTTTCCCGCCTCCAGCCTATTCTCCCCTCGATGCCGATGAGCCCGATATCGACATGTCCTCCAGATTCCAAATCACCGGTGGCTTCGAGCTATCTTCGAATGAAATCGTCGAAATTGACTCCCGGGAGATCCAGATTGGCGGATCCTCCTCTGCCCCGGCAGGAACTACTTCCATAGCTACTCCTTCAATCTCGGGCGCTGCTTCGGGAGCAAATGTTACCGATATCTCCTCGGTACCCTCGTTTCATGGTCTCTCAACTTCCCAAAGACCATTCCGATCGTCTTCTCTTTTGCAACCGCAACCTCAATTGGTTCAGCAACATCCTCGTTCTCGCACTCCAGCGCCGCCTTTTGCCCCGACTCCGACCTCCGCTCATCTTAACACCCATGCTTTGATCCAGCAGTCGGTCCCTCCCCAACAATACCCGCAGCCTACGTTTGACCAATTCAACGCGAGCCTGTCCCAAATGCAGGCATCAATCCCTGACCAGGTATCGGCTGAGCGGTCTCAGAACTTCGCGCCGCTGTCTGCGGACATGTCTGATTTCCTGGCTGAACTTGAGTCGGAGCCGCATCTCTGCCTCTCGTCCTCTGATGATTCGGACCATGACTGGATCCGATCTCCGTCCCCAATGGGAGATCTTGACGACATGGACATCGATTGCCCCCGGCCTTCGCTGCAGCTCTCCATCATGAGCAGCTTCGATGACCAGCACAAGGTCAAGACCCGGAGCAAGCTGCTCGCTCCCAGCTCTTCGCTCCGGTCGAATTCGAGCGCCGCCAGCGCCGAGAGTGGCCGCAGCACCGAAACAACCAGCACTGGCATATCTCCCGTGTCTGCCTGGAGCGGCAGCACCGCTACCGACCTTACGTCGCCTTCAACTATCCCCATTGATAATGACATGGATGTTGACATGGCTCAGTTCTGCGCCGATACCCACGGCTTTTTGGATACAGATGTCTTTGGAACGTCTTGTGAGCCTTCTCGATTTGGCACCATTGATGGCAATCTCTTCATGCCGGCCTTCCCGTCGGCTATGAATGACGCTACAGCTCCTTCCACAGAGACCGTCGATGTGAAGGGATTTGTCAGTCAGCTATCAACGGCTGCTCATCCCGACATCGCCCCCATCACCCAGGTCGACTCTGTGTCGGGTCCCGTGGCCAATGCACCCAGTGCCTCCGTGCATCTCCTCCTGGAGACTTTGGCTTCCTCCAGCGCCTCTCCCACAACTTCAGTCGACCCTGCATCGCTGGTTGGCTCCGTCTGGGATGCTCTCAGCGCCCATCACATCTCATCGCTTGCTAAGCTCCGTGAGCAGTCAGATCTCTTCTCCAAGAACACTTTTGCTCAGCAGCTGTGTTCGCTGCCGCTGCCTGCGGTGGCCTCGCGCGCCGTCAAGGCTCTGAATATCTGCCTCACATCTGGCAACAGCAGTGCCGCGGAGACTCTCATGGCTGCGTCTGGAGATGCCTCGCTGGACTTTATCTGCATGGTCCACCTCGCGTACTGCATGTCGCTGGTGACGTACCAGGAAGCTGCGCAATCACACGTTCGCGAACTCTTCACCCATGCCCTCTCCTACGGCACCCGGTTTGAGCAGTCGCTGCGTGTCCAGTTCTCCGATCTGGTGCGGGCCATCTGGCAGCCCACTGAAACGGAGCCCGTGGCCCTGGATGATGCTGAGATCATGCTGTCGCAGTTCTCTGGTGTTATCTCGCGGTCGGGTAGTCGGAAGGGCAAGGAACGTGACGATGGACGCCGAGTTCGCCATAGAGATGATGCTCTGATCACTGTTTCCCGGTTTTTCCTTGATGGTAAGTTTCGTTCCTTTTCTCTTGGATCTCCCATAGATCACAATGTTTATATGTGCCATGAAGGTGCCATTGAGTATCTCTTACTGACTAGGTTTCATCTAGAACTTGAATATGCTGCCTGCTCCTCCACGTCGCCCGAGGTCGCTGCGTCGCCGCTGTATACCAAGCACGCGAATGATGCTGCGTCCGCCGTGGTGGCTAGAGCTTCCCAGGATAAATTGAATATGCCGGCGGTTTCTGTCCCGTCCGAGTCTCCTCTTCTGCAAGCTCTCAGCCCTGTCATTCTCTCGGTCAAGCAGCGCTATGAAAGCGAGTCCCCGGCTTTCGCTCAGGCAATACAGCAACTGTGTCACAATCTTGTTTCCGGCTCAATTGTAACATTGCGAAGAGCAGAGCTTGAGATTCTGCATGCTGCCCAGGTCTGTCTCGACACTACGATTTTTGTGGATGACTTCGCGCCTTTTGTTCGGAACCAGTTTGATATTTTGTATACCTATCAAGACCAGCTCCCCGCGTTTTCCTCCCGACAATCCTACTACGCTCTTACGATCGACCTGATGCGGCACATGGTCTTCCTCATTATTCGTGAGGGAACCATCATGGCTCAATCCCGCTCGTCTCCTTCTGTCTCTCTTGGTGCTGGCACATTCGGCATGGTTCCAAATCCAGTGGCTCCTAGCTCTGATTTGATCTCCTCGAACACGGCTTTCATGTCTTCGGTTGATTCTGCTTCTGCGTTTGGCTTTGGTTCTTCCAACTATGGTCGCGACGATGACGGCAACCCTGGCCCCCTGGCCATAAGTTCTGATTCTCTCGGTGTTCACTCTGCTTCACTTGCATCTGATCAGCTCAAATGTGACGAGTTCGACGTCTCCCTAGACAAGTATCTCAACTTTTCGTCTGACTCTACTGCGTCGTCGGACATCTTCACATACGAACAAAGCACGGCTCTGGTAAACTCGGATTCGGTTCCTTCGTCCACCTGGGCAGTAACGATACCTGAATCCCATGCTTCTGGTTCCAACGAAGATGCGAAAATGGTATTTGACTCCCACTATTCTCTTCTGCGGGCTTCTGGTATTCAGCCGTTGCCGAAAGTTGAAGCCCCAGCTTCAAGCCAGTGGCCTACAAGTTTGTCTCCCGAAAGCCTGCCCGACTCTGCGCCGTCTACGCTAGGATCTACTTCGCCGTCTGCGCCCACCACAGCTGCTTCTTCGTCATCATCGTCGCCAGTTCCCTCGGCATCCCTGTCTCCGCAACTTGATCAGTCTGCTACCGCCGCTGCGGCTGCCACAGCAGAAGCAGCAGCCGGCAAAGTGCACGCCGACGACCACTGTGAACTGTGCGACTACCGGCCGCACGGAGATCCGCGCTGGTTCAAGGGTAGCATGGCCAAGCACCGGAAGCTGCAGCACGCCAACGAGCCGCCGAAGATCTACAAGTGTCCGTTCCCGGGGTGCTGGAGCCAGTACCGGAATCGGCCGGACAATCTGCGGCAGCACCAGATTGAGAAGAACCACTTTGTGGACACTCATGGACCGGCGGCTAAGCGGCCGGCGAAGAAGAAGCGGAAGCGTGGTGATGAGGATTGAGGGGCTTGAACGCTCACTTCCTTTCCCAGTCGCCTCTCTTCGTCCCCTTTACATCCACCTAATTATAATTTCCTTTTTCTTCCTTTCTTTTTTTCTTGTCCGATATTCCCCCAGCCAGTCTATATCTGAGCTTTCCGGTTTTTTTGTTCTTTTGGGGGGTTTTTTTTTCAGTGTATTGCGATAGCAAGCAAGTCTCGCGCTGTTTAATGATTTTATGTGTTTTTAGGTGGATATTACAATCCACTTTTGAATGGTTGTTAGTTGAAGTCTGGCGTTTCTTGCTGTTTAGAATGTATATCTGGTATGTACAAGACACCACCACACGCGTGTGTTAGGGTTAGGGTTGGTCCTGTAATCTGTCAGTTCGAACTGAAATTTCGTGAAATTTCCGGCGTATTTGCCAGGATTACACCTCAATTCTATTTGCATGTGATCGTATGGTCGAGTAAAAAGAATGGTGAGATGCCAATTGACTTGATGGTGGAGGGGGTAAAAAGAAGGAAACATGTTCCAATAGTTGATACCACTACGGGACATATCTTTCATCAGGATTGGGGTCGGAGTTCAGCAGGACCCGATTGAGTGGTTCTGGGAGCTTGAGTGGGCATGTGGTCGGGGCCCTTGTACCAGAGTCCACGCTCGACGGAGTGCATCTTGACACTGAGGCGGGTAAGCTCTGCGAGTAGAGGAGGGCAAATTCAGATCCTGCCCTTCTCTTTCTCTATACGCGTCGGCCTGCTGGCGATGGTAGGGCAGACAGGGCTGAAGCGGGTGGTGGAAGACGAGTTTACATCCAATCGAGAAGCTAGCTGGACTTGGAACTGGAGGTGGGAGCTCCTGGACAGCTACCGTGCCATGTCCGGAACTACTCCATATGATGTGGGAGGGGGGCGTGTTGGAGAGGGCGTTGGGTTGGGGGATGTGTGCGTGAGAGGACCAGGTATTTACAAGGGAGTCCATAACGGCTTGATGCGGTGTGTGTCTGGTGATTGTCGTTCGGTGGGTGTGTGTGGACTCGTCGATATTGGCCAGTTGGGTTACATGGGAATGGGCGCGAGGAGTTCGTTTCTTTTGGGGAGGGGGGTATGAGAGGGAGATGCATCCAGCCCTACGAGAGCAAGCCTACGATATGCTCATATCTTGAGCAGCATCGATGAGGGTCCAGGTGAAGTTCGTTAGGGTGAAAGGGGTGCCTGTGGCGGCAGGATAGAAGACACTGTTGGACTGGGGAAGGTGGGGGGGGGCGTCTACAATGAATCGGGGCCGCCTCCATGAGACGTGGCCCATATTAACAAAGGTGTGCGTGGGTGGTGACCGAGGGAAAAAAAAAATGCGGTTAACACACCGAAGAAAGGGATGTGTGGTGGGTGATCTGGGGGTGGGCGGGAGAAAAACCGGAAGGAGAGAAGGGTACAAGTTGGTTGGAAAGGCGAAATATGGGGGTGCAAAAAAACACCTGAGAGAAACGGACTAAAAAAAGGGGAAAACGAAGTCATTGAGGGATTATTATGTCAGCCATTGAACAGAGAGAAAGGACGAAAGAGGGGATTTTCTATTCCAACGCCCCCTTTTTAACTTAAATCGAGACGTTCCTGGCTAATCACCACGCAAGAAAGAAAAAAAAAAAAAAGAGCAAACTTTGCAATAATACCAGAGCTGGTACCCTTTTCTTCTTGCAGCGTCGATATACCCTAGACCCTGTTCGTTCTGTCACGAGGGGGGGGGGGGGGCGTCGACGCGGGAAATGGGGACATACACGGGTAAACTTGAAGTGCCGTGGTGGCTCTTGCTATGCACACACACACACGCACATGTTCTGGGAGGAAACGATGGATTTCTGGGGGGCGTGGAAAGAAGAAACTGGTAGGTTACGCTGGAATGGGAGATATTATGTTGGTGCTTGAGGAGAGAAAAAAGCAAATATGAACGTACACATTCAGTACAGACGGGAACCGACATACTGCTACATATCACACACAGTAGTGGGAGAGTTTCTTTTGTTCGCTAGCAAAAACAAGCAGGACAGCTGCATATCATATGTGTGCAGTGCAGTGTGCAGCAGAGGTGCAGTCGGAAGGGTGGTGAAGATGCATATCTGAAGAGGAGAGGGAAGGGCTGGGTGGCATCACCGCCAGGCACCATCGAGGCTTTGATGGGAGTTGCTTCGCCGTGATGGGGCTTGGAGCCTTGGACAGAGAGCAACACAGACGTGTGGCAGTACTCGAAGAGCGAGACATTGACACACGAGCCCGTGTGGTGGCGGCGGGGGGGCACGATGGAACATGTCGAAGCCGCAGCCTGGCGCGAAGGCCAATCACGGTCTGAAATGCGTGATATCGTCGATGATTTGTCTTCCTGGTGCCATCGAGTGGAGAGGGCTCGAGAGGCCAGATGCTGCCCTGTGTTGCTCTCGGTGCCGCACTCAGGCATCGTGGCGGTGTCGTGTGCGATATGGGTGCAGAGAGATACCCGAGAAGCAGGCAACGCGGGGGGTTCTCCTCTATGCAGTATATATATATATAGTATAGATAGATAAATTGCATTGCAGTACTGTACAAGTGAGAGACGGTGTGTCCCGCGGGGAAACACAAACATGCGGATGTTTTGAGAAGATTTCCTCGGACAGCAGAACAAACCCCCAAGTCACGATGATTTTCTGCCCACAATCTTCGTGATACTCGGAAATGGAAGATTTCCCTCTGCAAACGCCCCCCCATACCGGAGACTGAAACTTGGCGCGCAGTGGAAAGACACGCCATAACAAAAACCAAATCACCCCCGGGCCGGGGCGTGCGTACTGTGTGGGTACTTCCTCCAGGCCGGGAGATCCGGCCACGATACGTGGAGAGGCCTTGTATACAGTGCGGCCACTGCACGAAAGTCGGTGAGACACTGCGGCAATGGCACTGTCCACATGTCTCCTGTACTGTGCAGGACACGGCGCACTCCCGAGGGGCTCGAGACGTGGGCGGGGCCAGATGTATGTGTACACGGGGGCGCGGGCGATCACCAGAAAAAGTGTGTGGTGTATTCTTTCTTTCTTTCCCTTTTTTTTAGGCTGGATGGTCCGAGATGGCGCGGACACTGTGGTATAATCCTGTGGGAAACAGTGCATATGGCTCATGAGGGGACTGTGCTGAAAGGCAGCAAACGGACCGCTTCGAGAACCTCCTACAGGCAAGAAAAGTTGACCCAAGGACAGTGCGAAGACCCACTGCACACTGGGTCCCAGGCACCAGTTAGAGCCACAGTGCACACACAGTGACTAGTGCTGTATATTGGTGTGTGCCCGGGTCGAACACGCCTCAGCGTCCCTGCAAAATGACCACAGTGCAGTCACTGTGTGTCTCAGAGTGCTAGGGTAAAGGGGGGGAGTGATGATCTCACCCGAAATTTCCAGCAAATGGGAGTCCCGGGTTATACGGGGTATTTTTAGCCCCACCCGTATATCGCAAAATTCTCGCTCGGGTTCTTTTTGCCACCTCTGGCCATTTTCACGGTATATCGTGCTAACGGGGTCCTTCCATCATTCTGGGCCCCCCCCAGTTCTTCCTGTTTCCTCATCACACTCCTTTTGTTCTTTCCTTTTCTCCTCCGTTTATTATTTTCCCTCCGGTTTTATTTCTGCTCCTGTGTTTTTCTTTTTCTCACCCTCCCTCCATCCTCCACAAACTTTCACACTCCTCCCAAAAAACTTCCCAGTCTCACACTACTCCGGACACCCTCCACATCCATTAATTCTCTCATTCTCTCTCTCTCGTTCTTTTCAGTCCAAAACATAATAGACACCCCCAGAAAATTCCGACACCTCCTTCCTGTTGTACCTTTTCCCTCTTCCCCTTCCTTCCTCCTCTCTTGTGTTTATCTCCATACCTGCAAACGCGCGCACACGCAGCAAGATTTAACCCCAAAAGAATAAAACCACCTGTGCTGTTTGGCTCCATCGCCTCCCATCTTGCCCACCCCCCCCTTTTCATCCTCTTTTTTCCCTCTTTTCTTTTGGTTTTTTTTTCTTACTATTCTCCCTCGTCCTGTTCGTTTGTTTGTGCTTCCGTCCCTTGTGAAGATTTCAGCGTGAAGAACCATATTTTTGTCATTTCACCCCCAGTCTCTTCTCTTTTCCATCTCCCGCCCCCCTCCCCCTCCCACCCCAAAACAGTCGTTGGTGGTGGTGTTTGTTGGCCCGATACAATATCGTCTCCGTGAGTGGCCTGGTTTATATCGACCCCTACATAAAACACACACACACTCTCTCTCTCTCCATACAAACACACATCGACGAACCTTCATCGGCCGACTCCCTCTGTATTAGAACCCTGTCTCTATGATTTGTTCCACACATCTTCGACGTCGTTGTTCCTTCCCTGTCGTCGAATGACCATTAGGCCTTCGTATCCGCGCGTGTGTCGTCGGCTGTTTAATCGCCCTTGATCGGTCCTGCTCTTTCTGCCTGCCGTGACAACGTCATCGTTTCTTTTTCTTCTCCGCTTCCTTTTTTCAATCGATATCGTCGTTGCTTTTCCCTGTGTATACTGTGAGACTCTTTTGAGAAAAAAGAAGAGAGACTCTTATAGCCATCGATTTTGTATTTTCGAGGCCTCCATCTTCGTCCGGCTCTCTCCGTTTTCAGATATCGCGAGGTCTTGGAACCCTTGATATCTTTTTTTGTCGGTCCTTTTTCGTGGACTCGACCGGTGTTTGTTTTTTCTCTTTTCCCCCCGCCTTTTTTCTCTTACGCGACCGCGCACTTTGCTGCTGCTTGGGCCCGTCTTGCCACACAGTGTGACACTGTGTACCATCATACCGCGTTCTTTTTTCCCTTTTTCTTTTTTTGTGGTGTTTCGCGCGTCTATCATCGAAACATTCAATTCCACTTCTTCCCTCCACCTGGAATTTTCGCGCATCCACGAAGTAAAGACGAAAGAAATCCGACCCGCGCCTTTCGCAATTGTTCTTGCACACTCGAACTGCACTTGAAGCTATACCAACATCCTTCGATTTTGTGCATCACAGCCCTGAATCGCCGAATCTGATGAGCGCGCACCCCCAAAACCGTGTGAAGAGAGGTAACCCGCATCCACTGTTTTGGCCTCGTTGCTTGTAGACACACACCCGTGTTCTGGTCCGAAATATTCTTACACCGTCGTCCTTCGTTCGTCCTCTTCGCCTCCTCTTTCTCTCTCTCTCCGTCATCTCATCTCGGTCCCCTCTTCTGCTTTTACACACCTCTGTCAATAGCCTCATCCTGTCGTTGCCGATTCCAAAAAAGACACACCCTTCGATCTTCCCGAACCCTTCTCGACCTCGTTAATCTCTAGCCCTTGATCGACGCCATTTTTTCCACTGGTAAATCTCATACACCCTACGAGAGCTAGAACAAAACAACCCGGAGAGCGAGACCGGTACTCGTCCCACATTCGACCATCTGCCGTCGCCGGTCCCATCGAGATCGCTCGAATTGTTCAACCAACAACTCACACCCCCCCCTTCGCTCGTTCTTGCTTCGGCCGTCGGCCCCGGCCCATCATGTCCACTCTGGGGTCGGGCTCCAACAACCACCCGGGAATGACCTTCCCGCAGGTCGGTCTTGGCCGTAGAGCTCCGTATCCTCCTACCCACGCCAGCCCCGCGAACAAGCAGTCCCCGGTTTCGCACTCTCCGTCGCCATACCAGTCGCAGGCGTACCCCCCGCAGCAGGCCCAGCAGAACCCGTACGCCCATCACATGTTCAATGCGAAAGCCCCCATCAACAATGCCGTTCCGGCGGCGAATCCCCGCGCCAGCCAGACTCATGTGCCCAACCCGGCTGTCCAGTCTCGCCAGCGCGGAGGCGGCCGCCAGTCCATGCAGCCGCAAGCACCGTCGATGCTGTACGGCCCCCAGTCGATGAGCCAGCAACAGGCCATGAGCCAACAGCAAGCCATGAACCAACAAGCCATGAACCAGCAACAGGCCATGAACCAACAGGCCATGAGCCATCAGCAGGCCATGAGCCAGCAGGCCCAACAGGCCATGAGCCAACAGATGGGCCAGCACGGGCCGGGCCTGATGCAGCAGGCGCTGGGCCAACAAGGCCTCGGCCCGCAGTCTCTGAACCAGCAGGCCATCAACCAGCAGCAGGCCATGGGACAGCATTCCATCAACCAGCAGGCCATGGGCCAGCACTCGCTGAGCCAGAGCGAGTCGCTTCTCTCTCACCCGTCTCGCCAGTCGCTTTCCACCCACCAGCAACACCAGGCCATGCAACCCCAACATCCTGGCCACGCTGCTGCGCATCAGACACACCAAGCTGCTGCCCACCAACAAGTCCACCCATCTGCCGCACACCAAACCCACCAGTCGCAGCAAGCTCAGCAACAGCAACAGCAGCAGCAGCAGCAACAGCAACAACATCAGCAACAAGCTCAGCAGCAACAGCAGCAACAGCAGCAGCAACAACAACAACAATCCCACGTGTCTCATCAAGCCCACCAGGCACAACCGCAACACCTCTCGCATCAAACCCACCCCGGCCACCCAAGCCATCCGGCGCTATCGGCCCATCCTTCCCACCCGGGCCGGCCCGTGGCGCAATCCCACCCGTCGCATCCTTCCCACCAGACCCATTCGGCTCCCCAGGTGCACCCGGCACACTCGGCCCAGAGCCTGACCTCCCACCAGGCCCACCAAGCTCTGCAGCAGCAACAGCAGCACCAGCAGTCGCCGCATCTGGTGGCCCAGGCCCAGCTGCCCCATGCGCAGTCCACCCCGCAGCTGTCGCAGATTCAGCTTCAGAACTCGTCGCAACAGCAGCAGCAGCAGCAACAAGCTCAACAGCAGCAACAGCAGCAGCTGGCCCAACAGCAACAAGCTCAGGCTCAGGCTCAGGCTCAACAGCACGCGCAAGCGCAAGCACAAGCCCAGGCGCAAGCTCAGGCGCAAGCTCAGGCTCAAGCTCAGGCTCAGGCCCAGGCCCAGGCCCAGGCGCAAGCGCAAGCTCAAGCGCAGGCTCAAGCGCAAGCCCAGACCCAGCAGCAACATGCTCAGCAACAGCAGGCCCAACAGCACCAGCAGACTCAGCAGCAGGCGCAGGCTCAGGTCCAGCAACCGCAGGCGCAGGCTCAGGCCCAGCAGCAGGCAGCCGTGCAGGCGTCGTCCAATGCCGAAGCGAGTGCAGCGGCAGTCCAGGCGCAGGCCTCGGGCGACGAGATGGACGCCGACAGCGGCGACGAGGGCGGCGACGACGTGACCATGGACTCGAAACTGCTGGACGGGCAAGCGTACGTGCCCCGAGAGCCCATGGGCGAGATGATGTCGGCGCCGCCCGAGGGCGGTAGCTTCCCGTCGCTGGAGGCCGTGCAGAAGAGCGTGCTACAGTACTGCACGTCGGTGGGCTACGCGATTGTCATCGGCCGGTCCAAGAAGACGGCGCCGGGGCTGAAGAAGGTGCTCTTCGTGTGCGACCGTGCCGGCAAGCCGCCGACCAAGGTGACGGCGGAGGTGCGCAAACGCAAGACGACGTCGCGCAAATGCAACTGTCCGTTTGGATTCTTCGCGATTGAGCAGCGCACGCAATGGACCATCCGCTACCGACCCAACGTGGAACACCTGCAGCACAACCACCCTCCCAGCGACAGCCCGTCGCTGCACCCGGCGGCGCGCAAGCTCGACAGCAAGATGGTGGCCGCGGTAAAATCTCTCAAGGAAAATGGTGCGTCGTCTACCGAGATTACATCCTCCTCGTCCTTACCCTCATCCAAATCCACATCCACATCCAAGGTTCCTCACCCTCCCGCCCAACCTTCTGCTTCCGCATCCTCATCCTCCACATCTTCATCTTCTGCTGCATCTGGTGGTGGTGCCCCCCCTCGGCGATCAACGGCTAATTCGGCGACGCCGACGTCTTCGGCGGCGTCGACAAGTGCAGGAGCGGGCGTTGGCGAGACGCTGGAAAAACTGCAGACGGACAACCCACACGTGCACCTGCTGCCGCGCGACATCTACAACGCGCGGGCGGCGATCACGCGCAACCCGCAGAAGGTGGCGCACGGGCTGGTGGAGAACCAGGCGGCGATTTACAACAAGCCGGGGTCGTCGGCGGACGAGAAGATCCGCGCGGATCTGCGGCGCGAGCTGGCGAAGGCGCGCGAGGACTTTGACAAGTACCGCGAGGACACGGCGCGCGAGATCGAGGCGCTGAAAGCCGCGGTGCGCGACAAGGACCTCGCGCTCGAGCGCTACGAGGGGTTCATTGATCTGTCGAACCAGCGGCTGATGGCGTGGCGGGCGTCGAGTGGGGGGAAGTAGGCCGAGCTCGGCTGTCTTTCTACCCGCCCCCCCCGTCCCCACTCCGGCTTGGTCCCCGGCCCCCCCATTTCCCCCCCGGCTCGGCGATGTCGCGCTGGTTGTCTGCCGGTTTGATTCTTGGAGTGCTTGTTTTTGCTGTTGCATTCTGGTTTTATTGCAGCGCTCCTGCTTTTTTGTGTGTTTTTCTGCTTTCTGCGTCATAGCCATGGTTTGTTTCTTTTCTCCTTTCCTTTTCTCCAATGTTGTCTCGTCTTTCCTTTTCATAACTAACACACACTTCCTTCACAGTTTTAGCTCGGCGTTCGGGTATTCTCTCGTGTAGGGCGAATTCTTCGTCTTATTTTTTTTCTCTCTTTTCTGCACATATACTTGCCCTTCTTCTTTCCTCTCTTTTTGCGAGTCTCCATTCCGTAGATTCGCTCCACCGGTTGTTGGTGACTTGGTGATTTTTTGGTTCTGGCCCGTTGGGTATGTTCGAGGCACAGAAGCCGTCGTCTTCTTCTGCGTCTTTACTCGTCGTTTCCTTCAACTCTTTGGTCTTGGTCAGTGCATTTTTCACTGTTTTTTTTTCTGTAAACTTTTGGATGAATGCATTGTGGGGGAGGAGGATGTTCGTGTTTTTCCTTGCGGGCTTAGGGGAGGATATTGTGGATGTGGGAGGAAGGGTGTTCTGAATTCTTTGTTCTCGTCTTTTCTTGCTTCATTTTTTGCGCTTGTTTTTTTGCTTTTGATTTTTCCGGCCAGTCGATCATACTCTGCTTCATCGTTTTTGTGGTCTGATTTTTCCTGATGTTCGATATGCTTCATGGAGCTGGTGCATAAAAGAAGAGAGAGAGAGAGTTTACGCAGATTTGGCGTGGACGTTGAGCTGTGCATGTGCAGATGTGTGTTCCTATATTAAATGAAGTTCCTGGGCCGCGATTTGGGAAACAAACCGGCACTTCCCAAACCGGAAGTTTCAGAAACGAAGGCCTTGAAGGTTAATTGTCGATCTAACTTGGGAAGTCTATATTAGGCTGGGCAACCGAGGGAAATGTGAAGATGCCGATTTCGAGAGCGTCTATATACTTAGTTGAGGGGCGTGGGGTGTCAATCTACACAGGTACTTGCGTTAAGTTGGTTCTCTCCTCTTGAAGTTCACTAAAAATCAAGACGACAGCTACCAACCCGAGTCCTAAAGAAGTTTGACACCAAAGCTGGGTCCTGGGGAGTACACATATCAGCACCGATTTTGAAGCTTTGCCCATTCATCTATCTATCCGCACGCCATCTACCCCGACTACCCCCATTCACCCCACATTATAGGGGCGGTGGGCGCTATATTATCGCTGGGTGGTTCATTCATTTTGGGGGAGGGGTGTGTGTTTGTTTGTCTTTATCCAGCAGGGCGAACGGACCCTGGTTTCTTCTTCCAGCATCGGCTTATTACTTGAGAGTGCATTATCGATGAGTGGTACCGGCCTTCGGGAGAGAGCAAGGTACGAGTGGTGCCTTTGCAGGAAGAGCATGCACGATGGCCACAAAAAGGAACAAAACGCAGGTTCAGGTGAGGTCTGCATATGTCTTGTCTGTGTGCAGCGACGACCTGCAGGCTGTGTGTGGTTTAAAATCAGGACTTCGGTCTTTTTCTCTCCCACTGGATTCGTTGCGGCGCGCTGAAACCGGGTTGTTCCAGCTTTCAGACAGGCGTATCCACGGCCTATGGCTGGAGTCAGGGGACGTGGATCTACTGCACAGTATATGTAGACCACCAGCCTGATTTCTATGGTGCGGGGACAGAGCAGCGTCAGGCTGAGCTCCTGAGATGAAGATGATATCCAACTGACGGAGTCCCTCACAAACACCCCGCAGACGAAGAGGTCGATCGCCGAGGGAATCCACAGCTGAAGAAACGCCGGTCTTTTTGGACTGGCCTTTCCACTCCGCCAGGCGAATGAATACGTGTACAAACCCCATCGGAGTCATGGACACGTGTAACCCGTTGATGCTGCATTCCAGCTGCATTCCAGCTAGCCGGTAAGTGGTTATTTTCTTACGGGCTGGAGAAAACTCGGGGGAGAGCGGTTTGGCACGCGGGCTGGGAGGTACTTGTATTCCATCTGGCACATACAAAGACCTCGCTCAGCCTGGAGAGAAATGGCCGATGATCTCGGAGAGAGTGGTGAAGTAGCTGGCATGGATGAAGATAATGGGCACATATAGGTGCCAAACCAACCCTAACGAACCCTAAACAAAGTTACTGACTCAGAGTTTCTGCGCTAAGCCCGAAATGGAAGCGTCGAGAACAGGCGGCGTCGCGGTCGCGTTTCCAAAGCATCCCAGAAAGTGCATTCACTAATGCCCATCTTTTTATGTACACGTAAGGTACGAACGAACCACACAGCCAGCAGCATGAAACCCGCCGTAGCAGGCAGGATCGGATACGTGCATACGCAGTTGGTGGCACTGGCAGCCCAAAGTCACGATTTTACTCCATACGTCGATTTCAGTGAAGTACCTGTAGGCTGTATAAGTTCACTACTGTACAGTACTGTACATACCAGTTCGCGGCCGTGCCTTCCACCCTTGTTTGCCGGGCTTCAACGGGGAATGGGGACCACTATCGCCAATATAACGATCCGTGCATAATTTTGCTTCCTTTTTTCTTCTTCCAGCAACCGTCTTCTATCACCAACCTTTTTTTGCTGCTCTTCTCTTCCTGCTCATATGCAGTTCCGAGAAACTCAAGACATCGCGATCGATCAATGTAAGTACCTCCGACCCTTAGGAAAAACCTACACAAGCAAGCTGCAGCTCCAGCTTCTCAGGGGACAAGATATACACACACACAGCATGCAGTTTTGCCCCTATGTACACACCCACCCCCCTTTTCTACCACTCTCATTCTTTACCCATTTTCTCCTTACAACGCGAAACGCCCCCGGCTTCATCCAGAGAAAAAAAAGAGAGCGAGAGATTCGATGCGGATATCTCTTTTTCTGGGTCCTCATCTGGTCTCTCTCCTTTTCTCTCTCGCTCAACCTTTAATCGTCAAAAAAATAAATTTCACTGTTTCTTACCCGATTCTACTCTCAACAGCTTCTTCTTTTTTTTTTTCTTTCATTGTACACGTAACTACAGCTTCTTTTAATGTTCGTCCTTCCGTCCCCCAATGACTGTGTGTTAACAAATGTGCTGGACTGTTGGGCTGTTTTGCCTCGTTTGATAGCTTTTCGAGCGCTGTTTGGAGACCGGAGATAGTAGTGACTGAGGAAGACTTGACTGAACAACAACAACTGACGTGTTTTTCCTCTGCCTCTCTATAGTTTTGTTGTTGACTTGCATTTTCCCACCTCGATTCGGTTCTGCGACCCTTGTTTTTCTTGTTCTGTTTGTTCTAGATTATTCGGTTCTTGAATCAGCGTTTTCTTCCTCCTTCCGCTTTTTTTGGTCTTTACGCGATGATATCCCCGGTATAGCTATCTTGGATTCTCCTTTTACCAACTCCTTTCCCGTTTACGCGACAACTCTTTCCGCCTCGACTTTGAACAGTTGACGAACGCGATAAACGAATCGAAAGAACCCCCCCCCACCGACTACCAATCCTTCTTCTTAATCAATCACCGGCAACCGTCTTCCGTCACGAACTATCATGATGGAGGTGGTGGCTTCTCCGACGAGCCCGACCACCAACGGCTCGGCCGCCACGCCGTTCCCGTCCATCGACCCGGCCCGGCTGGTCGACCACGTTGTGGCGCTGTCGGAGGCCTTGCTCGGAGCTACCCGCAATGATCTCGAAGCTGCCGGCAGCATGCTCCACAAGTCTCGCTATACCGACACCGTGCAGCGGTGTTTGCGATTTGCCACCGACAGCCAGCAGGCCATCTACGTCCAGAAGGATCTGTTTCCGTCCGCCGCTTCTGAGAATGGAGATGGCCCGGATTCAAGTATGTGTTCTCCCTGGTGAGAGAGATAGAGAGATGGAGAGATGGAGAGACAGAAAGACAGAGAGACAGACCATGATGCTAACAAAACCCGTCTACCCACCACCGCAGAACCGCTCGCCTACATGTACTCGCTCTCCTCCGACATGTCGTCAATGTCGACCACCGTCTCGTTGCTTTCCATAACCAAGAAGCCTCAGCCGCTCGACCCAGCTCTTCCGCTCGCTTCTCAGATCTATGCTGTGAATTTGCCCGGCCCCGTCACCCTGAATGCCACCGCCGGCGACCAGGGCCCAGCCACGTCTCCCTACGAAATCCTCCACACCTACATCCACTACGCGCTGTCGCCATACTTTGACGCGAACACAAAATCCACCCTGACCAATGGTGCGCGCGGCCGCGCCGATATCGATTCCAAGACCGGCATCCCTGTCACCAAGAAGCGCTGGAACGATCTCGAGCTGAGCTTGCTGCACCTGCAACAAAACGTCGAAATCCCCGAGGTGGCCCTGCCCTTCCACTCCGTTGTCCAGGCTGCCCTCGACGACGCCCGCTCCAACCACGGAAAACCGTCGATAGATTTCGTGCCCAACAGCCTGCTGCAAGACAGCACCTTTCTCAACAGCCTCCAGGCCAACGTCAACAGCTGGATTAAGTCCATCCAGGTTGTCACCAAGATCACCAAGGATGACTCGGCCAACTCGAATCAGGAACTCACCTTCACCGCTAGCCAGGAGGTCAATTTCTGGCTCTCCATGGAGGCCGCCCTCGAGGGAATCGAAGGCCAGCTGCGCAGTGATGGCGTCCTTCTCACCCTGGAGATCCTCAAGTACGCCAAACGTTTCCAGGCCACCGTCAGCTTTACTGCCGACACCGGTCTCAAGGAGGCCATGGATAAAGTGCAAAAGTACAACCAGCTCATGCGCGACTTCCCCCTCGACGAACTCCTCTCCGCGACGTCTCTTAAGAAGGTCCAGGACGCCCTCGTGCAGATCTTCTCCCACCTGAACAAGAAGCTCAGAATTTGCCCTTATCCCGTGCGTCGCGCCCTCCTGCTAGTCGAAGCCATCTCCGCCGACCTCGACGAGGTGCTGCATCGCCTTCTCCCCGGAACCGAGCTTGTCGACCTCGACTACCAGGAGTTCAAGAACGTGATGAAGTCTTGCAGCGAAATCTTTGCCACCTGGGAGGACAACAACAAAGAGTTCACCAACGTTGCCCGTGAAGTTACACGCCGTCGCAACGACAAGTTCATCCCCATCAAGGTGAACAAGAAGCACTTGCAACTCGAGGACCGCCTCAAGTACGTCAGCAACTTCCGCGACAACCACGAACAACTCCAGCGCACCATCCTCAACGTGTTGGTTCCCAACTCCCCCGCCAACGGCGGCATTGCCGACTCGTCTGCCGGGAGCAACGGCGTGCTCATCACCGAAGATATGGGCGATGTTGACCCCGTCGAAGAGGTGCGCCAGGCCTGGGAGGCGCTGAAGAATGTCGATCTGCTGGATGTGTCTCCTCCGGGCACTGCCCGCTGGACTAAGGCTGAGGAGACTTACAACGAACGAACTTCTCGCGTCGAGAACTCCATCATTGCCCGCCTGCGCGACCGCCTGGCCACGGCGAAAAACGCCAACGAGATGTTCCGCGTCTTCTCCAAGTTCAACGCGCTCTTTGTGCGCCCCAAGATCCGTGGTGCCATTGCCGAGTACCAGAACCAGCTCATGGAGCACGTGAAGCAAGCCATCAACGGCCTCCACGAGCGCTTCAAGCAGCAGTATGGCCATTCCGAGGCCCATGCCATGGCCCAGTTGCGCGACTTACCGCCAGTGTCGGGTGCCATCATCTGGGCCCGCCAGATCGAACACCAGCTGGACGGCTACATGAAGAAGGTCGAGGATGTTCTGGGTGCTGACTGGGCCATTCACGCCGAAGGCCAGAAGCTTCTGTACGAGAGCAACCTGTTCCGCAAGAAGCTGGACACGCAACCCATCTACGCCGCCTGGGTGAACGAAGTCAAGCGCAAGCAAATCTCCATCACCGGCCTCCTCTTCGACATCAACCGTGTGCGATCGTCGAACACCCTCGAGCTTAGTGTCAACTTCGACCGCCAGATCATAACACTGTTCAAGGAGACGCGAAACTTGACCTGGCAGGGCTACACCATTTCGCACGAAATCAGCAAAGTGTCCAAGGATGCGAAGCGCGTGTACCCCCACGCCGTCAGCCTTATGGAAGCCGTGCGCACGTTTGCACAGACTGTCAACCAGATCAGCCAGATGGGCTCCGAGAAGGTCCTGCTCCATGGATACCGCAACGACGCCCTGGCCCTCATTCGCAAGGGTATGCCGTTGAAGTGGGAGTCGTTCGTCAGCGCCCATGAGCTTTACTTCCCGGTAGGCCGGCCTACCCAGGCCCTTACCGAGTTTGGCTTCTCCAAGGGAGCTGAAAGCAAGCACGGCATGTTCATCCGCGAGTTTGCCGCTGCCATCTCTCTGCTGCAGACCAAGACTATTGCGCTTGCTGCCATCCACTCCACCGTTGAGAAGGCCCTGTCGGAGCTGGGAACCTGCCCGTACGAGGCCCATGCTTTTGAGACCCGTCTCGAGACCATCCAGATGGCGGTCGACCAGCTCAATCTCGAGCAATACGTCAATCTCGGCTTTTGGGTGGACGGGCTGAACCAAAAGGTTAAGACCATTTTGCTTGCCCGTCTCCAACAGGCTATCCAATCGTGGATCCAGGCCTTCGAGGATGACTACCTTGAGGATGGCCGCCGCAAGCAGACTTCCGAAGCTCTCGCCGATAAGGCTGAGGTCCCCGTGGTGATGGAGCGTCTCGTGTATGAGCTTGCCATGCGCAACCAGGTTATCTACCTGGACCCGCCGCTGGAGCATGCGCGGGCCAGCTGGTTCCAGCACCTTCACACCTGGCTGGGCGTAGTCTGCAACCTACCCAAGATCAAGGCTAGCCGCTACCAGATGAGCCTCAGCACTGTGCGCAGCGAAGACACGCGGTTCAACGACCTGCCTTCCGACTGCACCGATATCCTCACCCGCGTCTATGTGTCCATGGAGAAAAAGCTTCATGAAGTCAGCCAGTATGTCGACGAATGGCTCCAGTTCCAGTCTCTGTGGGATCTGCAAGCCGAACAAGTCTACGATGCCATTGGCGAGCGGTTGTCGAACTGGCTCCAGATGCTGCAGGATATTCGCAAGACCCGCCAGACTTTTGATACTCAGGCTGTCAGCCGGTCCTTTGGCCACATCACCATTGATTACGAGCAGGTTCAGAAGCGCGTCAACTCCAAGTATGACCAATGGCAGCACGACATCCTCTTCAAGTTTGCCAGTCGTCTGGGCAACCGCATGCGCGAGGTGTATGCGGAGATGGAGCGCATCCGCAAGGATCTCGAGACCCAGGGCATGTCGGCGTCGTCGACTGCCGAGGCGGTCAAGTTCATTACCGCCGTTCAGAGCTGCAAACGCAGTGTCAAGTCGTGGGCCCCCGAGATCGACCTGTTCCGCCAGGGCCAGTCGACGCTGGTGCGCCAGCGCTACCCGTTCCCCACCGATTGGCTCGACATTGCGCAAATCGATAGTGAATGGACGTCGCTGAACGAGCTGATGGAGAAGAAGTCCAAGGTCGTCCAGGACCAGACTGATGCGCTGCGGGCCAAGATCATTGCCGAAGACAAGCTGGTGAGCGAGAAGATCTTCGAGGTTGCCAACCAGTGGAACGAGGAGAAGCCGGTGTCGGGCACCATCAAGCCGGACATTGCATCGGCTACCCTGAATTCGTTCCAATCCCGCATCTCCCAGCTTCAGGAGAAGCTTGACATGGTCACCAAGGCCAAGGAGGCCCTAGACCTCCCCGCCAGCCACGACTCGTCGCTTGGAGCCATCTTGGAGGAAGTGCAGGACTTCCAGTCTGTCTGGGCCAATCTGTCAACCATCTGGAGCAGCCTTAACGAGACGCGCGAGATCCTGTGGACGGCTGTTCAGCCCCGCAAGATCCGCTCCAAGATGGACGAGCTCATCAAGAGCACCAAGGACATGCCCAGCCGCATGCGCCAGTATGCCGCCTTCGAGCACGTGCAGAATATTCTTCGCGGCCTGCTCAAGGTGAACCCGCTGCTGGCAGATCTCAAGTCCGACGCCATCCGCGACCGTCACTGGACCAAGATCTACAAGCAGATCAAGCCCGGCAAGCGGTACTCGCCCACGTCCATGACGCTCGGCGATGTGTGGGACCTGAACCTTGTGGCCACCGAATCGATTGTCAAAGATATCATCATCCAGGCCCAGGGCGAAATGGCACTCGAAGAGTTCCTCAAGCAGGTGCGCGAAACCTGGAGCAACTATGCACTTGACCTTGTCAACTACCACAACAAGTGCCGGCTGATTCGCGGCTGGGACGACCTGTTTGCCAAGTGCAGCGAGAACCTCAACTCGCTGCAGGCCATGAAACACTCGCCGTACTACAAGGAGTTTGAGGAGGAGGCTTCCAGTTGGGAAGACAAACTCAATCGTGTTCACGTCCTCTTCGACGTCTGGATCGACGTGCAGCGTCAGTGGATCTATCTCGAGGGCGTCTTTACCGGCAATGCCGACATCAAGCACCTTCTGCCGATCGAGTCGGGCAGATTCCAGAACATCAACAGCGAGTTCCTGGCGGTGATGAAGCGCGTGTACAAGCAGCCGTACGTGCTGGAGGTGCTTGTCATCCCCAACGTGCAAAAGTCTCTCGAGCGCCTTGCCGAACTGCTCAACAAGATCCAGAAGGCTCTCGGAGAGTACCTTGAGAAGGAGCGTGTCTCATTCCCGCGCTTCTACTTTGTCGGAGACGAAGACCTGCTCGAGATGATTGGCAACAGCAACGACACACTGCGCATTGCCAAGCACTTCAAGAAGATGTTTGCGGGTATCTCTGGCCTCACTCTGGAAGACAACACCATCATCTCCGGCTTCACTTCCAAGGAGGGCGAGGTCGTCAAGCTCAAGAAGGACATCTCCCTGGCTAAGACCCCGCGGATCAACGACTGGCTGACGCTTCTGGAGAACGGCATGAAGGCGACTCTCGCCGAACTTCTTGCCGAGGCGTACGACGTGTATATGCCGATCTTCGAGGCCACCCCGCTCAGCCGCCAGGACCTGAACGTGTTTATCGAGTCCTTCCCCAGCCAGATTGTGGTTCTGGCCACCCAGGCTGCGTGGTCCAACGCAGTGGAAAAGGCTCTGGTTGCTGGCGGCAAGGATCAGCTGTCGCTCCTCTACGACCGTGAAGTCGAGGTTCTGCGGCACCTGGCCAACACGGTTCTGGGCGATCTCGAGCCGATTGCCCGCAAGAAGTGCGAACAACTGATTACCGAGTGTGTGCACCAGCGCGACGTTATCGAGAAGCTTATCCATGCTGGTGCCACCCATGAGAAGCACTACCTCTGGCTCCTCCAGATGCGCTACGTGTACACGCCCGGCGAAGGCGACTTCTTGCACAGACTGGCCATCAAGATGGCCAACGCCACCCTCAGCTACGGCTTCGAGTACTTGGGCGTGCCGGATCGTCTTGTGCGCACGCCGCTGACTGACCGCTGCTTTGGCACTCTCACCCAGGCTCTGTGCCAGCGGCTCGGAGGCTCCCCCTATGGCCCGGCCGGAACCGGAAAGACGGAGTCGGTCAAGGCTCTCGGAGTCCAACTGGGCCGATTCACCCTGGTGTTCTGCTGCGACGACACGTTTGATTTCCAGGCCATGGGTCGTATCTTCCTGGGTATCTGCCAGGTTGGTGCCTGGGGTTGCTTCGACGAGTTCAACCGTCTGGAGGAGCGTATCCTGTCGGCTGTGTCTCAGCAGATCCAGAACATCCAGGTTGGTCTCAAGCGCGGCGTGGAGGACGACAAGGCGCAGATTGAGCTGGTTGGCCGCCAGCTGCACGTCAACAACAACACGGGAATCTTCATCACCATGAACCCGGGCTATGCTGGCCGTTCGAACCTGCCCGACAATCTGAAGAAGCTCTTCCGCAGCGTGGCCATGTCCAAGCCGGACAAGGAACTCATTGCCGAAGTCATGCTGTACTCTCAGGGCTTCAACCACGCCAAGGCGCTGTCCAAGCAGAGCGTACCGTTCTTCGACCAGTGCTCGGCGCGGCTCTCGAAGCAGGCGCATTACGACTTTGGTCTGCGTGCGCTGAAGAGCGTGCTGGTCAGCTCTGGTGGCCTGAAGCGTGCGCGTCTTACGAGTACCACGGCGACGCCCGACGACGACACGTCACTCTTCGAGCCTGAGATCATCGTGCAGAGCATCCGTGAAACCATTGCTCCCAAGCTGATCAAGGAGGATGTCGAGATCATGGCATCGATCGAAGAGGAGTGCTTCCCGGGCGTCAAGTATGTGCCTGCCGACCTGGAAGAGCTGGAGGCGGCCATCCGCACGCTGGCAAAGGAACGCCACCTGGTTATCAACGAGTCGTGGATGATCAAGGTGCTCCAGCTGTACCAGATCCAGAAGATCCACCACGGTGTGATGATGGTGGGTAACTCGGGCAGCGGCAAGTCTGGCGCGTGGAAGCTGCTGCTGGATGCGCTGCAGAAGGTCGAGGGCGTCGAGGGCATCTCGCACATCATTGACTCCAAGGTCATGTCCAAGGAGGCCCTGTACGGCAATCTCGACTCGACCACGCGCGAGTGGACCGACGGACTGTTCACCAGCATTCTGCGCAAGATTGTCGATAACCTGCGTGGCGAAGACTCGAAGCGCCACTGGATCGTATTCGACGGCGATGTCGACCCCGAGTGGGTTGAGAATCTGAACAGTGTGCTCGACGACAACAAGCTTCTGACGCTGCCCAACGGAGAACGTCTCAACCTCCCGTCCAACGTTCGCATCATGTTCGAGGTCGAGACACTGAAATACGCTACGCTGGCTACGGTCAGTCGTTGCGGTATGGTGTGGTTCAGCGAAGACATCGTCACGCCCGAGATGATGGTGTCCAACTACCTCGACACGCTGCGTACGGTGGCGTTTGAAGATCTCGACGAGGACTCGGTCGGCTCGGGCCAGTCGCCGGCCAAGATTCTTGCGATGCAGGTGCAGGTGGCCGAGTTGTTGCAGGCGTACTTGACGTCCAACGACTTCATTGTCAATGCGCTGGAGATGGCGGCGGGCTTCAACCACATCATGGAGTTCACCGCGTCTCGCGTGTTGACGACGCTCTTCTCGCTGCTCAACAAGGCGGTTCGTGACATCATCGAGTACAACGCCCAGCACTCCGACTTCCCTCTCGAACAGGAGCAGATGGAGGCGTATGTGGCGAAGAAGCTGCTGCTGGCGCTGGTGTGGTCGCTGACAGGAGACTGCCCGTTGGAGGACCGCAAGGCGTTCGGATACCGCATCTGCAGCATTGCCGACTTTGGCTCGCCGCCGCTGGATGGCACCAGCTCGCTCATCGACTACACCGTGATGCTTCCCAAGTCGGAGTGGTCGCCGTGGCAGAACCAGGTGCCGACCATTGAGGTCAACACGCACTCGGTCACCCAGACTGATGTGGTCATCCCGACGCTCGACACTATCCGCCACGAAGAGGTGCTGTACTCGTGGCTGGCCGAACACAAGCCGCTGCTGCTTTGCGGCCCCCCCGGTTCGGGTAAGACAATGACGCTGTTCAGCGCTCTCCGCAAGCTGCCCAACATGGAGGTGGCCGGCCTCAACTTCTCCAGCGCCACGACGCCCGATCTCCTGATCAAGACATTCGAGCAGCACTGCGAATACAAGAAGACGCTCAACGGCGTGGTGCTGTCTCCCCGGCAGATTGGACGCTGGCTGGTGATCTTCTGTGATGAAATCAACCTGCCGGCCCCCGACAAGTATGGCACCCAGCGCGCCATTGCCTTCCTCCGCCAACTGGTTGAGCAGAACGGCTTCTGGCGCACCTCGGACAAGAGCTGGGTGACGCTCGACCGCATCCAGTTTGTCGGAGCCTGCAACCCGCCGACCGACGCCGGCCGTACGCCGCTGGGCGCGCGGTTCTTGCGCCATGCGCCGCTGATCATGGTCGATTACCCCGGTGAGCTGTCGCTGATGCAGATCTACGGCACGTTCAACTCGGCTGTGCTCAAGATGGTGCCGACGCTGCGTGGATATGCCGAACCCCTCACGCAGGCCATGGTCCGGTTGTACCTCGAGTCGCAACAGCGCTTTACGCCCAAGATCCAGCCGCACTACGTCTACAGTCCCCGTGAGCTGACTCGCTGGGTGCGTGGAGTGTACGAGGCCATCCGGCCGCTGGAGACACTGTCTGTGGAGGGCCTGGTGCGTATCTGGGCCCACGAGGCGCTGCGTCTGTTCCAGGATCGTCTGGTGGCTGAAGACGAGCGCCAGTGGACGGACGATGCTGTGCGCCGGATTGCCATGCAGCACTTCCCGACCATGGACGAGCAAAAGGCCCTTGGCGGCCCGATCCTGTTCTCGAACTGGCTGTCGAAGAACTACGTCCCGGTCGACCGGGAGCAGCTTCGTGACTTTGTTAAGGCGCGTCTCAAGACATTCTGTGACGAGGAGGTTGATGTTCCGCTGATCCTCTTCAACGACGTGCTAGAGCACGTGCTGCGCATTGATCGGGTGTTCCGACAGCCGCAGGGCCATTTGATTCTCATTGGAGTCAGTGGTAGTGGCAAGACCACGCTGTCGCGGTTCGTGGCGTGGATGAACGGTCTCAAAGTGTTCCAGATCAAGGTGCACGGCAAGTACACGGCCGAGGACTTTGATGACGACCTGCGCGATGTGCTGCGGCGGTGCGGTTGCAAGGGCGAGAAGATGTGCTTCATCATGGACGAGTCGAATGTGCTGGACTCGGGCTTCCTCGAGCGCATGAACACGCTGCTCGCCAACGCAGAGGTCCCTGGTCTCTTCGAGGGCGACGACTATGCTGCGTTGATGACGGCGTGCAAGGAGGGCGCGCAACGGCAGAACCTGCACCTGGATTCGCCGGAGGAGCTGCACAAGTGGTTCACACAGCAGATTGTCAAGAATCTCCATGTTGTGTTCACCATGAACCCGCCCGAAGATGGCCTGTCGTCCAAGGCGGCCACCAGTCCGGCCCTGTTCAACCGTTGTGTGCTGAACTGGTTCGGTGACTGGTCTGACCAGGCTCTCTTCCAAGTGGGCCACGAGCTGACGCAGTCCGTCGATCTGGACGTGGCCAACTTTGCCGCTCCGGACACCATCCCCGTGGCCTACCGCGGCCTTCAGCTGCCGCCCAGCCACCGTGAGACGGTGGTCAACTCGATGGTGTACATCCACTACTCGCTGCACCGGTTCAACGCAAAGCTGCTGAAGCAGCAGGGCAAGGTGACGTTCCTGACCCCGCGCCACTTCCTCGACTTTGTGGCGCAATACGTCAAGCTGTACAACGAGAAGCGCGAGGATCTGGAGGAGCAGCAGCGCCATCTCAACGCCGGTCTGGAGAAGCTGAAGGACACGGTCGACAAGGTGCGCGATCTGCGGGCCAGCCTGGCGGAGAAGAAGGCGCAGCTGGACCGCAAGGGTGCCGAGGCCGACGAGAAGCTGAAGCGCATGTTGGCGGACCAGCGCGAGGCCGAGACGCGCAAGACGGCGTCGCTGGAGATCCAGGCGGCGCTGGAGGTGCAGGAGGCCGAGGTGGCCACGCGCCGCCAGGTGGTGTTGGACGATCTGGCGCGGGCCGAGCCGGCGGTGGAAGACGCGCGGGCCAGTGTCAGCAACATCAAGAGACAGCATCTGACGGAGGTGCGATCGATGGGATCGCCGCCGCAGGGTGTGCGGCTGGCGCTGGACTCGGTGTGCACGCTGCTCGGCCACAAGGTTGCCGACTGGAAGACGGTGCAGTCGATTGTGCGGCGCGACGACTTCATTGCCAGCATCGTCAACTTCAACAACGAGAAGCAGATGACGCGGGCGCTGCGGTCGCGCATGCGCAACGACTTCCTCAGCATGCCGGAGTTCACGTTTGAGAAGGTCAACCGTGCGAGTAAGGCCTGCGGGCCGCTGGTGCAGTGGGTCGAGGCCCAGGTTACGTACTCGGAGATTCTCGACCGCGTTGGACCGTTGCGCGAGGAGGTGGCGGCGCTGGAGGAGCAGGCGCTGCAGACGCGGGCCGAGGCGAAGGCGGTGGAGGCGACGATTGACGCGCTGGAGAAGCGCATCGGCACGTACAAGACGGAGTACGCGGCGCTTATTGCGGAAACCGAGGCCATCAAGGCGGAAATGGGCCGGGTGCAGTTCAAGGTCGACCGCAGTATGAGACTGCTCGACAGCCTGTCGTCGGAGCGGACGCGGTGGGAGGAGGGAAGCCGGTCGTTCGAGACGCAGATCAGCACGCTGGTGGGCGATGTCCTGGTGGCGGCGGCCTTTGTGGCCTACAGCGGTCTGTACGACCAGACGTTCCGCAAGTCGATGATGGATGACTGGCTGCTCCAGCTGCAGCTCTCGGGCATTCTGTTCAAGCAACTGAACCCGGTGACCGAGTACCTGTCGACGGCGGACGAACGGCTGGGATGGCAGCAAAACACGCTCCCGGTCGACGACCTGTGCACGGAGAACGCCATCATCTTGAAGCGCTTCAACCGGTACCCGCTGATTGTCGATCCGTCGGGCCGGGCCACCGAGTTCCTGCAGCGTGAGTGCCGGGCCAACGACCGCCGGCTGACGGTGACGAGCTTTCTCGACGATTCCTTCACCAAGCAGCTGGAGAGTTCGTTGCGGTTCGGTAACCCGATTCTCATCCAGGATGCCGAACATCTGGATCCGGTGCTGAACCACGTGCTCAACAAGGAGTACCAGAAGACCGGAGGCCGCGTCCTGATCCAGCTCGGCCGGCAGCAGATCGATTTCTCGCCGGCGTTCCGGCTGTACCTGTCGACCCGCGATCCATCGGCCACGTTTGCGCCGGACATCTGCAGTCGCACGACGTTTGTCAACTTCACGGTGACGCAGAGCAGCTTGCAGACACAGTCTCTCAACGATGCGCTCAAGTCGGAGCGGCCAGACGTGGATGACCGGCGGTCGAACCTGATCAAGCTGCAGGGCGAGTTCAAGATCCACCTGCGGCAGTTGGAGAAGCGGCTGCTGGCGGCGCTCAACGAGTCGCGCGGCAACATTCTCGACGATGACAACGTGATTGAAACACTGGAGACGCTCAAGACCGAGGCGGCGGACATTTCGGCCAAGATGCGCGACACCGAGGGTGTGATGACCGAGGTCGATGCCATCACGCAGCAGTATTCCGTGATTGCGCGGTCGTGCTCGGCGGTGTTTGCCGTGCTGGAGCAGCTGCACTATCTCGACCACTTCTACCAGTTCTCGCTGCAGTACTTCCTCGACATCTTCCACGGCGTGCTGCGCGAAGTTAAGACGGCTCTGGACGCTGGCACGGGCGCGCTTTCCGATGCTGCGCGCTACGATGCTCGCCGCGACCATGTTGTGCGCAACCTCTTTGTCAACACGTACAAGCGCACGGCGCTGGGGCTGCTGCAGAAGCACCGCATCACGCTGGCCATGCTCTTGGCGCAAGCGTCGCCGTATGCCATGGACAAGTCGGTGCTCGACGAGGTTCTGAGCAACTCGATCGAGGGCCGCGACCTGTCCATGGAGGCGGCTTCGGGCTCGGCTTCGCAGACGGTGGCGGATGAGGCGTTTGCGCGGGCGCGCCGCATCCCGGCGCTCAAGGACCGATTGGACCGCGCATCGCCGGCGGACTGGAGCCGGTTCTTTACGGAAGAGCTGGCGGAGAATGTCGTCCCGCCCATCTTCGACCCGGACATGTCGGCCACTGACAGAGCCCTCATTTCGCTGTTGCTCGTCAAGCTGTTCCGCCTGGACCGGTTTGTGCCGGCGGCCGAGCGGTTTGTTGCCGGCGTGTTCGGCGCGGATATGTTCGATGTGGTCGAGGACCTGTCGGAGACGGTGTCGCAGGTCTCGGCTACGTGCCCGGTGGCGCTGGTGTCCAGCCCTGGCTTTGATGCCAGCTACAAGGTCGACAGTCTGGTTGAGCGGATGCAGGTCAAGTGCACCAACATTGCCATGGGATCCAACGAGGGTGTGGCCAGTGCCGACAAAGCCATTGCCAGCGCGGCCCAGACGGGATCGTGGGTCCTGGTCAAGAACGTGCACCTGGCGCCGACGTGGCTGCAGAGTCTGGAGAAGCGCATGGAGAGCCTGAACCCGCACGCGGCGTTCCGGCTGTTCCTGTCGATGGAGCCCAGCCCCAAGATCCCCGTCAACCTGCTGCGGGCGTCGCGCGTGCTCATGTTCGAGCAGCCGGCGGGCGTGCGGGCCAACATGAAGGACTCGATGTCGTCGCTGGCCACGCGGGCCAGCAAGAGCCCCGTCGAGCGCACGCGGCTGTACCTGCTGCTCTCGTTCCTGCACGCGGTGGTGCAAGAGCGGCTGCGCTACGCGCCGAATCTGGGGTGGAAGGGGTTCTGGGAGTTCAACGACAGCGACTACGAGTGTTCGACGTTCATCATCGACACGTGGGTCGATGCGGTGGCGCAGAGCCGCACCAACATTGCGCCACAGAACATTCCGTGGGACATAATCCGGTACCTGGTGATCCAGACGTACGGCGGCAAGATTGACGACGAAGGGGACTATGCGCAGCTTACCGAGCTGGTCACGTCGTTCCTGACGCCCGATGCGTACGACATCAACCACCGGCTGGTCGACGACGACGACGACGACAACGACGGGACGGCCGGCGGCAGCAGCACGAGTCTGCTGGTGCCGCAGGGCACGTCGCTCGCGGACTTTATGGAGTGGATCCACCGACTGCCGGAGCGCGAGCCGCCGACGTACCTCGGCCTGCCGGCCAACGCCGAGAAGCTGCTGCTGGTCGATATGGGGCGGTCGCTGATTGGGAATGTGCGCAAGGTTACGGATTTGCTGGATGAGAGCGAGCAGCTTATGACGGAGGCGTGAGGGGTGTGTGAGATGAGTGTGGGAGATATTTAATTTGTGTTCTTTTTTCTTTCTTGATTTCTTCTTCTTCTTCTTTTCCCCTTGCATGTAATACTGGGGTCTTGGGTCATAATGCCCTCGTGTGTTTGTATTTTTCTGCGGTTCAGGGGCTTCTCGATACTCTCTCTTGTTTCTTCCATTTTTCCTCGGTCTCTATCAAATTGAATCAACTCAACAATTCCACCCACTCCCGACCCTGTAGCGCCTTAAAAAACCCATTAAAAAAATCCGCTCACCCGGCAAAAAAGTGTCAAGTTCTCATCCAATCTCCTTAGTTGAGGAGGGCCTCTCCAAATGTCCTTAATCTGATCGGGGATGAGCCAGGCTCGAATCCCGTCACTTGATCCCTGGCGTTCGCTGGATGGCAGGTTCGCTTTAACCAACTAGGCTATTGTCCACCTTGACGGAGTATTTGTTAGGAGGAAGGGGGGTAAACATGGCCTATAACACATACTTCGGTTGTTGTTGTTGTTGGTGGTGGTCGTGACGCGATGGGAGGCTTAGGGTTATTCAGGGTCACGGCACTGACGCCTGTTTCTGGAAAGTCGGATGTCTATTCTCTCTCTATCTCTCTATCTCTCTATCTCTCTATCTCTCTATCTCTCTATCTCTCTATCTCTCTATCTCTCTATCTCTCTATCTCTCTATCTCTCTATCTCTATCTCTCTATCTCTCTATCTCTCTCTGTCTCTCTCTGTCTCTCTCTGTCTCTCTCTGTCTCTCTCTGTCTCTCTCTGTCTCTCTCTGTCTCTCTCTCTGCCACACACACACACTCACACACACACTCGCTCTCTTTTCTCCCTACATAAATAATCACCCACCCACTAACGGCCGTCACAGATTGCTGCTGTACTTTGGGGCCACTGAGAGAACGCCGCCGTGGAAGTCACTCTGGTGGACACACGGAGCTGGGGAGGAGCATAGATCAAGGTTGAGATTATATTGCCATATTGGAGGCCATGGTGTCTAAACGAAAAACATACCCAAGAAGAAAAGCAAAACACGGAAGAAAACACGAGAAACCAAAAAGCACGAACCAGAGCCAACAAAATAATTATCTAGTGAATTAACATGACGTTGGGAACATTTGAAACGGTAAGTTGAAGGGGCATAATGAAAAATAACAGAAACAGGCTGTGCGGTGATACAAGAAGCGGACAGAGCATAGCAGTGTCATTCAGCTGTAATGTTATATACAACGTTCAAGAGAGAAAAACCTGTGATCGGCCTGGAAAGGTAAGGTTTACGAGCCCAAAGCATGCAATATAGAGGGGTTCGTTAAACGACAACCTTCCCGGGCGATTCAAAACAGGCGGGGACGCAAGGAACTTAAGTTGAGCTCCTATACAGTCCAGAGAGAAAAGAGGGACGGGGTAAAACATGTGCTGGGTCGTAACATTCGGGGCATACATCGTGGCATTGTGCATTAAAATTATATCGTTTTCTTTCCCGGTGGAGGGGAAAGAGGGGAAGGGGGGCAATTCGGCACCGGGACATTGTTGGAGGTCCGGAAACGGACTTTTCTGTGAATGGTTGGGGATCGAGTTGTTCGATCGGCTGGCGGGACGGGGAAGAGAAAACAGACGGACGAACAGAGTGCGAGAAAGATTCCCGGGGTCGAAGAAGCTGTTGGGGGAGGGAAACATCCTGAAGAAAACAAGAACAGAAAGCTCGAATAGGAAGCTCGAGCACACGACACACAGGGGAACAGGGAACAGGCTGATCACGGCGCGAACCCAGATAAAGGCGGAAGAAGAGAGAGAGAGGACAAGGAGTCCGGGAAGCCGTCAAGACAGCATGTCGCCAGCTCCGTGGGCCTTCAGCCGAATATGCTCGTCCAACTCCCGCTCGGCGACTTTCACGAGAGAGTCAAGATCAACGTTGATCTTGCGCATCATCAGCGGGGTGACCTTGGCGGCCAGGCCGGTGGGGTTCAAGGAGATCTCCGGGGAGCCGCCGTTGAGGATGTGGTCGAGGTTGTTGCGGTTCAGGAACTCAATGATAAAATTGACCCAGATGGTATGGATGGGGTGGTTCGCGTAAGACGACAGCGTCGGGAGGAAGCTGACCAGGGCCGCCGAGGCAAAGTCCTCGAAGGTGGCGGCATCGGTCACCAAACGGCTGGGCATTGCGCATTGAACAACGATTGCTAGCAGCTCCGCGGCCGAGATGCCGGCCGCGGCCCGGCAGACCCGAGCCCAGCGCGGCTCGTTGCCTTGATTGGTATCCTGGTACAGAATGAGCCAGATGGCGCAAAACACAAGCATATTGCAGCTCTCCGGGGTCACTTCCGTGCCCTCCGGGAACGCATTGTACGAGACGCCAACCTGGCTCTGGAAGGCCTGGCTCTTGATCTCGTCGCACCACTTGACGCAGCCAGCAACCACCTGCATCGCCGAGATCTTCCCGGCGGGCCGCTCCGGCTCCGTGGTCCATGCCGCAGCCTCGTCGACCGAAGGCGGAACAGCCACCGCGCCATCCTTCTCGTCAAAGACCCCGTGCCCTAACAGCTCCTCAAACAGGTTGATACCGTGCGTGGGGATCTTGGCAATCACCGACAGGTTGGCCAGCAGCTTGGGCGACTGCAGCTGCGGGAGGGTGCGCGGACGGTGCCCCCGATTCGCGCCGAGACTCTTGCAGAACTTCTCCAGCTTCATCTGCGCCGCGACGCCGAAGCGGTGGTTCGGCGCGTCGGTGAAGTGCGACACCAGCCGCGCCGTGTCACGCGATGCCGAGAACACCATGTTGAGCAGGATCACCGGCTTTAGACCGGCGGAGATGTCGCGCCGCAGCACCTGGCCGAAGAGCACCACGGCGCGGTTGGCGTCGCGCGCGGCGGCGCAGAAATCTGCGATGAGCAGCAGGTCGCGGTCGGCGTCGCTGGGCGGCGTCCACAACGACGACGGCGGCTGCGGCTGCGGCTGCGGCTGCTGCGACGCGGTGGAGCTTTCCGGCTGCGACGCCATCGGCGTCATCACGGTGCTGAACGACCTGACGTAGTAGGAGTCGCTGCCGAACGAGCTGGATGCCTGCGGCTGCAGGCTGGGGCGGGGCGCCAGATCGGCCGCGTCCGTGCGCGTCCGCTTGTTAGGATGCACTATGGGCGTAGTAGGCAGCTTGTCCAAGAGGGCTGGGTTGATACCGGGCGAATTCTGGCGTTTGCGCTTGGTGGTGGTGGTCGGCTGCGCAGTTGGAGCGGGCGGAGTCTGGCGGGACGGCGGGCTAAGGGGGACAGTCGGCCGTGAAAACATCTCGGACCCTCCTGCCGGCCACAGTGGCGGGGACAGCTGGCTCAGGGAGAGTTCCCCGGGGGCGGGAGACAGGACTGGCCAGTCCCGGTCGGCGGACGGGGTGGTGGCAACTGCCACTGCCGGCTGGATCGGCACGCCGGGGGCGGGGAGTTGCTGAAGCCCGTGCTGATGTCCCATGCGGCGAGCAGGGATAGGCTGGCCTGGGATCACACCGTGCGGCGCGGGCGGCCGGGCAGCAAGCACAGGCGGCTGCGGTCGTGCCTGGACCGGCCGAGATGTGGCCTGGGGCCGGGGCACGTCAGCGGGGCCGCGTCGAGCGCGAGGTGGGCTCCTGTACCCGGCTGCGCTGCCCATACGCGACGGGGACACCCTGGCCGGCCCGTTGGGCCCTATGGCGGTGGCGACCCCAGCCCCGGCCGGAGGCCCGCGGGGCGGCTGGTGGCTCTGGTACTTAGCCAGCTTCCACTGCTTGAACCGGTGGGTGTACTGGCGCAGGCTGCCGTGGAAGCCGTGCTCTCGGTCCATGATAACCTGTAGCTGCTTCAGGCCGTGCTTCTGGTACAGCTCGGTGATGATGGGGCGGTGCGACTCCCATTCCGAGTTCGCCTTTTTCTTCGCCCGCTCGCGCTCGGCTGCCGCAGCTGTGGGAGGCATGCTGGGCAGTGGCCACCTACTCAGCGTGCTGTGTTGGGTGTGTGGGTGTGTGTGCGGTCTGCGTCTCCGGTCGGTCTGGCAGGGGATACTGATGAACAGATGGAAAAGAGGCTGGTGATTTGGTCTTGTGGACGAGAAAATTTCAGACCGGTGACCAAATAATAGGAAAAAAAACCGTAAAAAATATCGAGAAAAGAGAGAGAAGAGGAACAACAAGACTCTCAACAGCGGCCCTTGAAAACGGTCAGTCTCGCTCCCTTTTGTGGTCCGTCGTTGAGAGAAGACACTCAGCGAACTCACAGCCACCCAACCCTAGCCGGGCTTGTAGGTCTCCGGAGTCTGATTGGCTGTTCTATGGCAAATTACAATTATGTTGCCAAAAAGCACTGGCATTTCTTTTTGTAGCAGGGGAGGGAAGAGGCCGACCGTTTTATAAGGCCCAGTGGGGCCGTTTCGACCCAGTATCCATAGCAAAAGACAGCTGGTATGTCTGGTATTGTGTTTTTGTAACTTGCTGGACATAGAAGTCCTGAGTACCGACTACGGGCAGGCTAGAGTTGTATGGGATATGCTGATGTATCCAGTCCTGCACAAGGAACCAGAAAACACCACAGCCCAATCCGAAGCAGCGCCGGTCCCAAACTCAGCCTAGCCTGATCACCATGTCCTGCTTTCCGCCAGCAAACATCTCAACAACCTCGCAATATGCCCATCACCCGCCACAGCCACCGCCAGCAAGACACCAGAGAATAAAACCGGGACTCTTTTGAGTTACACGATCGTCAACCGAAATGGCGCGGCTCTCAACGGGGATAGGCCCGGGTTCTGGTGTAATTACAATTGATTGGGCTCCTCACGCGCTCCAACTTGCCAATCTTGCCGGCTTCCCAAAACGGGCCACCGAAAGTGGCCGCCGTCAGAGCGGACTCGGTGAGAAGTCTCGGTGGCTAGGGTATAACCCTCGCGCACTTACAATACATAAACCGCCGTCCCAGAGCGGGCGATGGGCAGGAACGACCGCACGCCTATTTTTGGTATATATACAGAACTCGCGAGACTAGGTGCATTTTTGCAAGCGCGCTACCTACAGCACCAGAAATGAAAATGGCAGTCGCGTGCGGGACAACCGCGTCTAGTAGTTCCAAAAATCCCAAAAAATTGGCAGTCGCGTTCGGGACCGCCCGCGCTGCACCTCCCATTTTGTCGAATTGCTATTTCGACGACATGTCTTCGCACCGAGAAAGTTGCAGAGCAATACAGCCAAGGATAAGGAGAATCAAAGTTTCCCCTACAAAAAGAAGAAACCGAAACCGAAACCGAAAAAAGAAAAAAGAAAAGAATCCGGTTCAAGTTTCGGTACCTACACGGGCCGGCTCTCTGGGAAAAACAATCCCAAATCCCAATCTAAGGTCAGGCCGAAGTGACGTGTCCGGAGCTGACCCCGGGGATGAACAGAGGGAATCTTCGCTCAGCCTCCCGAGCCTACGATAGCTGCACCGGCGTGTTGAGGTGTTCTTTTTGTTGGAGAGAAAGCCCGGGAATTGTAAACCGCAAAGGAGTGCTGTGTTAATCGAGACGGTGTGCTTGTGACGATGTTTGGCAGTTGCTCTTTAGCAGGGGTCATGACCACGCCTCAAGTCTGGACTCTGGACAGCCAGTATCGGCCAGCCACCTGTCAGTTCGCTCGCCACCACGGTGTGTGCCCTGTAGAGAGCCCATGCTCTGGGGTCAAAGATTGACCACGTCAAGTTCTCGTCCAGCACTCAAACCCGCGCAAAGGTGTCTCAAGCTGGACATCGTTGGAATTTTTTTTTTATCTTCGTCCTCAATGCTTTCTCTGCGACGGGGATGAAAGTCAATGCCATTTCGCTCGGAGGTACTTCTGTTGTTTTTCTTTGGGTTGCAAACAAAAGTCGCATGAGTGTACTGCCCGTTCCGAGGGTTTGCACGGAAGCCCTCCGAGCTCAGGGCCCGGGGTCTTCGATCTCAACGTACCAATGCTGTGTTGTTACCCTTCAGTTTCTACACCGGTGTACATGAACCGTTCATCGTGAATGTGTGACGTGTGTTTAGGGAGGACTTTTCACGGATTTGGCTGGGCCACAATTTTGGCCACGGCGCTGAAGTGGTGTATCCTTATCTGTAGCTGGTGTCTGTCCCAAATTACAATTTTCCACTGGTGCCAGGAGGACTCGCATTTTGGTGCCCAGCTGCAACTGGCTGACATTCGAAATGGAGGGTCAAGCCAAAGCACAGGGGTCAACCTTGCTGGAAAGCAGTGTTCATCTGTCCTCCTCGCCCGCAGTACCGCAAGCCCTACAACTTGACCATCTGACTCTCGGAGCCACCCGCATGGCTTCACGTATCGCCTTGAAAATTGAGCCTCGGTTTCCCCAGTCCATTCCCCCCAAAACACCTGTGTTTCCGTTTGAACCAACCCTGGCGACCTCTCGAAGAGTTCCAGTAGGGGACGGACACTCACGCGGGGGCCGCAAATAGTTGTCTCCTTCGCGGAAATGCTTCTCCTCGCACCGGCCTTTCGGCCCTTGCCGAGGTCTTGAATGGCCCCTCTCGTGTTAGGCGCGAGTGCCTTTGCTAGCCGCTCAGATCGACGCCTCACCTTCTGAGCTTACCGTAAGCCTTATCTCTATCACACGGCTGCACGTGGACGGAAGCCATTGGGACCGAATTCCGGAAGGTCATTAAGATGAAGAAATTCAAGGTGATACAGGGAAAGCCTCCGAAGAAACCAATCACCGCGAAAGTCTATGCTTTGAAAGACAATGAATCCATGTTGTTGGCTGAAATCAGCTAACTAGAGTTGGACGCCGTCAATTTCTTGATAGATCTCGCTAACGGATATACCCGAAAACCAAGAATTTATGACTTTGAAAGTCATAGATTCTTGGTTTTCGGATATCTACGGAGGTGATAGTTTATATTAGACCCTCTACTTCTAGTGCTTATCCCACTCGCTCTATTGATTCGCCGATGTGATAACCTTATGGCTTTATGGTTCTTAGGGGGTCGCATCGTTTCGTCTAGATAGGGAGGGAAGGCTTTCGAGATCTCTGATTTCTCCTGAACGAAAGCTCAAAATGTCACCAGTGTGGCGCTGGCAACGTCGAAGCACAGCTGATGCAACCTAGGAACAGCAGCCGGCTTCGTTCCCCGAGTAAAACCTCAGGCTATCGTGATGCCTCTCTTTCATTCACTTTTTCTCTTTTTTCTCCGTATCGGAGGTCTACAAACATTTTCCCCTGGTCGCAGTCTCCCGTGCACCACGCTGACTTTCTTCATGCGCATCTCGTCTATGACCTATAGGCTCCATTGTCCTGTTTCCCCGGGACTTCGCTAAGCCAGCAATACAACACATCCAACCAAGGTGGAATCAAGAGTTGTGTCACGATACTACCCTTGAGCATATCCCCCACCTCTCAAATACCGGAGAAAGTCTTCGTAACAATCATGTTCGAGGCCGGTTTACATCAAAGTCGGCACACACAAGCGCGATTGGACACGGGAACTCTGCGTGTGAAGCACCTCTTGCTAAGTCCATACTGGGCCATCTAGTGTGGTCGTCATCTTAATCTTTTCCGAGGACCGCCAGATATAAAATCTTCGTTCCTCGTGATCGGGCTGAGCCTATGAGGACTTAAATTGTGATGGAAGGCGCTCAGGAAAAGATTCATCTGCGAGCTCATGAATGATGGCGAGGCTGGGGAGAGAGAAGCTCGACTGCGTCTCCTGCCACACGCGCGGCTACATCAAGGGCCTGCGTCTACGTCGACATCTACTAGTTCTCGGTCCGCGCTCTGGGGACTGTCAACTTCGGTGTCACTGGCCTGGTGGCCGATGGCTACTGCCGCCGCTGCTTCAAGTGCTGCAGCAACACACGGTCTGGGTAAGTGTTTTCCTATCTCTCTGTTCCATATCACGCCCTTGGGCTGCAGTGACCACGGAGGTATATCGACCGATGTATCCCTCCCTGTGAATATATGCTAACGCTAAGCCCTAGCAGAGATGGTCCTGGACATGGGAGAAGCAGCCGGTCACCTCCGAGGCCGAGGTCGGCGTCAACCTGGACGTGCACGTGTACATCAACCCCAAGGTCTGGGCCAGTGTTGTCGGCAAGACCGTGTCCGAGGGCGGTGTGGCCATTCTGGCGCCGCGCTTCAGCTGCGATGTTGTCTTGAAGCTGGACTCGGCGGGCGGCCGGTGCCAGAACCCGAACACCTGGATGGCGCTGATGGTCCAGCTCCAGTACGGCTACCAGATCTTTGCCTACGCCGGCCGCTCGTCCCTTGACGCCGACTGATCGGCCATTCTCGCCGAGCAGATGTGGACCTTCTACGAACTCTGCCGACCGATCCAGAGCTACGAGCCCTCTCCCACCACGAAGCGCCCCCAACTGACTGTCACTACCGCTACCCCCACCAGGGCCACCACATCTGTTGTCGTTACCACTACCACCACCACCACCACCACCACCAGCAGCAAAACCGCTTCGGTCAAGCCTACGCTGAAACTCATCTCCACCTTAGCAGATTAGAGCGAGCGAGAATCGGCCATCGAACTCGCCACCGACTTTCCTCTCCTCCCATCGATCGATCGAGATGATCTTCTTGTCTTCTCCTGGTATTTCCTGGCCTCCGCGTTTTCATTTCTCAGAATCTATAGACTTCGTTTTAGTCTTGCACTTGCTGTTTGGCGATGAGCTAGCGTGAGTATTCGTTTGGTCAATCTTTCCATTTCCCGGTTTCTTCCTTTGGCTTTTCCTGTTCTTATGTCTGTCCTGTATCTCCTTCTCGCTGGCACTTATATATAAACGGGCATGTCTCGCGATCTGTCTGCACCAGTTGTCCTCCGCGTGATAGCTACTCCAGAGTCTCCAGCCAAGAATCAAGAGAATCTCCCTTATTTCCTCGATCCTGTAGTTTTTCTGATGTCCGGCTGATTACCCAGGTTGAAGCGTCGTCATCAGCCAATGCAACTTGTATGATAGCTCGGCATTAGTCAAGAATCTTTCAGCTGTCTTCATTCTTCGCCACTGTGGGAAAAATAAAAAACAAAAATAAAAAAAAACCCCCCCAGCTCGCTTGACACTTGACAGACATCTAGGCTTTATTTATATCCAAGATCAATTGAAAAAGAGCATTTAGTCTGGAGTTAGGCCGTGGCAGCTGTGGCCAGTTGCCAGCCGTCGATTTTCCCGCCGTCTCCTTCCTTGCTCGGCGCTAAATCCCCGCGTTAGTCCGAAACCGATTCCGCTCGGTACCGGCCGCTTGTGGGGCATGCCGGATCCGGAAACAACCTCACTCACCAAACAGTCACAACAATTCTGGGTTCACAGAACCATGTTTCGCAGATTTTCTTTCGGCCTGAAAACACAGGAAATAATGCATTAATAGGACGATATTAGTCAAAGACCAGCCTATTTTTTTTAGGGGGGGGCGTGTGCCGTTGCCCAAGTTGCTGCATTTTTGGGGGAATCCCTAGATGCTCTCCCCAAAAAAATCACCAACCCGGTTCCTCCAATGGCTGGGACCATGTGCGTCATCCTTACCGCACAGGCTTGCGTTCTCCCCCGCATTCAGAATCAGCTGTGTGGAATTAGGGGATCACCATGAGAGAGAGTATTTAAGAGCATCGGTCCTAGATGGATCTCGCTAGATTCCTCTTCCTCTTCTATTTTTTCACTTGACCTGATCTGTGGATTGATTGTATATTTTGTCTGCTTGGTCCTGATTCTTGCTGTATCTTATTTGTTTCGGAATTCGCTGCTATATCGACAATGCCCATCATCGTCATGTCGTCCTACAACAAATGTCAGTGCTGCTCTTCTATCCCGAGAACATGAGCTGTGAACCATTACCTCAACTAACATCTTCTGTCCTCGCCCAGACAATCCCTTTGCCCGCCGGGAATCGCACACGCGGGAGTCGATCCTGACATACAAGGCCCTGACCATCCTCACCTGGCTGCTCTCGCTGATCACCTCGGTGTATCTCGTGCACAACAAGCCCAGCTATGGCTTCCACGGCAGCCACCGCCTGTGGTGGTGGAATTCGCACTACCTGACGGGATTCACGCTGAACGCCACGATCATCGACATCTACTGGTGAGTGGACACCTTCAATCGACACACTCTTGTCCGGGATAATCTGTCCAGTCACACTGACGTCACCAACCTTTGTTTTTTTTTTCCCTTCTCTGCCCAGGCTCGTCATGCTCATTATGCAGGCTGCGTACATCGCCCACCTGTTCTCGCGGAACACCATCTACGTCACCGCGGCCGCCAACGTCGGCGGCCACTTCATCGTCAACAACGTGCTGCACCTGGCGTTCGTCCTGCTGGTCGCCCACGGCCACTTCATCTGGGCCGAGATCGTGCTGCTGGCCAACCTGCTCAACCTGTCGAGCCAGTACTTCCTGCACGCCGACTACCCGCGCTCCATCCACTGGCCCGTCGTGTCGGCCCCGCTCGCCTGGACCCTCATGGCCGTGTACTGGAACGGCTCGTACATGGTCGCTCACTCGCACAGCCTGGTGGCCCGCGTGTGCGCCAATGTCTTCGTCTGGGTCTTCCTGCTCAAGGGCCTGTTCTTCATCGGCTACCTGGGCGTAAGTTTTCCTCTCGACCGCCGATCAACTAGTCACGCATCAGATGCACTAACCTATTGCTTTCTGCACTAATAGGACTACACCATGGGCTTCTCCCTCAGCGTCCTCATGGCCGCTCTCGGCGTCGGCCAGTTCCTCGCCAAGGTTTTCGCTCTGCAGTGGATCTTTGCCTTCACTATCATGAGTGTCCTGTTCCTCGCCAGCTTGGCCGTTGCCATCCCCGTCTGGGCCGGTCGGGATGTCAGCTACCTCCGCAGACTCCCCAAGCCGCAGACCGACCAGGAGCGTGCTCCCCTTCTCCACAACTAAGGCAAAAACGAGAGATTATTGGAGAACTGTTAACCCGGAATAGTAGTTACTAGTCACTATTCACACAAGGAACTCAAAGGCACACTCTTGTCTTGAATTGGAATGAGGGAAGATACTTAGGTGGAAGAATGGAAGCAGTCTGTGAAATGGAGGAGGAATGTGAGAGGGCGAGACGAACGCCGAGACGGCAACAACAGGGTTATTGGCAAGACTGGACAAGCCCTAAGCCGAGGAATGATTGAAGACTCTAAATATGTACCCAAGTATCTCTAATGGGATGGAATAACAAATTGACTACTTTCTAATACTTTCGAGATGTCCGCTTCAGTTGCCACAGTGGTCACTTACACGTCGAGTTAGGGTTTCATAATTCCTAGGGTTTGTCTGGCGGATTAGGGTTAGATTGACTGAAAACTTGCTCAAGCGTGTGTGAGCGAACATACAATCTTAGGCAAACCTCAAAAACTCTCAGCTTCATCAAGATAAACTGAACAGGCCCAACCAAGCCTCACAACCAAGAAAAAGAAAGACAGAAAAATGAAGCCCAGAATACCCAACCTGCCCCCGCTCCTGCACCGCTTCCCCTTCAACCTGACCCTCGGCACCGACGTGTGCCGCATCCCGCGCATCCGCGCCATCCTCGCCGGCCCGCGCGGCCCCAAGTTCGTCGCGCGCGTGCTGACCCCCGCCGAGCGCGCCGCCGCGGCTGGCCGGCTCGCGGCGCTTTCTCCTTCCATGACTTCTCCTTCGGCCGCATCGCCGTCGGCGTCGTCTGCATCATCCAGGAGCCGGCAGCAGGACGACGGCCAGAGCGGGCTAGCCCGCGCCGCGGCGTTCCTGGCCGGCCGGTACGTTCCCCCCCTCCTTTTCCTTCTTTCTCCGGCTAGGTGTGTGTTTTTATATCGCACCCCATGGAATTCTCAAACTAATTTCCCTGGATGCACAGCTTCGCCGCCAAAGAAGCCGCCTTCAAAGCCCACCCGCACCTGCACCTCGGCTTCCATGACGTGGAGATCCGCCGCGCCGCCCCAACCGCCCCCGGCCCGCCGCCCCCGCGCCGCGCAGCCAGCGGCTCCGGCCCGCCCGTGGCCGTCATCACCGTGCCGGACGCAGCGGCGACTGGCGGGGATGCGGCGCCGGTGCTGCAGGAGGCGTTGGTGTCGATCAGCCATGATGGCGAGTACGCGACGGCTGTGTGCATTGGGTTCAATGCGCAGCAGTCCGCACCCCCGACACTTGATGATGATGATGATGGTACAGGAAGGTAGCGGGGCCGGAGTCCGGACTGAATGGGCGTTTGTACGATAGTCCCACTGTAACGATACGAAGAGGACTGAGCATGTGTGGTTTTCTTAGGGTTGGATTTAGCGATGGTTCATAGGCTCCGTGTGCACGATAATTTACACGATAATTCATTGCATCATCTCCCCAAAACTGGCCCGTGTAGAACCACGCAACTTCGCGTTTAGATGCTTGCATTCCTCATTCCGTGACATCCAAATGCTCAAAAAAAGGTGGTGGTGGTGGTGTATTGTACTATCTAAACTAACCCAAAAGAATCCTCCAACCGAACAAAAAAAGCAGAACAAGAAAAACGACAAGCCATCCCCCAAGATGATTGAAGAACCCTCCAGTTCCGCGCTTCGAACTCTGTCTAATCAAGCGGGCTTAGCTTCCACTTCGCGCCATTATCACCTTGTCAGTTCTTTCACTCTTGCGCCACTCTCCTCTCCTCTTCTCAAACCGGAACTTGCTTGACAGGACAACGGAAGTGAATTGAAGAGAAAAAGAAAGAAGTTGAACACAGTAATGAAAAAGACCGAGCACGCGGAAGACGAAAGAACAAGGGATGAAATAAAACGACCCCAAACACAATAGCTCTGCGGCATCAACGCCTTTACCCAGACAGAGACCTAAGAAAAGAGAGAGCAATAAGGAAGAAGATGGACGATGGAGAGGGGAGTGTAGTGGGAACGAACAACAGATATTTCATGAAGCACACAGAGAGAGAAAAAAAAGAGAGTAGATACACAATTCGTAATTCCGAACAGCTATTTTTTTTCAAATAAAAAACACGACAAGAGAAACAGCAGAAAGGGGGGGGATGGCAGGGAGGGAAGAGGACGGGGGCTGTACATCATCAAATGGTATATGGGTTTAGATGGTTCATGTGCTGGACAAAAGAGTTGACGGGCTAGAGAAGAAAGGTCCTCGGAGGCAGAGAGCAAGACAGTTGGCGGAGTGGGTGGAATGGGCGAAAGAAACAAGGGGGGGAGTCGTTTACGACTTCTGGAAGAACCAGCTGGCGCGCTTGTTGGTGTTGCCCTCGGTCTGCAGACTCGAAATCGCCGGGTTAGTCGGCCCGTCGCCACCACCGCCACGCAGCGGCTTCGCAATGCGGCTGCCGGCACCGCCGAAGCTGAAGCCGCCGGCTCCGCTCATCGCGGCCTGGTCGCGCGCGCTGGCCACCTTGGCTGCGTCGAGACGCTCCTTGACGGAGGCCAGTTGGACCTCGAACCTAGTAGAGGGGAAAAAGAGTTGAAAACGTTAGCATACACATCGAGGCCTGGGCAACAAAATACAAGGGGGGCCTGAACATACTTGTGGTTCGCCGCAGCCATCTTCTCCTGGCTATCCTGCAGCAACGCCTCCAGGCTCTGGATGCGCTCGTTGCGCGCAATCAGCTTGCGCTCAGCAATAGCCACCTCCTTCTTCAGCGCCGAGTTCTGCTCGACCAGCTGGCGCTGCACCTGCGTCAGCTGCTCGAGGTTGCGCTCGAGGAAAGCCATCTTCTTCTGCTGCGCGCGGTTGTTGCTCGACCGCAGCACGTTGTTGTACTGCTCGCGCGTCTCGTCGAGCGAGATCTCCAGCTCCACCACCCGCTCGCACCGGTTCTGCAGGTCGCGCATCAGGCTCTTCTTCATCACGTCAAACTCGGCAATCTGCTGCTGGATCGTCTTGCCGTTCGCTAGCGGCGCCGTCGTGCCCGCCTTCACCCGCCGCTGCAGCTCCTCAATCTGCCCCTTCATGTGCTCGTTCTCCGCCGCCTTCTGCGTCATCTCCGCCTTCAGGCTGTCGACCAGCTCCAGCTGCGCCGTCTGCTTGTCCGACAGCGCCGCCTCCATGCGCGCCTTGATCTCCTCGCGGTCGTCCTCGGTTAGGTTCTTCTGCAGGAGATCCTCGTACTGTGTCTGCACCGTCTCCAACCGCGTCTCAAGCTCCTTGCGCCTCCTTGCTTCGGCGTCGTTCGCCGAGGCACCGTATGCCGACAGCTCGGCTTGGCGGAGAGCTCCCTGAGCTTCGAGAAGACGGGTCTTGAGGTCGTTGAGATCGTCCACTGGAATGGGATCTCCGGCACTGCTCTGCTGGATGAGCAGATCGAGCTGCTTGATGGTATCAGCCACTGACCGCTCATCCCTGCTGAACACGTCGTCGCCCAGGTCGAAACCAGCCATCATCTTGGCCATCTTCTCTGCCTTTCTCTTCTCTTTCTCATCAAGCTGGGCGTTGGTCTCCTTGGAGCTCATCTTCACGTCCATCAGCTGCTGCTTGACCTCATCCAGCTCCGACGTCAGCTCGGAGTTGGCCTCCTTCAGGGCGTCCATGGTGATAATGGCTTCCTTGCTTTCAAACGTCAACCGTTCAAGTTGCATCTTGCACTCGTTGACCTCGGAGATGAGCCGCTCGTTCTCCTTGCCGGTCTTGCTGTCGTGCTCCTTGAGGTACACGAGCTCTTCCTTGGCCTCGAGGAGCTGCTTCTCGGCAGTGGTCATTTGAGACTCCCGCTCGGCAAGCTGATCCTGGAGTTCGTTTTCGCGGCGCAGGAACTCCTCGCGTTCGTCTTTGTCCAGGGGCAGGCTGGGGGTACCGGCGCGCTCGGGCATGGGGGTCTCGGATCGGCTTTCGGGTATCAATCTTGACGGGGTCGAAGGTCGCACCACTTCTCGGCTAGCAGGCTTGGTCGAACCTGTGGAGATCGAGGCAACCCACTTTTCGCGCGGCACCGCCTCTCCGGCACGCCACAGCTGAACCTCGCCCTCGAGATTCGATACGTAGCTTTCGAAGGTGGTGACTTGGGTCTGGGCTTTCCGGAGCAGGGCCTTGAGTTCGGCCGGGCTGAGTTCGGCGTTGACTTTCGCCTTGTTCTTGATGGCCTTTGCTCGCATACCGAATCGGAGGGTACTCAGGGTTTCGGCGTCGTTGTAGCTGCTGGGCGAGCAGTTGATGATCAGAGTGGTCCGACTGTTACCACCGAGGGATTCTTGCAATATTCGGGTCAGTTTCGAGTCACGGTACGGCACGTGCGAGGATTTGCCGTCGGTCAGGGCGTTAATGACCATGCCGAGAGCACTCAAACTCTTGTTGATCTTCTTGGCCTCTTCGAGGGTCTGGCCACTGGCGCCAGTCTTGCCGACCTTCTCGCTACCCGCCAGATCGACCAAGAACAGTTGGCCGCTTTTTGCCGAGCCGGTCTCGACGTTCTTTTGGGTGATGGTGATGACGAAGATGGAGTGCGATCGAGACGACTCCTGGTTCATGTTTGTGGCGGCCACGGCTCGGGCGTTGCCACCGCGGCGCATGACCTCGAAAACTTCCTGGACACTCGACACGTAAATCTCGAGCAGGCCCTTGACGTAGACTCCGCGGTTCTTTTCTTCGTGGACCGGAAGGTTGTCGTGCGATGGTTCCAGAAGATCGCGGATACGCTCCATGTAGATTTCCATGTAGCTGACCCGCACGGTGTACTCGATGGTCGAGGGACTGGACAAGATGCTTTCGAAGATCTGCTCGACAATTCGGGGGATGACACCACGGCCTTCCTCGTCATCTATCGACGTACCCATCATGGTATACGACTTACCGGCACCGGTCTGGCCATAGGCAAACACGGTGCCGTTGTATCCGTTGAGAATATCATCGACGGTGGGGCGGATAGAGAAGTCGAAGATGTCTTTCTGTTTGCAGGACATATCAAACACACGGTCAAAGGTGAAGGAGCCCTGAGCCTCCTTGGACTAGATAGAGAGAGGACGAGGCAAAAGGCGGCCGAATTTGTCAGTATACGCCGATATCATATTTCTCGCGAAGTCGGCCAATGGAGGAGAGTGAAGTCAACCAGCTAGTGTGTGCCAGTTGGAAGCACCCCGACTACGGATTACTGCTGCAGCCGCTGTTGTTATCACGGTATCACCACCACAGCCCCTCACAACAGACAACATTCCCCCCTCAAGCCGCTGGGGAAAACTCACATCAACGGTCAGAGTGTCCTGGCCATCAAAACTGACAATGGGCTTACCGCCCGATTCAAGCTCGATCCGGTTTTGTGGCCGGAACCGGGCCACGACCTTGATGCTGTTGTTACCCGACATGATGACTGACAAAACGTTGGGGGTCAACAACGGCTGAAGGAGCGGGAAAGAGAGGGTTGTTCGGTCAAGAGCTATCCGTGATATTGAAGCGACGGAACTCGGCCGAGCAACTGGCGATCACAGAAGGAAATAAATGATTCTCAGAGCTGACGAAGAGCACGTGTCCTCGTTCGGTTTTTGTATCTGTTATTACTATCGGGTGTGTTTATCGGGGGTGCAATCAACGAATGTGGGAGGCCGCAAGTTTGCCCAAGGAGGGCTCGATATCGATAACGGGGGGCCGATCTGCAGAAGGAAGGTGCAGCTCTCGACGAAAGGATTTCGCGGAATAGAAAAAAAAGAATGAGCACCGATGTAGGTGGGTTTGGTTTTGTTCAAAGTTGTCGTTGGAAGCAAAGTTGAGGAGGGGGTGAGGGTGGGAAAGAAAAATAGAGACACATTTCCGAAGACTCAAAACCCTTAAACTTGGGACAACGCGAACATCTCGCGTGAGAAAGTTGGGCGGTGTCGTTTCATGGGGGGGGACTTGTACGTAAGCAACTCCACTCGAACATGAGGCAGGGACGGAGCAATTTTTCCAAGCTGGAAGGAAGGTGCAAGTGGTGGTGGTGGTGGCATGAACATTAGGCCCTCTCATGAAGTTTTTGGAGGCTTATCTCATAGGAGGTTGTTGTTTACAGTCAAAATCCCTGGAATAGCGGGCCTACATCAGCCTTAGCAGCTGGGAAATAGCAGTAATTAAACTTGATTATAGGGGACTCTCCCACTATAGGGATCAGGGAAGCATAGCATAAACAAATGACGCCCATAGCATTACTCTGAGATTTCATATCTACTCAGGTACCTATACTATTATAGGGGCAAGTGTATGTCCGGGAGGGCTCAGTCTTAAGACATAGTCGCATCACCATTCACTACCAAGTTAGACCGATAACACAGAACTGCCCCTCTAGCAATCTGATTAGGAGCTTAGAAATAGAGGGCTATAATTTCTTAAGCCGGTAGTAAAATGAGGAGTAATATGTCTCCTTTAGCAGGTTATTTCATTGGAGTTATAGGTAGGGATCATCCATATACTACACAGATGCCTGGAAGAACCCCCAAAGGTGTTCCCGATCGGGCTGAGCGGCCTAAAAACCATAACTGTCAGCCTAAGCAGGAAGTTCTAGGAGAGTTTCTAGTACAGTAATCAATTTACCACACTACCTTCCAGAACCTAGCAGTTGGTCATTCTTTCCAGCTGAGGCAGCACTCTTTATCCGCTTGATGCCTTTTTTTTTTTCTTCAGTGCCACCCCTTCGCCACCAAACTGTTAATCTTTTAACTCTTATGAGGCAAACTGTAATCTTTTCCTTCATCCTCCTTTTCTCTTTCGTTCTCCTATCGTTTATCCTCCTCCCACGTTCCCATCTTCAACATTCCCCCCTCTTCATCTATCTAATCGACGATTCATCCAGTCCCGTCCCTCCCTGTCTCTGTCTCTGTCTCTCTCCCCCGCCTCATTCCTACGCGTTCGTTCACCATGTCTACCGCCGCACGACGTCGTCTTATCCGCGAGTTCAAGGTACGCTGAGCCGCCCACTCCTCCTTCTCGCGCACGCCCTCGCGGACTGCCTTCTATCGTCGGCTAGATCATCGAAGAAGCGCTTCCCCGATGGCTTCCGTCCACCTCCCTCCCCGCTTCACCTGCCCGCCTGCTAACTCATGTTCTCTTCACCCCCTCCAGCGCATGCAAACAGACCCTCCGGCCGGAGTGTCTGCCTCGCCCATCCCCGACAATGTCATGACCTGGTACGTCCGTCGACCGATCCGTCAAAGCCTCCGCGTGCCGGCGATTGCTCCCCGCTGGATGCATCGCTTATCTGCTATCGCCGTGGGCTCACTCAACCCCCCCGGACCAGGAGGCCCGTGACCACCTTGAAATTGGGACATACATAAATTCTGACATGCAACCTCTTTCGCCTCTCATCCAGGAACGCCGTGATAATCGGCCCCGCCGATACGCCCTTTGAAGACGGCATCTTCAAGCTGGTCATGCAGTTTGAGGAGCAGTACCCGAACAAGCCGCCCGCCGTCAAGTTCATCAGCCAGATGTTCCACCCCAACGTCTACGCCACCGGAGAGTTGTGCTTGGATATCCTCCAGAACCGCTGGAGTCCCACCTACGACGTTGCCGCTGTGTTGACCAGCATCCAGAGGTACATGGCCGCCCGGGTTCTACAACACCCAACCTCCCCTCCTCCACTGCCTTCGTGGGCCTGCCATATGCGACTTAGTGTTCCACAAACCGGGACTGTTTGCTAACTCCTTCTTTTTGTCCTCTCACAGCTTGCTTAACGATCCCAACACTGGCTCCCCTGCCAACGTCGAAGCGTCGAACCTATATAAAGATAACCGCCGAGAATATACGAAGCGGGTGCGTGATACTGTTGAGAAGAGCTGGGAAGATTAAGTGCGCTTAGCTCGTTGAGGCTCCTCAGTCGTGTTCATTCCTCCCCTCACCGCTCTTTTTTCCTTCCTCTCTTCAGCTTCAACTCCTCTGGGAGGTCTCCCCCACCTCCCTATCATATGCGTCTTATTTCTTTCTGCCTTTGCTTCGATTCTCTGTTTCTTTTTTTTCATCTGGCCGGCCGTTTCGGAGTTGTGGTTTCTCGGGTCGTGTTATTCTCACGGATCTCCAGATCCGCCGGAGTAACGCCAAAGGCATAGCCAATCTCTTTTTGCTATTTCCTGCGTTTCTCTCTTTGCTTTTTTCCCTTTGCTTTTCATGAGTCTGCGTTTTTACATACCTCCGCCGTTAATGTATGCTTTTGAATGCTAAATGGGTGCTCTTTCTGTGTGTGTGTGTGTGTGTGTGTGTGTGTGTGTGTGTGTGTGTGTGTCACTAATCCATTGCCTATTTGCAGATTGAGTATCCTTCCAAGCGCGTGTCTAACCTTTCTCAACTATGTCATGGACCGAGAGGTGCTAGGTTCTCTCTATAATCAGCTATTGTTGTAGTACTCTAAAGTGGGATAGGGATTGGAAGGGTGCAGCATGGAGCATATGCATTCGAAAGTCATAAGTCATTCTGTACCTATATCTTGAAACTTTGCCAGCCCATGGACAGGGCTAGCAAACAGCGGTCAAAACTCAACAGCACAGTTAATCATGCATATAAGCTGGAAATCTCTCCCGAAACCATTCCTCAGTGTGCCATCCTGCGGGAGACGATATCAGGGCTGACCTATACGACCTGAACGACACCCCCTCCAGAAATCCAACCCGTATGCTACTGTTCCGTAGTATGAGTTATCTTCTGCCTCCTGCAATTCGTGCCCGAAGCGGCGATGCGTGCCCAACAGAGGAAAGAAGCTTGGACCGGATGGGATGGATGGGATGGAATGGGTAGGATGGATAAGATAGTCGGCCATGCACGATAAGGCGAAATAGATAAGTCGTCACTGAGATGTAATGTCACGGCATCAGCACCTCTGCAATGATCAGCTCGTGCATGTTCAGCTGTCCAACGCCGATACCGGGGAGGATATCTCTCCTAGGCCGTAAAGAGATCTAGTGACGATGTGTGTCAACTATCAAAGTCCACATGCCATATAAGTAACCCTAAACGCATGTATAGACAGCTTTAGTGTCCGCCAATCCGGAGAACATCCAAGCTCTGCAATTGGCTCGAACTCGGGGCCAAAAGTCGCCGCCATTTCCAGCGCAAGATTTGGCCCAGTACTTATGGCCCCATCCCGCACCTTCCCCATACAAAAGCTGCTCCCCGCAGGCCGCCGTGTTAAACCGAGCCATGCCGAGGCTTCCAAATGGGAAAATATGTGATCCGTCTCAAGTGACCTTGCCCTTCTGTTGAATTTCTCATCATCCTCCGTTTCGGAGTACTGTTTTTCTTCCCTCGTACATATACTCTCTCTGAGAAGGTTTCTTTCTATCTTTTTTTCCCTTTCCTTTTTTGGATAACTGACCTGTTTCGTCGTCATCATCGTCTCCCCCGCCCTCTCTTTCACATGATGTCTTCCACATGCTTCAGATATAGCTCGGGCTTGCCGTCCAAGTTGGGGCGCTCAATCGGGTCCAGAAGTTTCTCGTCGGCTGCTGCTCGTCGTCAACAAGTTCGCGATGTCTACATTCTCGGTGCTGCCCGGACGCCAACAGCAAAGGTACGGTCCCCACATCCAAGCATAAAAGGCATGTGATAGAATAAACAAAAGGCTTACACTCCCAACCTGCGTCTCTACGAGTAGTTCAACGGCTCCTATAAAGACGTCCCCGCCCCGCAGCTCGGCGCGACAGCGATCAAGGCCGCGATCGAGAAGTCCAAGGTCCCCATTTCCAAGATCACCGATGTATACATGGGCAACGTGCTGCAGGGCAACATCGGCCAGGCGCCGGCGCGACAAGCCGCCATCCTCGCCGGCCTGCCGACCAGCGTCGAGGCCATCACCATCAACAAGGTGTGCGCGTCAGGCATGAAGGCCGTCGTGTTCGCCGCCCAGAACATCCAGCTAGGCCTCAGTGACGCCCAGGTCGCCGGCGGCATGGAGAACATGACCCGCGTGCCGTACTACCTGCCGCGCGGCAGCATCTTGCCGGCCTTCGGCAACGTGCAGCTCGAGGACGGCCTCATCAAGGACGGGCTGTGGGAGGTGTACAACAAGTTCCACATGGGCAACTGCGCCGAACACACCGCCAAGAAGTTCAACGTCACCCGCGAGATGCAGGACAACTACGCCATCCAGTCGTACGAGCGCGCCCAGGCCGCGTGGAAGGCCGGCGCCTTCGCCGAGGAGATCGCGCCCGTCACCGTCAAGGGCAAGAAGGGCGACACCATCATCACCACCGACGAGGGCTTCCTCGACGTCAAGATCGAGAAGGTGCCGACGCTGAAGCCGGCCTTTGTGCGCGACGGCACCGGCACCGTCACCGCCGCCAACTCGTCGACCCTCAACGACGGCGCCAGCGCCCTGGTGCTGGGCAGCGCCGAGGTGGCGCGGGAGTTTGGCAGCGACTCGCGCGTGTTGGCGCGGATATGCGGCCATGCCGATGCCGCGCTTGATCCGATCGACTTCCCCACTGCGCCGGCCAAGGCTGTGCCGATTGCGCTGGAACGCGCCGGTATCACCAAGGACCAGGTCGCCGTGTGGGAGTTCAACGAGGCGTTTGCGGCTGTGATCATCGCCAACGAGCAGGTAAGTTCGGGCGTTCGTCGTTTGTCAAGTGTGTTCGAGCTAGTAGGTCTTGTTGCTAACATGTTCGGCTTCCCAGATCCTCGGACTCAAGGGAGCTCGCGTGAACTCTCTCGGAGGCGCCATCTCGCTGGGCCACGCGCTGGGCAGCTCGGGATCGCGGATCCTCGTCACCCTCCTCCACCAGCTGAAGGTCGGCGAGTACGGAGTGGCGGCCATCTGCAACGGAGGCGGTGCCGCGACGGCGATTGTGGTGCAGCGCATCGACAAGGTGTAAGCCGGCGGCGGTAGGCGTTTGTTGCATGGTGTGATTTGGCTCAGTGATTGCTGTCCTGTATCTATATCAAAAAAAAGTGCAGGAGTCAGCTGAGGTTATATGAGTGTGGATCTTCAGAAGACTTTCGATATTGGGTGTGTTGGTAAACGCAACCCAAGACAGGGACTTCAAACTCGTGTTTTGCTGGTAGATGTAGTACGATAAGGCAGGAGATCTTCTTGGTGATATAAAGAGAAGATTACGTCTGGGGGATATAAAAGACCCCACCACGTCATAACAGATGAAGTCTTGTTCTGTTTCGTTTCGGTTTCCTGGTACCACAGCATGGGGCATTGGATTGCGTGTGTTTGCTTTCGGTGTTCCAAACTCACCGCGGTAGAAATGCTGGTATCGTTACGTGAAGCTCGGAAAAAGTGTGCCGGTCCAATTTCGATATTCACTTATCGAGGTCGTTTGGCCTTTTTCCCCGGTTTTCACTGTATCGGGGTTATGCAACTAACCAGATCTTCCGCCTGCGGACCTTCCTGCTGTTGGTTCTTCGAATTGGAAGGAACGATCCTTCCAACAGGCCAGAACCCCTTTTTCACATGTCCGGAGAAAAATACGTGTGGAAAAAGTCCAGAATCAGGTACCAAGATGCTGGCACCACCGCGGAAAGAGTACATGTTCCGATTTAAAAGTGGGGCGTCAGGAACGAACACGAAATGTTAGCGCGTCAACCATGGATTTCATCGTCGTCCACATGTTTTTTTTTTCTCAGCGTCGAAGATAACTCCATAGACAAGACAAGGTCAAAAAGTCGTGCGTCAGTGGCACGATTCCACCCGATTTTTGGCTGTTCTCAAGCGGGCTCTTTAAGGCTGGGCCAAATACTTTTGAACCCCTGGCTCCTGCCTGTGTTTCCACCCCCCATTGCTCCTTCCACATGTCGAATTCAGAAGGGACGAAAAAAATAAAGAAAAGCCTCCAGAATTTTTAACATCTTCACTGATCGTGGGTTTCACCTTGTGGATTCTATAACACCCGTCCTCGTCCTCATTTTCTGTTTCTTGCGGTCTTGTGTATACTCTCCCCTCCTATATCTTGGTCTTATGCACCTTTAATGTTTATTGTCTCAGTTCTCTTATCGAGTGTTTAGTTGGTGCCCTCGTCAAACGCCAATCTCCTTAGTAGACATCCCACCGCCTGTCTCCCCCTCCTCGTCTTGCGCATTGTGTGTGCGTGTCTCTCACCTCGACAACCTCCTTATACAGCTTCTTTTTTCACACGCACATCCGTCATGGCACCGACCTCGAGTTCCGTCCCGAACGGACAATCCAAATACCGCGAGGCCGATGTGGTGGTGGTCGGCGCCGGAGTGCTGGGATGCGCCATTGCCTTCGCCATGGCACGGCAAGGGCGCAAAGTCCTCCTGCTGGAGCGGTGGATGCAAGAGCCGAACCGCATAGTGGGAGAGTTGTTACAGCCGGGCGGCGTGGCGGCTCTGAATAAGCTGGGGCTTGGCCACTGCTTGGACGGCATTGACGCCGTTCCGTGCTACGGCTACGACGTTGTCTACTACGGTGATGAGTGCGTGTTTCCCTACCCGGTGGTGTTGAAAGACGGCACAATAGCGAACCCGCAGTCGGACAAGGCCGCCGCTAAGAGCGCGGCTTCGTCCAAGCCGCTGTCGGGGGTCTCCGGCAGGAGCTTCCACCACGGCCGCTTCATCATGCAGCTGCGCAAGGCGTGCCTGGGCGAGCCCAACATCACCGTCGTCGAAACCACGGCGCAGAAGCCCATCACCGACGACAAGACCGGCCGCGTAGTCGGCATCGAGGGCCTAACCACCAACGCCGAGACGGCGGCGAAAGAACCCGAATACTTCCTCGGCAGCCTTACCGTCATGGCCGACGGCTACGACTCCAAGTTCCGCAAGGCGCAGATCGGCACCGCGCCGACGGTGCGCAGCAAGTTCTACGCGCTGGAACTGATCGACTGCCCCGTGCCGCACTACGGCCACGGCCACGTGTTCATCGGCGCCTCCTCGCCGGTGCTGCTGTACCAGATCGGCACGCACGAAACCCGCATGCTCATCGACGTCCCGCTCAACCACCCGGCCGCCGCGCCCAGCGCCGGCGGCATCCGTGGCTACATAACAACGCAAGCCCTGCCGCTGCTGCCGGAAGCCGTGCGGCCGTGCGTGCAGGCCGCCCTCGACGACGGCCAGGTGATCCGCAGCATGCCCAACAGCTGGCTGCCGGCGGCGAAACAGACGCAGGCCAACGGCGCCATCGTGCTGGGCGACGCCCTCAACATGCGCCACCCGCTAACGGGCGGCGGCATGACGGTGGCCTTCAACGACGCGGTCATCGTGGCCGACCTGCTCTCGCCGGCCAACGTGCCGGACCTCGCCGACGCCGACGCCGTGCGCGCGGCCATGGCCACGTTCCACTGGCGCCGCAAGAGCCTCACTGCTATCATCAACGTGCTCGCGCAGGCGCTGTACAGCCTGTTCGCGGCCGACGACCGGCTGCTGCGCACGCTGCAGCGCGGCTGCCACGCCTACTTCAAGCGCGGTAACACCGCCCAGCCCATCAGCCTGCTCGGCGGCCTGCTGCACCAGCCGTCGGCGCTGTTCCGAGACTTCTTCACCGTGGCCTTCTTGGCCATCTGGCTGAACGCCGTCGACATGGTCACTAGCAGCGTGTTCGGGTTCCTGTTGCTGCCCATGGCCCTTGTCGACGCCGTGTTGATTCTGTGGACGGCCGCCGTGGTGTTTTTGCCTGTGTTCTATCGCGAGCTGGTGTGAGGGGGGACAACACACAGCCGAATGTCGTCTCTATACCCAAACTCTCTCCTCTCCTTCTTTACTATACCCATCACCCAGTCGGCTCTTCTTCTCTTCATCCTCACTGTTATGTGGTCTCTCTCATCCCCCCTATTCCTCGGTGTCAACCCCCCAATGGCCCTGTTAATTACTGTTATGATCGGATCTGGTGGCGCATTTGTTCGGTCGAGCATAGATGTATCTATATATTAATACTTCTTGGTTTATATTACTCCATTGCTACAAAGTCTTCCTTCTTGTCCGTGTGTGTTCGTTGCATCCCCGGCGCTCGACCAGCCCGAGTTACTAGAGGAAGCTCGGATGTCCACCACGCCTCTTCGGCTTGAACTGACGGATTTTTATAGAGCATGCCACAGCACTATCTCACGTAGATCCTCCTACCTAATAGATTATCCACATATACCCAGTCAACTCAACAAACGGTTTGATCATAGAAGTGACCATGAGCAAATTGGTGTGGGTAAATCTCGGCCAAATCGCAGGTGCGTCTGTTTGGGTTAGACCCTAACTCTGCACCTTATCAAGCAAATGTGGCACTATTCACAGCTCCTGATTGGCCAGCTGAGCTTATAAAGACACGTTCCTTCATGTACTGAAGGTGCATACTGATCATAAAGAGAGCTTCAGCTTTACAGTGAATATTGACATTGACCACAATAGAAGCAAACCCAGAAGATTTCTTCTTCCGTTCTTTTTCTTTCTTCCTTTTCCTTCTTTTGTGTTTTCTTTCTGTAGACGTTTCCTTTTCTCTCTTTTCCCCGATTTCCCCTCCTTTTTTCTCCTCTCATGTCTAACCTCCCCCGTTCCTGGCCCGTCTCATAGAAAAAACGTCCAAGACATTTCCGTCTCACCACGATGGACCCTCCGCCGTCCATCACCCGGGTGCTGCTGGCGGGCGTGGCGCTCGGCGTTGCGGCGTCGACGACGGTGTTCGCGCTGCTCTTCAGCGGCCCGATCTTCATGCTGCTGGCCAGCGGCCTCACGCTGGTGGCGGCCGCCGTCATCGCGCTCCCGCTGGCGCTCCCGCTGCTCTCGCCGAAGCCCCGCAGCCCCGTGCCGTCCGAGAAGCACTACCTGACGTCCACCGCCGCCGGGGGCGGGTCGTCGTCGACTAGCAGCAGCAGCGAGAAGAAATCGAAAAAGGGCAAGGCCGCGGCCGCGGCTGCGGCTGCGGCTGCGCCCGCGAAGCCGGAGCGCGTGGTGCCGAAGCGCGCGGCGCTGCCGTGCTGGTTCGACGCGTGGATGAACGACAGCCGCCACCTGCAGAGCCAGAAGTTCCACATCGGCGAGTTCTACGTGCCGGAGCCCGAGCCGATCGAGCCCGCGGCCGTTGCCCTCAGCGTCGTGTTCCCGGCCTACAACGAAGAGGCGCGCATCCTGCCGACGCTGGCCGACGCGGTCGCGCACCTGGACGCCAAGTACGGCCGCGCCGCCGCCACGCCGCCTTCCGCGCCGAATCCTGCCGCCGGCTACGAGATCCTCGTCGTCGACGACGGCTCTTCGGATGCGACGGTCGCCACCGTGCTACAGTTCGCCGCCGAGAACAGCTTGCACGACATTGTGCGCGTGGTGCAGCTGGCCGCGAACCGCGGCAAGGGCGGCGCCGTCATCCACGGCTTCCGCCACGTGCGCGGCCAGTACGTGCTCTTTGCGGATGCTGACGGCGCCACGCGCTTCAGCGATCTGGACAAGCTGATGGAGGCCCTCGGCAAGGTTATCGACGGCTCGTTCCGCGGCATTGCCATTGGAAGCCGCGCGCGCATGGTCAACAGCGACGAGACGCTGAAGGTATGCCACCCCCTTGTCATGTTGGCTCTCTTGATACACATGCCCACGCTACATGTCACTAACAGCGCCCTTCTTCGTTGACCCCCCTCCACCAGCGCTCCGCCCTCCGCAACTTCCTCATGCGCGGCTTCCACCTCGTCCTCACCATCCTCACCCCCGCCGCCACATCCCGCATCAAGGACACGCAGTGCGGCTTCAAGCTGTTCACACGCGCGTCGCTGCCGCACATCATCCCGTACATGCGGTCGGAGGGCTGGATCTTCGACATCGAGATGCTGATGCTCGCCGAGTCGTCGCCGCCCGCGCCCGTGGTCTCGTCGCTCGACGGCAGTGTTATCGGCACTACCCAGGGCATCAAGGTCGCCGAGGTGCCCGTCGAGTGGCACGAGGTCGGCGGCTCCAAAATGCACCTCGTCAAGGACAGCCTGCTTATGGCCTGGGGCCTTGCTATGCTGCGCCTATCGTGGATGTTCGGCGTCTATAGCCGCCGCCAGCTGTAGGTAGTAGTACATCTCTCATCAGCGGTGGTATCTTGCCTTTTGCTTTGCTTCTGTCTTTTTCCTTGCTCTAGATTCTCTCTCTCTGTTTCTTTTGTGCTTTGTGTCCTCCAGAGTGTGGACATATCAAGCTTTCTTTCTCTCTATCATAACAGGCCTTAAGTTGCCTTGGACATGTGTCATGATCTTGTTTGTGTTTTTCTTTTCCCTAATATTAAAAGAGCACTTGAAAAGTCCTCTATCCCATTTGTTTGGTGTGGTTATTATCTATCTTCTGGTATAGGAAAGCATACAAAAAGGTTGTATTTTAAGCTTGGTTGAAGGCTATATCAACGGCACATTTTGGAACATGCATCACATGTAAATCAATTCACATTTTGAACATGTAGTAACTGAGAGAAAAAACACACATCTCATTCTGCTCCACACCAACCAGCCAACGAAGATAAATATGGTATCTTGAAAAAAGAAAAAAGCCCCAGAAAAACAGAGACACACAGCAGGCAGGATCCCATCGCCCTCTTCCACCAGACATGGCTTGCAACATGTCTGTCTTCTCCATTCGTGTCCAGCTCGGCTTAGGAGCTGAAGCCAGAAGGAATGAAAGACACCATAGCGAAGCCATCGCCAGGAAAAGGGGAGAGAAAGCACCTCCAGCTGCCCTCCGAGCAACACATCACAAAGCAGCCCATCCATGAATCCCCCCACCTGCGAGAAAACAGAGCCCCGAAAAAAGGACCATGATTCTTCATCCACGGTACAAATTCCCCCATGATAAGCATGGGGGGAAACAACGAGGCAATTACAGCCCCTCTAACAACACAGTCAAGAAAGAGGAAAAGGCGGGAAAGGCTGACACAGAAGAGGACGGTGTCTGGCCCAAGAGGGGAAGAAGAACCCCTGAAAATAGGACGAAGAAAGCTCAAAAGAAGCCATGCTCCATGCCCCTTTTGCAGAACCGTGGAGAGAGAATGTTCCGTCATGAGGAAGAGAAAAGGGGGAGAAAAAAAACACCCCAGAAAGCACGCACACAAACTCCGACGGCCGAAGCCAGTCATCCCAAACCTAGCCATGAAAAAAAGACAAAGAGACGAAACAGAAGAGAAGTGAAAAGAAAAAAGGTTTTGCCCATCCTGTTAAATGGTTCCCTCAGTCCCGTTGAGACGGAACCAAAGAACCGGTGAGTACCTAATAAAAGAAATAAGAAAAACGAATAGCCATAATCCCACCCCATAATATGCATGCTTCTTCTGCCCCTAGCACTTGTGTGGTTGTGAACTTGTGGTGATGTTAATGTCATCCGCAAAGAGTCATGAGAAAACAGGCACTGGTTCGGTGGCAGCATTTCTTCTCCGGTTGTGATATTGATAGAAGTCTAGTCAAGTTCAGTACTGAAATCAACTCCCAACGATCTAAAACACTTTCATCACCAACCTGACAAACAATGAAGCAAAGCAGAAAGCCGTGCCATGCGCCAGGGGTTACCCCGGGAGAGATAATGCACCACCCACCGTCCCATCAAATCATGCTCTCAAATCGGGTAGCAAGGAGGGGAAAGAAAAATAAACATCTCCCAAACCCAGATTCCACGCAGCAACTCACACAGTCCCAAGAGCAGAAGCCGCCAATAAAGATCCGGTGCGCCATCATTTCCGCGTAGAGCCGTAGCGAATGCAGCAGCATAATGCATAAACACCCAATGAAAAATAAGAGAAAGGGGGAAGAAAGGGGGAAGAAAGGGGAAGAAAGGGGAAGAAAAGGGAAGAAGGGGGGAAGAGAGTAAAAAGATAAAAGAACACGGAAGAAAGAGAGACGAGACAAGACGAAAGCGCAGTGGTGTGATTGGCCACTACGCTTCCTCATCGGCAGAGCCGCTGGCCGTTGATATCGGAGTCGCGGCAAGGCTGATGGCAATCTTAGGCACCCCAGACGGGCCGTTCGACGCCTTCCGCGTCAGACTGCTACGCCGACGCATTGCCGACGCCGACGCCGAAGCGGCAGACACTGCCGAAGAAACCGACGATGCAGAGCTGGAACTAAGTCTACGCTTAGCCTGAAACAGCTTGCTCATCTGGTCGTCTTCTTCCTCGTCGTCTGCGCGGCGCCGCTTCTCCGAAATCTTCTCCGGTGGCGGCGTCTGGTCGCTGAGCCGGATCGCCGTCATGCTCTCGCGCACTGATCTCGAATCAGAGCCACTTGGCGTTTCGGCTTCTCCGTCGCTGCTGTCGACACCATCAGTGGTCTCGCGCTCGCTCGCATCGGTATCTGAATCGTTCGACGACACGGCCACATCCGCCAGAGGTTGGCGCTCGCGCAGAGTGCTAGTGGCTGGCTGAGTGTCTTTCGAAGATGCCAGCTGCGTGCTCGGCTGCGATCGGGGTGTCGTCTTCGAGTCTTCGTCATCGAGTGCGGCGTCGGAAGGCTCGCTCGTGTCCTCGTTCTCATCCACCGCTTCTTCGTCTTCGTCCGAAGGATAGTCCACCAGGGGCTTTCCTGATGCTGCGGCTGTGCCGTTCGCAGTGGACTTCTTCTCATCATTTTTGGTCGCGTCTTCCTCTTCGTCGTCCGACGTGTTCCAATACTCCTCTTCTGTGGGATCGGCCAACTGGTCCATTAGGCGGTGGGAAGCCAGCGTGGGCCGGACAGGCGTCTCAACTTCCGGCAACTCTTGCTGTGTGTAGCCCTTGCAGTCGTCGTAGCGGGCGAGAAGGAGGTGGAAAGTCTCCATCGTCGACAGCTTGACCAAGCGATCCCGGTAGTTCTGGACCAGATGCTTGATCAGATCCCGAATATCAGCCTTACGGATAAGTTCAAAGAGTTCAAGGCAAGCAGCGCTGAGAAGGTTGTCGCGCGGGACTGTCTTGATCAGCGCGTCCAGAACCGGGAGGAACAGCCGCTTCTCAATCAGATGCTTCAGGTAGAATTCGTCCTGCAGGCCCACGAGCTGTCTCAGGAAGCGAATGGCCACCAGCTGGAGAAACTTCTCGGGGCAGTCAAGAAGCTGGACAATTCTCTGGGCCAGATTCTTCTGCAGAACAAACATCTTGCTTCTGTTGACGTGTTGTCGGATAAAGAAGCTGAGAATCTCAATCAGGTAGGTGAATAGCGACGCCTCTTGGACTGTGAACTTCATCGACGGTCGGTGTTCGAGATCCAGGAGGGGCTTGAACAGCCGCACTGCCGAGGTTTCGTAGAACTTCTGCAGAACAAACTCCTGTTGTGGGATGCTCTCGGTGGGACGGCGGCCGACAATCATATCTCCGTTGCTCTTAGCCATATGATCCTGGAACTGAGGGCCAGGGACACAATCGAGGAGAACCTTGATTGCATCGGAGATCTGCGACTTGACGCCGAGATCAACCTCGGTTAGCAGGAGTTCGATCAAGACATCCGTCAAGGGAGCTTGGTTGTCGCCCAGTTGTCGGTAGATCGTAGATCGAATCATGTGCGGATCGTGATCAATAACGGAAACAAGAATGTCGGTAGCGCCAACGCGGACGGTAACATCGGGGTGTCGGAGGCCAAAGTGGATAACCTTCAATAGGCCATGGGCGAGAAAGTTGTGGTATAGCAGTTGTCGGGCGGGAGGTTGAAGGTTCTTAGCTATGGCGCAGCATTGTTGGATAAACAAGACGGCATCCTTTTTGCGCTTCTGGTCGGTTTGCGACAACATGAAGATACCAAACAGTTCGGACAGGAGATCGTTGTTCGAGTGGAGGTGTTGAACAATGTCAACATTGTTGAAGAAGATGAGAGAGTTGAGCACGGAGAAGGTGGGGTCGTCGATGATGCGGGCCAGAACAACATCCTTGAGATATTGGAGGCGGTAGGTTTGGTGGATTTTGCGGCGGATCTGTTCGTCCTGGATGGGGACAACTTCTTTGTAGCGGCCGTCGCCGTTGAGCCACTGGCGATGGTTGGCCTTCTGGTTGGGAAATTCGGGGTCGTACTCGAGAGCGCCGATGACGAACGGGAAGGCTTCTTCGGAGACGGCACTTTCGATAATAGCGGTGTCGTTGAGCAGAATGGCGGTCTTGATGATATTGCAGATCAGGTGAAGATCTTCAATGCTCTCGAGGTCTTCGGCAATCTCGACCAGGCGCGCAACCTTGGCGATGTAATCTTCGTTGAGCAGAAACTTGGTGAGGGAGTCTCGGTTGAGCGCGCTGCAGCTCAAATTGCGCATGAAGGCATCGATTTCTATCAGGTTACCGATTTCGGGGGGTGGGAGGTTAACCGTCGCCTGCATGTCGACAGCAAGATCATCGGAGAGGTTGTCCTCGGCAGTCGCGAGACCCGAGTGGAAGGCTTGTTGAATATTGTTGATGAATCTCCTGATGATGAGAAAAGGCATTGTGGCAACATGTCAGTAGTATATTCGGTGATGGGTGTGATGATGCAGATGCCAAAAAAGAGGGGGAACAGCAATGGCAGAGAGCATGGGAGATGATATGGAAGAAAACCAACCAGATTTGTGCGCAGCCTTCTGCTTCCTGGAAGCTCAAGGCCATGTCCATGCCGTTTGAAGGCTCCGTCCAGACAATAAGAGTCTCTATGCATTTTGTTAGAAGGGTTGCGAAGGGAAGTCAAATAGAAGCAATAAGGATGCCCTATGAGGAAGCATATAGATAGATCTATCCACTTACCTTGTTGCTTTTGGAAGCCATCATCTTTGCAAATCTTGGTCTCTAGGAGAAGTCTTTCGGGGCCGTCTTCAGCTTCAACGATGACAAGGGGATCTCTCGGCTGGCCATCATCAAACTATAACAGGCAGATGGGAAGTCAGTACACGGTTAACAGGCAGATGGAGAAGGTGGTAGAGGGGACAAGACTCCATCAGAGATCAGCCCAGCGAATAAGAGAGGAAGTCCGGAATGGAGGGAGAAATAAGCGTAGCCTCATTGAAACTTCGCGAGAGGGTCAAAGGGCGATGCTGATAATAGCGATAATGATAGGACATTAAGAGACAGGCCAAACTTACATCTGCGAAGCCTGCCACGCACATGCCAGTGCCACGATCAAACCAGTCATTGTTTCTTAGCTCGTACACCTTCACACGCTTTCGCTCCGTCGACTGATGAGGCACGAGATGTGCCATCATCACCGGCTCGGAGTCCCCCTCCACCAAACGCGCAGAGTCGTCGATGATGGGAAGAAAGTTGAGGTGGTTGGATAAGGAAATTTCAGGTTCGGAATGCGAGAGAATTGTGAGCGCCGCCACTTTCGCCAATGAAGAAACGCCCGGATGAACGGGGCGTCGCGGAGAGAATTTGGGGTTGGCGGAGTGGGGGAAAGAAAAGAGGAGATTTGGAAGAGGAAGAAAAGAGTCAACCAAAACCAAATAGAGTGACGGCGGAAAGAAATACGTTATCAGTGATATATGAAATGGAAATCAACGATAACAAAAGCAACAAAGACAGTTTAGTAATGAAAGTAAATAATGGCGAGATGGATGCAGAGGAGGATTTATTTATTGATTATCCGATGGCGATGGTTCTATAACGCGCCGATGATCAACGGAGATGATCGCGAACCACATTCAGATGTCGATGCAATCAGCTGGTGGTAAGCGAGAGCGAGAGCGGGAAATCAGCGGGAAATGAAAGCCAACATTGAAGGGCTTGATGAACAAGATCCCAAAAATACTGATAAAGGTGAAGAAGTCAGTATGGAGAGGAGAGGCCGACGAGGGATGGCTGAGGCTCGTTGGGAGATATCGCTATATTGGGGTTGTGGAGTTCGCGATGTTTCGAAATAACGGGGACGGAGCAGAGAACGACGATAAACGCTGGATGCGATGGAATCGATTAACCGCGAGACGGAAGATAAGGGGACCCGGAACAGGTGTCGAGATTATCGGCGACGATGGCTATTTGGCGAGAGAAAGTGAGGGAGGAAGAAGAATCAAGTAGATCGCAAACGATGATATATCAACAGATTTGACCGAGCCCAATCATAATCACGCGGGCCTAAAAAAAGTACACATGGGCCGGACTGAATGGGGAATGTAGGAACAAGTCGCGACAGGGCCAAAAAGGAATCACAGAAAAAAGGAACAACAGTGGTCGCGAACGGGGGGACAAGAACAAAATAATAAAATAAAATTAAAACAAAAAATCGATGATGATATCGAATCGACGAGGGTGAACCGAAAAATCGAGCCGGGGGAAATTCGTGATGACTGTTGAGTGAGGGGGTGAACAATTAATACATGGAAGAAGGGAGAAGGGGAGGGAAAAAAGTGAGAGAGAGAGAGAGAGGGAAGATTTGGTGATGATGGGAGGACGAAAAAAGAGAGAGAACATGCGTAAGAGTTTCGCAGGCCAAAGACAAGATGGCGAAAGCCCGTACAGTGCAAAAGGTACATTGTGTGTTACAGTCAGAGTTAGAGAAATGGAAAGCGCGACTGAAGAAAAGACCTGACGGACGAATCACAGCGCTGCGCATCCAGAAATACGCTGGCAGGAGCCAAAAATGGGAAACTTGGGGGGTTTGTCGGTGCTTTGGGCTCGCACCGGTGCTAAGTATTTTCTAGCTGTGCCGCCCATAGCATCAGTACGCCCGGCTGTTCAGGGGCCCCCAATATATGTATAAATAGTTTCTGCCACACGCCGATTATCTAATCGGGATAGTCACAGTGTCGATCTCCATGTACCGTACTGTGCCGCACCTGCGCAATCCCAGGTTGCCGTTTTCGCCTCCCCGCGCGTGCGCCTGATCGTTCGCTCCTTCCATATTTTGTAGGCCTTGTTTTTCCAGGAACAAAGTGTAGCGAGTTTAGCCGGCGCTGAGCCGCGCACGCGACACCAGTAAGGGTTAGGGTTTTTATCCAAAGCACAGATGGAATGTCCAACACCGGTGTGATCTCCTCAACGGTACTAAGTGTGAAGGTGAAGTGTGAGTTTCGACGTGACGTGTAGCAAGACATTTTTTTCAATCACAGAGGCTTGCATTTCCCGGCTCGTGACGCGGTTCTGAGCCACTGCGACATGCGTTTCGCCAAATTTGGTTAGGGTTAGGGCTGGCTCTCCAAGTTGGTAGCCTGAGGAGGAGAGAAAGGGATCAGTCGCATTATCAAACAGGCACACAATCTACCGAATAGGCAGAGTTTTCGTTCTGGTCCTCCCTTCAGTGTATGCAGGGTCGGCGAGAACTGGAATTCAATCCCTAGTCCGTCAACCGAGGAATGTTTGTTAGCCCCAGGTCAAATTATGAGTGGAGGACCAGCGCATTGCGCCAACCCTTAGATTGGAGATACGCCGCAGATAACAGAGAAAGTCTGTGGAGACTGGAACGAAGTCAATTCTACCCGGGATGTCTAACTTCCTAATAAAGCGAATTTGTTCAGATTAGGCAGTGCATGCCAGTGGTACAGGCAAGCGCGGCGGCGATGACGACATTGACCACTTACACGTCTGTCTAGGGTTTGGCCATTCGGGTTAGACAGCAACGACCGTCCAACCCTCCACGAACGCCTGCGAGTCCGCCAAAAGCCCAACTTACCGAGATCGCGCAGCAAGTTCGTCATATCTTCCAGCCATTCTCGACAAGAAAAACACTCCCGAACAACAGCCCTACCTGCCAATCCCATGCCTAGTCCTGGCAGAGTAGCACCGGCTGCCGTTCCTTGCGTCTCCCGGACGCACAACCGCCGATCATCATCTCCACGAGAATCCGATCCTGTGGGATGGTCAGTGAGATTGGCGTGTTTAACTTCCTTCTTCGGACTCTCGACGTGCAAGTCGTCACTCACCCTCCATGTCTGCATGCTATTTTTTGTCCCAAGTTGGGCACGTGGCTGAACACGCCGGCTGCAAACCCTTGCCTTGGCTAGACTTCCACTTTAATTTTTAGCTCTGGAATGCGAGGGGAGGGCACATGTTTCCATGGGGGTTTCTGGGTGGCATCGAGAGCTGTTCTAGAAGGACTGGTGATTACTGTCAAGTGAAGACTGCACAGTACTTGAGGGTTGCACTGCCGGCAAGTTGATCATCGCCGGCTTCGGGGCTTGGTGCCACATACTTCTGTGCTTGCCCCTGAGCAACTCCGACCTCAGCTCCCCGGTCTCCTGGCCTAGCCGGCCATATATCCATATATCGGACTGTATACCAGATTTGGGAGACAATGAAGACATACCCCAGCAATAGATACACTTATGGGGACTTTTCAAGGGCCTCTTACCCGTCAAGGGCCACTTCAATATCTGTTCTGGTTCCCAGAATATTCTCCGTCCCCGGACTTACATCTGGTCTAGCCTGACTGTCTACTCGGCCACATCCTTCTGCTAACAGCTTCCCTCGTTCTGGAATTCGTGTGGAAATCCTCTAGTCTTGAGGCCTCTTGGTTCGCTTGGAAGTTCCAGCCGTGTGCGCGGGCTTTTTTACTGTCTTCCCAGGCTTCTTCTTTCCTTCCTGGCTCTCGTCGTACTGCCCACAGGACACAACTCTGGAGCTACCTGTCGCTGAATGCCTCGTCATATCCTTGATCATCACCGTCTTGCTCGACCTCACATCACTATCCAAATAACTCTCTCATTCTGCCTTCCCAACCTCCCCTTTCTGTCACGTCTCAGTCACCCCGGATGCCCTGTTCATTATCTCACCCCCTGCCTCTCAATATCTCTGGCTATACTCTCCGACTCTCCCTCTCTCTGGCGCTTTGTTGTCTCTGGTACATGCCTCGACCTTCCTACCTTTCTCACAGCACATATATCGCGAGCCACTCCCTCATGCAACTGCGGTTCCACCAGTCTGGCCGGAAACTCGACTTGCCTCGGCTCCTGAACCGAACTCTCCGACGGCCACTCTCCGCTGCGATAGTGCTGGTTCTCTCCGACGCAATTCTCACCTCCTACATCTTGGCATCATCACCTAAACAACTCTACAGGACTCCTCTCGATGCCAGTAGGCATCCCATCGCTTGTCAATCAACCTCTGAGCTCTCGATAGCACCATCCTAATGGAAATTGTGTTGTCAACGAGTGTCTCTCAGTGATCGGGCGAAAGTGTCCTTTCTGAATAGGTGGGCAGCTCCATTGATTTGACAACCAATCAGTTTGTTCCCCTCATAGACGAGCTAAGCGTTTTCGCAGAAGCTGCTGCCTCACGTCGGGACACTGCCTCGACCCCCCCTCAAAGATACTCACCGCTATCTCTCTTGCAAACCTGCTGTTCTCCTCCCCATCTTCTCAAACGGCCCGGTTACGGTTCGAATCTTACTGTCCATCTACCGTCGTCCAATCACACCGGCACTTTCGGCGTCGGGATTTGTCCCACCCCCCTCCATGACGGTATCTTTACATCGATACGTCGTCCCAGCGTCCCCGCCCCTCCCAGTTTCTGTCTTCGGAGATGCACATCAGACTATCGTTGGCAGTTACATCGTACCGGCTAGTGTCTACTGGCACTCCCACCCTCCCCCCCAAAGGAGAGCCAAACTCCATGATTCTCACCACTCACCACCACTATTCCACGTCGAGAGATAGAAAGAGGGAGGGCCGATGGAAAGACCGTGCATTCTCCTCCGTCCAGCACCCCCTCACCACCATACCTGCTGCATGCAAGACACTGACCACTCCACGGAGAACCCCGGATCAGAAGCCGCATATTCGGCGACATTGCACAGAATCGATTTGCCCAATCCGGACTAGACGGACATTTTTTTTTTTTTGGTTCCTTTTGTTCCGGGATTGGCTTTGTTTTGGACGCATCGCCACTTACCTAGATGATCTCTCTCTCTTCTTCCCCGCACCACCTCCAGTGATCTCCGGTAATTCTGCACGCTAGCCTGCCGGCCATGCTGCACCCCACAAACTCAGCCGTTGCATACACTCGCCCGGTATCGTGCACACACACCCCCGGCACTCGGTGTCCTGGCCGGTCCTTGCTGCGTGGGGTGAGGTTGTTCCGGTACCTGCATCCGCTGGGTTGACAGTGACACCCCGATGGCTGACAGGCTGATAGATGGGACCGGAACGTGCAAAGAAACAGCGTGCCGGAGATTCCCTGCAACTTATCGAATGTGTCGTGGAGAGTTTGTGTAGTGACTTATGGTGGTAGTGCTGGTAGACAAGACCGATGCTCGCTCTCAAATGGGGAATCGAGCGTCCCATCACGGGAAAGGCATATAGACAAGTGCGGATGCATGATTGTGCGGGCTCCGTAACTAAAAGCCAAGCTATCACATTCAAGAGGCAGAGGGTGGTGCAGCCCGAAAGGGAGACGAAGGAGGGCGGGCAACCGGCTCCTTATATATGCAGAGACGGCAGCTCGAAGGAACCATGAATGGCAAGAAAAGACCAATGTGACACGCCAGCACTAGGACCGACCAGCCGAGTGAAAGCCACAAAGTGAGGAAGAAAAGCAAACCTGAGCATAACCGAGAACGGCGTGCAGGAAGCGAGGAAACGTAAGGGACGAAAGGGTATCAAAAAGGAATGGCCGGCATGCAAGGAGGCTCTTAGATGACCACCATCAGCCAGCCACACGGAAGCCCGATCCGGGAAGCACACTAAACTTGTATACCACCCAGCCGGGAAAGAGGACCAGAAAACCGAACATGGAGGGTAAGGGGTGAGAGGGGAGAGGGAAATAGGTAGTAGACTTCCCTCTCCCTCACACCTACAGCATCGAGATACCGACCTAACATGCATGCAGACGACGAATAGCACCAAACCGGCCAGATGCAGCTCGCGTCAAGTATTGCTACATGACGTTAGTGGTGGAGGTTGCATGGAGATAGAAGGGAACCAAAAATTGGCAAGAGAGAAGAAGAAAAATCGGCATCTGGAATGCGGGAGACTGCAGAGCCAAGCCCCGAACACGGAGGGGACGGCATCTGCAGGAATCCGGTTTGTCAGACTGCGGCTCAGCGGGGGGCGTGTGTTTGTCTGGCAGGTAGTAATGCTCGCTTGTGCCTCATGAGAGGGAGAAGGACAGGCAGAGAGAGAGGCGTGTACTGTACTGTATATTGAGGGTCTGAGGTGGAACTTGAAAGAAGAGATGGCAGGATAGAGACGAGATGAACAACCATACCTTGAGCTCTAGCGAGTTTCAAGTTGCGAGCGAGGACGACCGACGAGTGACGCTCGTTCGATATTTCTTCCCAACATGAGCTGGACGTCGTCCGAGATGGCTTTAAAACACCATTAGCCAGAGGCAGAGGACCGAGACCAAGCCCACTCTCCGAGGACGAGAGAGCTGCCGCACGCTTGAGGTGCACAGAGACAGAGAGAGAGAGAGAGAGAGAGAGAGAGAGAGCCCGGGAGTACCTGAGCTAGAAGGAGGAGGAGAGAGCACGAGGCCCTTCAAGTACTTCCTGGTTGGAACACGCTTCCCAGCTGCAAATCTCGTCAAACCTCCTAGTCCAAACAAACGTGCGCCAGCGGCGTTTGGTGTCTCTTTTGTTTTCAGCCTCTCGGTGGTCTCCCGCGCAGACCCTCGGAGAGAGAGAGACGAGAGGTCTAACTTGAATGAGAAGGCCAGAGCAATGACGACGGAGGCGCGTGGTGACAGTGGTATGTGTGTAAGTGTGTTTGTGAGGGTTAGGTTACCAGACGTATATGTCCGGTGTGAACACATCCGTGTGATGCGGCCTGGTACTACAGACTCAATCTCCTTTTGGGCGAGCTTGGTCTTCTTTTTCCCGTACTTTACACGCGTACCCTCGTCTAAGCGACGGGCTTCACTACGGCGGCAAAGAGCCTCTCTTTCCTTCGATTGCGTCTGTCAAAACACCCTTCTAGTCTGGTCTCAGGACGGCAAGAAAGGCTCCTTGTGTTCAACTCTGATACGCCCCCACAAGCCCCAGCTGAGCTGACCTTTGAAATAATAACAAGGAAAATGCTTCTAGCGCGAGGAAACACATCGTCCCCACCATCCCCTCCCGGATCGGCCTCGAAACAAATCATCACCTCCTGGGAAACGGGCACTTTGCCGGGAAGCTACGTTTGAGAGCGAGAGAGCAGGCGGTTGCTTATATCATGAGGGAGACACGTATATGGACAAGTCTTCTTCTTGCTTTCAGGGTACAGCACCCGGCTAGCTGCACCAAGAGGGGAAATAAAAAGAGAGAACAAGGTCAAACAGTAGCGTTAACTGTGACACACAACAACCGGTGGACGCTCCTGCGGCGGCGGCGGGCGGAGGAGCCACTTTTGAGATTTGTTGTCAGTGCAGAAGTAAGAAAAGGGGGGGGCGTGTGTTTCTACCATCGCTCTTAGTCGTACTACTTTAATACACACTCATGTAGCCGACAACGGTGATATCAGAGTAGAACGGCCAAGGCCCCGGCCTGTGAGAGAGAGAGTTTTGAAGTTGGTTGAGGCTCTTATGATTATATATCTTTGAGGGGGTGGGCAAATTCCGGGACAGAGGGCGGCCGAAGATGCTGTTGAGCCCGACCGGGAATACAACGGTATTCTCCTTCTATTCTGTGTAAAACTCTCCGACGGGCTTCTTGGCTCCTCTATCTATCTCCACCTAAGGACGCTGAACAGGCGGATTTCCACTTGAGCTGAAGCGAAATAGGCGGTCTGCTGTGCGGTTCATCTGTGCTTGAGGTCGGCATGATAACGAGGAACAGCGGACCAAGACTTTGGTTTAGTATTGCGGCCCTCCTATAGTGCCTGGAGCACCAAGAATTCACGGATACCCACAAGCGAAGGATTATCGTTTTTGTTTTGGGTCGTTCTCGCAGTCGATTCCGGAATTCGTCACAAATGAAACGCTAATATAAAGCTCGTATTTCCCAAATAAAAAAACAAAAAACCAAGGCTTTGAGTGACCTGTGTGATAAGATAAGGGAAAAGGCGACCGAAGAAAAAACTTGGTTGAGGGCTTAGTTTCAGGCACGAGTAAAATGAGATAAACGGACGTCGGGCGGGAGGTGATTGCAATGACGTTGTCTGTCCATGACTGGATATTCGCGTGAGCTTGCTGTCTGGCTGTCCGATATCGTGCTCGTCGGCAACTATTGTGTCTACTGTTCACTGTCTGAACATAGTTGTGCCTTCACTCACACCTGATAACATAAATATATCACGGCTGGAAAGATCCCATTCTCTCTGCGTGGTACAGCCAAGATAACAAAAACCAACATTCTCGCATCTGGCGGGGCCACCACAGCATGTCCGCGGGAGAACAGAACCACATCTTCTGCCTGCTCAATACGGGAAGCTGGGCTTGGGAGACGAGGGCAGAGAGGCAGACCTGCCAAAGTCGTATTGGACAATGGACGGAGGGGAGCAGAGGAGTGCAGCCGTCTGGGGGGTGGATTGGACAATAGGACATGGCATGGCGTGGAATGGCCTGGCAGGGTTACACTCGCAAGGGCTATTAGCAATCTTTTTTCTTTTCTTTTTTTCTCTCACAATTCCTGGCTTGGTGACTGTCACCAGGATGTGGGAGCCTCAAAACGACTTATATCAAAAGACCAGACAGGGAGGCAACCGGGACACATAAAAGGGGGGCCGTTCGCCGGTTTCAAGCGCTAGAAACTCTGTTGTGGAAACACACCACGGCTGATCAATATTTCATGATTTCCATGGCCAGCTCTCCCGATACGGGGGGCTGGCTGGGTGAGAGATAGCGGACAATTAGAAGCGTGGTGGGTGGTACACGACCGAGGAAACGGGGTTCTTGGTGTTTCCCCTGTCCGAGCAAGCAAGCAGCCTTGGATGGACGGACAAGCCAGTCCAGACCATCGGTACAGGGTACCTTGGCCGCCGGGCACACAATCATAGACACGCACGTACCCGGTACAGCTCCAGACGCCGACCCAGCCAAACCGGGCAACGCGAACACTCCCCAAAAAGCCCACGGCTGGCTGGCTGAAAGGTGGGAAAGGATTCAGTGGTCCCGCAGGAAGCCTAGCCAGCATTCACTCACTGGTCGTAGCTTCGACAGAAATCTCTCGGCTTCGGATGCAGTGGGCTTTCTTTTTTCCTCGCTGGACTTCCGCATCGATAGACAGACCCAAAGCGAGAACGCAAAAGTCCACTCCCGCTGCGACACTGGCAAGTGCTTGTGTTGCTTGGGAACCAAGTCGCTGTTGCTCTCGGGTGCGTGGTTTCCAGCCTCAACGCAACGCTGACCGGGGGGCGTGTGGATGTGCAAGTTACGCGAAAAGGTTAGGTTTGTGCTCTTGGTTGACCAAACACGGAGAAAAGAAAAAGAAAAAAAAATAAAAAAAGATCAACAGTATCAACAAGGGAAGGGGGTGCGCCAACTGGTTTCTGTCTGGCCTGGGAGGAGATGGTTGACGGCTGATGGTTGGGG